>CAJQUN010000191.1:0-600000 GCA_907163345.1 Haberlea rhodopensis
AAAGAAAAGCAAAGCATCAACAATCATTCAACAGCATAAGTTAGATAGCAGCCAGAACAGTCCAATCTAAAATATACTATGTGATTGATCGACTCTTCAGGACAGTCTCTTATTTATACTCTTAATTTACAGTTGACTGTTAGTGCGGCTGCCTTTAATCTAGAGTAGCAGCGCCTTACAAACTTCTCTTCATAGAATGTGTATTCAGTCTTTGCACAACTTACTTCACCTAAATACTAACAGAAAAGTAGCATTGCATTGAAGTGATGCACCCCTACCTCAGTAATCCCATGGTATAAGGTATGTGTAAGGACAGTGAAAGGGTAAATTGATCAAACTTGCAACTTGATCCAGAGGCACCTAAGTTCATAATCTACGCACTTATTCCCTCAGGTATATCTCAGAAGCCACTAAAAATGAACAACTTAAAAAGTCATTAGAAACATCAAAACAATAAAAAATAGCATATACAACTTTAACAATTCTTTGGGTCTCTTGAGTAGCAAAATTAAATATCAAGTAAGCACCATCAAAACCATGATGAAATAACATAACTTTCATAATTATTCATGCTTAAAATACATGAAGCAAGTTGACTAGAGCCCACAACATGACCCAACCCACTTTGGTTTAGAATGCATATTTATAACCCACAAGAAACCACTTTCAAACCCCTGCCTGTCCCATAGTAAGTAGGTTACAGGCAGGAATCATTAGACCCTAAAAATGGGATGAGATTTTTACTGGCAAGCACAGAATCAGATAGAAAGCTGAAATCACAACTAACCTGGGCAATGAGGAAAAGGAATAAAAGCAATGATATCGACACAAACATTAAATGATTGCAAATGAAACGAGAGTAAAAGATGAAACAAGGTGAGTCAAAAATTAAAGAGAAACTTTTCAGAGAATACAAAGATAATTGCATGGGAAACAATTGAAAATCGATAATTCTGAGGATGGAATGGGGGTATTTGGCCAAACGCAAAAAAGAGTATGAAGGATTAGTAGATATACTTTTCTTTCCACTGCCATACTTTTTTGTAATTCTTCCCTACTCAAATCAACTCTTTTATTCCTTCAGCTGAAAGCATTCTTTCCACAACCAGCTGCAAACATGGTATGTTTAATTCTCGTTAAAAATCATTGAATGGAAGGATTCATTTAGATAAGAGTCCGAATGAAGACTAAAGGACATTGAAAATAATGAAAAATGCAGTGATAAATGATGTGATATAGAGGAAAAAGGAGCAAGAGTTTTGTTCATGGATAGAAAAAAATTGTATGATCCTTTCAATTTACTGAACACTGATATCACTCATCTGCCAATTGCACTATATATGAATAAGGGTATTTGCCAGTTAAGTATTTTTTAGCTTCATGCAACAATCCTAGATACAAATTGTTAAACTGATAAGCATTTTGAGCAAACAGTAGCTAGAACAACAAAAGCAATAACATGCTTTTTTTTTTAAAAAAGTATAAAAGAAAGTTTGAAGAATCACAAAATTAATTTCTTACTGCAGGAAGTTCACAAAATAGCATAAATAATCATGATAGAGTGTTTGTCTAAATAGGATACTTTCTACAACACAAATGGGTCAAACACATACATAAAACCATAGGTTCTCTTTATCTAATCATCAACCTGAGTAGCAATACCAGCATGATCCGTTCCAGGAATCCAGAGAGCGGTTCTTCCTTTCATTCGATGATACCTTACCATAATATCCTACAAATGCAAAAAAAACAGGAAAATCAATATGCAAAACATAAAAATCAGTATGGACAACAGCAAACTAGTTTGGTTACAAAGATAAGGAGGAGGAGAAGGGTAAATAATGAAGAGAGGGGCAGGCAGGAGGAATGAGAAGAATAGAGGAACAACAACTATGAAGTCCCCCCTGATCCATGCGCATTAACATTCCAAATGTGTAAGTTTTTCATAGTTCAAGCCTTAAGAAAATAGTACTCTTCTACAAAATACCGTGTATATTATCTGGACAGCAACAGAAAATTATATTATTAAAAACTAATGTATCCAGCGACATGAATTAATTTCATCATCTTGAAACTGTCACCATATCAAGAATGAGATTACCATTTCTATGGCTATAGCAAATGGTCGGTTGTGGACATTGTTTTTTTTTTTTTTGGGTAATAACACCAATAATCTACAATATCATACGGTAGTGCACATACTAATCTTGGGTACACATGTAATATAAGTTTTATACTCTTAATTAGTATTAGTGTATGAAGAAGTTTTTATCCGGATTTGGAGTGTCTTAGGATAACGTCGCACAGGATAAGTCAATTCCTGAAAACGTATTCAAAGTCACAGAAACCTTAACACATATCAACACAAAAGCTTCTGTGAAGAATGAAAAAAATAAAATTATAAAGATAGAGCAATGTAAAGGATCGAAAACAAGAACCTTCATGGTTAAAAGAAGCAACATTATCCTACCTCAAGAGTTACAAACATTGCATGCCCCATGTGAAGTGATCCAGTAACATTAGGTGGCGGCATCGATATCACAAAGGGTTCACCACCTCTATCAATAGGCTTGAAATACCCTTGAGACTCCCACCTATTATCCAATACCCTATTACTCAATCTATTATAGTAACACAATATCAATAACTAAACAACTTACAAGAACACCACATTCCCTGAATAAATATAATAAGATATCAGCATAGTCATGAGATTTAGAGCATAAT
Source organism: Haberlea rhodopensis (assembly GCA_907163345.1). Classification (NCBI taxonomy): domain Eukaryota; kingdom Viridiplantae; phylum Streptophyta; class Magnoliopsida; order Lamiales; family Gesneriaceae; genus Haberlea; species Haberlea rhodopensis. Next base: position 2,728 of record CAJQUN010000191.1, read on the forward strand.
GTACAGAAATACGAGGTATCGTGCTCTTCTAAACCTGAACTTTGATTTAGATATAAAATGTTAAGAAGTCATGACATCCATGAAATCTTGAAATGCCAAATAACACTAAACAAAATTTAAACCTATTATGTAATATACTGAAAGGATACTCAAAGAAACACAGTGATAATAAACAAAATGCATATTTCCTCCTACAAAGTTCTAACAAGACAAAATGACTAATTATGGCACGTTCCCATATTCAATCCTTCCTAGCCAGTACAAAATCGCATCATCAACAAATACTTTGAATACTGTTCATTTTCTCATTTTCTCCTTCTAAGTTTCCTTCTCTTTTAACTTATCAGTATCATGTCTGTTCACACAAATCTTTGAGATGGAGCATGCAAATCATTTTGTCGAATTTAGAATAAAAATGCCGCTAACAAACCGATATCAACAAAATATTACCATTTGTAAATTCGTTCCTCGGATGCAAAATCAAATGCTTTTGCTACTTCTGGTGAAGTAAATACGCCAGTGCTCTCCATTGTAGCACAACTACCATTGCAGAAAAGAATGGGACTTCAGCTAAACACAATAACGCTTCAAGCAAACTATTTCCAACCATATCTAATATCATCATCACATTCGACAACTCGAATAAAAAAGCAATCTTGACCCAGTAACAATAACTCTCTAATACACCATATGGATGAAGGCAAGCCTATTTTAATTTGTTAATGATAACGCTGCCGGTAGCAACAACTCCCGATTAAAAGCAGTCTTTTTTAGTTTGTAAAATCAAAATTGAATCAGCAATATCTCTTTCGCCCACTACAAAAAGATGCAATCTCCAACTCAACTACAAACTGAGAAACATTTATGAATCTGTTCCGTAGGGGCATGTTCCAGTACAGACGTTATCAATGCAATGGTTTTTTCTTGAACTTATCTTTTTGTTCTTTTTTGAAAAACATGGTGCTCACCGGTGAAGAAGCGTCTGCTTCTGAAACGAATGAAGGTAGATGGGAAGAAAGTGGTGCGACGACATCGTTTAGAAGAGAAGAGTATTGGGTTGAGTCTGTTGCATACGGAGGAAGAAGAAGATAAGAGGGAGGGCCTTGAGAAAGCCATTTTTCCTCACTACTCGACACTTCTTTTCGAGACCTGAGGTTTCAGCTCGTTAAGTAGTTTGTGATTTGCGCTTTTAGTATAATGGCTTCAGGGATGCTAAGATGCGATTTTTCTTTTCTTTCGTTTGTTGAAAGAGCAATTTTCTTTTTTTTTTTCTTTTTAGCAATTTTTCATTTTTAGACTCTGAAAATCGATGCTAGGGTTAAGCCTCAGATCTTAACCGAGTGGTAAAGATTAATATATCTTTTTAGGACGATTTGAATTCGAGTCCAAACAGTGACATTCCCCTCCCACATATGAAAATAATAGTATTGGTGATATATCTAATGTTTTTATCGTCTCGCTTTCTATAAAAAAAAATGAAAAAAATACATGACGAAAAAAGGAAATTACATATATATATGTAAATGATATATATATATATTTATATACATATATAAATCGGGAAAGCAATATACTTATGCTTCAGGTCATGAGTCCTGAATTGAGATATATCCTATATCTGATTTGTTTGATGTGGCTTTAATGGACACTATCTTTGTGACGACATCAAACGACACATGGTCTTTTCAACAACAAAAAAAATTTATGTGGCATATCGAGTGAATATTAGGTCTGCAAAATCGGGTCCGAGTAAAAGTATAAAGGGACAACTTCGAGCCGATACCATTAGGAGAGATTTTGCATTCCAGTCAAGCAAAAAAACTTCAATCATTCAAGTACATTGTCAAATAAAATGATAAAAATAGCTTTGTAACCCTACGTCCACCGCCATCCAAACATGCATTGGTGCACGCTCAAATGCACCAATGCCCGTAGGGTTTACGTGCACCGATATATATCACAAGTTGGCACCAATTTTCCAAAACCCTGTTCGGAAATGAATAGAAAAGAAAGAAAAAGACGTCCCACTCAGACACTCTCATAGCTGCAAATGCAATTTGACCACATAGCAGCATATTCATTTTAAACAAAAATGATGTCTGACATGTCCCAATTTCGACACAAAATATATGGCTAAAAACGATTTATTCTTGGCTACATAATGGGTTGGTACCCTAGGATAGTCTCATCCATTAGATGGGTATATTCTCATCAACATTTGATGGGAATATACACATTCAATGGATGGATTACCTCCTGGAGTAGTAAAGACCAATTCCTATAAAACCTTGTCAAATTTTAAAATAAAATTATAGCAAAATAACTGATCACTTTGTCCACCACAACATAAATTAACTCAAAACAGACGAAGAAAATAATGTGAATCCGCCATCCCAAGCGTGCATCGGTCATTCAAAGACTTACAAAAGAGTCGAAAAGAACATTAAATCAACAAATTTCTACAAGTAGTCTACTGGTATGATCAAATTAAATATTTACAGAATTGCTGCTTCGGTGTAGTTTTCACGCAGGCTTTCATGCTTCTTTTCCTCTTCCTTTGGCTCTTCTTTCTTATCTTCACAAACCTGAACTTTCTGTCAAAGTCAGACGCAATCACATATATGCTTAACAGACCGAGTTGGCCCGGTTTCAACGAATCGGAATCGAGCTAACGATCGGAATCGGTTAGCTACGGACTGATTCTGACGTTCCGAAACATATGGCTTACCGGTTCCGGATATATCGGTTTCGGTTCCGACTTGATCCAGATTAATTTTTTTACAAAAATAATTTTTTTGCTGGCTAACTATGTCTATTACATTTTATGTATGAAAATCAATTGAGATGTTCTTGAATATTGGCCAACGAGCGTCCACCAAATTTTGGAAATATATATTTTAATTTGAATTACCGGTTTCGGGTTGGAACCGGTTCCAACCCGAAACTAGATTGGTCTAGTTCCAATAAAAGTACAACTGGGACGGTTGGAACCGGTCCAAACCTGTCCTGTAACACATTCACATCCTCTTCACACTTTTTCTCTTCAGTGGGATCGCAGGGGTGTCGAGGAGGTCACGTGGGAGACGGAGCGACATATGGTGCGCCATAGAATTAGCGGAATGAACCATCGCTATTTATATTCGATGGCATGAATGAACCATCGCCATATAGGGGAAGTCTTGAACTTTTTAAGTTGCCTACTCAAACTGACCAGTTTTCGCGGTTTGTCGGATTGATGGACTGCATATCGGAGAACGATGTCAGACGAGTGGGTTCGTTGCCAACCGTGATGCTATACATGTCAACACATGACATTCACAATTCTTGTCAACTCGTGACGATTTGTTAATGTCAAAATGAATAAACTCTTTCCACAATGATCGGTGGCCTCCAATGGTTCAGTTTCATCAACCTTAACTGGGCTGGAGCGGTGGCAGCCTCACATGGCTCATCGTTCTCCAGCCTACCAAACCCATGTGCATCCCCATCCTAGGCGTGCACCGGTGCTCCCAAGCGTGCATCAGTGCACGCTTAAACGCAACGGGTACACATACAACCCTTCGTGCACCGGTCATTCAAAAATCGATGCAAAAGAAGACGAAGAAACAAAGACCAAATGGGCCATCAATGGTCTGTAATTTCCAGCCCAACGTAGACTTTGCTTCCGATCTGTTGACCTGTTGAATCAATTGGGATTCAAAGAGATCCAATCGAAGCATGCAAACACAATATACTTTCGATCTGGAAGAATGGAATATGATGAGGGGAAATCATTTGCGTACGATGCGATAATGTCATTGTTGTAGGATCTGGATATTATGATTTGCTGCTATGACCACGACTTAGGCTCAGGGATTAGCTTTTCAATTTATTTCAGTAAAGAAGCAAATGAAAAGAGGAAAGGCGAGATGGTGCATTGTTTGCAATGTAGGAATGTTTCATGGGTTTGAAATCGTAATTAGACAAATCCTAATTAGGTGGAGATGGAAAGCAAAAGTATTTTAGTAAATAAAAAAAAGTTAAATAAAACAAAAGTTAAAAAATAGATATATGTTAATAATGTTTTTACAAATATGGATTGTTAAAGGAAAGTCGTTTTTTTCCTTACTTAACCTCAGCGGCAAACAGCAAAACCCAAAGCCCAAGAATGGCCTAAATACAAAACAGCCACCGCAACTATAATAACACTACCAGCCCATAGTACAGTAGCTGCTGCCTGCTAATCTATTTTTTTCCAGCGACGTCTGCCTGAATATTCTTGATTAATTCCAACACCAGGTTAAAGCCATGGCTCTGCTGATGGAGACTGGTTCAGAACCCAAACCAGTGATGAAATAGTTGACCTTGAAGCCATCTCTGCTCTTAAAGAGTCTGCTGCTATTGAACTTAAGGTAACGCCTATGGCCTCATGTTTCGTAATTTTTAGTCTTGTTTATGTCCTTTTTCAGTTATTGGGTTTTCCGTTCTGGCTAGTTTTGTGGTTTCCTCTTTATGGACAGATGATGTTTCATTCTCTGGGATTTGCACATTTTAAAATCACTGATTGCTATGAGCATATACGCATCTTGCTGTTTATGGGATGATTTTTATTGGATGCAAGTTCAGTAAAGCTTTGATTAAGATATAATGTCTCCTGTGAGTGTTCCTGTGCGGAAAGAAAGTAAGAAACTAGAAAAGATACTTTTTTGGCAAGTATATTGCTTGTCTACCAGACTCTTAGATTTAGTTGAGTTGGGGCTTAATCTATTTTCGGGTGGGCAACACATATATATTTTGAAAAGAATTAAGCTTGAAGGTTGAAAGTCTTTTTGTTCGAGGATGCAAGTGCTGTGATCATCCCTTTATATCCACCTCTTCTGGAAATTGTATATAAATTTTCTGCTCGATCAAATAAAAGAGAGAACATGAACTCAATAAAGGTTGGGGGTTTGATGATAAAATGATTTTTTTTGTTTTCCGTGCCTTCCCCAGGACAAGGGTAATGAGTATGTAAAAATGGGGAAGATGCATTATTCTGATGCTATTGATTGCTACACGAGGGCCATTAATCAGAAGGCATTGGACGATTTTAGAACACTCCATTCTTTATTCCAACCGGGCTCATGTCAATCTGCTTCTGGGAAATCACAGACGTGCTCTCCAGGATGCTGAGGAAGCTCATAAATTAAGTCCAACAAATGTTAAGGTTGTAGTTTGATGTTCATTTCATGGTCATATGGAGTATGGTTATCATTTAGTTATTAAATATGTTTTGCTATTTTAGGCACTTTATCGGGCGGCCAAAGCATCATTGTTTCTAAATTTGTTGGATGAGGCAAAAATTATATTGTGAAAGGGGTCTCCAGCAATCACCTGCTAATGAAGAATTGAAGAAGCTGTTGGAGCAAATCGATATTAAAAAATCAGAACAAGAATGCCGTGAAGCAGGCATTTCGAAGGCTGTGGCAACAGCCGAGGTTTGAGATTTACGATATTTCGTGTCTTGTGCTTGCATATCTGCATGGTTGGAATCTCCTCATTGATTTTTTACAGAGCCTTGTCTCCTCCTTGGAAGATAGGCGACTAAAAATGGGAAGGGCTATGTATCAAGAACTCACTGGAATCAAGAAACCGATGTTAGACAAAAGCAATATGCTTCATTGGCCCGTTATTCTTCTCTATCCGGAGGTTATGTCCAGTGACATCATTGAGGATTTTTGTGAGACTGACATGTTTTCACTTCATCTTGACATGATATCCTGGCATTTCATTTCTCTATGTGAAGTTTTCTGAACTGAATATAGTAATGTTTATTAGTATTTTCTACATGATAGACAGCTCTGTTTGAAATTCCATGTGAAAAACTATTGTAATCCTTAGCTTTCAAACATGTTCTCAGAAAGTAGTCCGCCTTTGCCCTGGGATACAGGAAAGGAGTACACTCGCGATTCTCTTGAATTGTACTATGAGGTGAGCTAGTACAGAGTGTGGCTTATCTATTTCTTAGAGATTTGTGGTTGACTTGGTGAATAAGTAGAATAATGATTAGTCTCTCGTGTTTGAACAACTGGTGGAATTTACTATTTATCATGAGTTGAGTATATTTGGGTCTCGACCCAGAATCATAATTTGTCTGAGAGTTCAATCATAAAATATCGACGTGTTTGAAGTATTTTGATGAAAAATGAAACATCGATTGCATAATCCAGTTTTGTGGCTGATGTTGGCAACAATTTAGTAAATTTCTTTTCACAAGCAGCATATAATGATTTTGGCTGCTCTGTGATAAGGATGGAGCCAAGGGGTGCTGGAGAAGTCAGCCGCCCCCATGTTCATATACTTCGGAAATTTTACCTATTTGTGTTATAAGCATATGTATTTTATGGAGAAAAAGACATACGTTTCCCCCTAAAGTAGGTTCCAATATTAATTTCAAATTTTGAATTAGCTTCGACTCTTCTAAATTCTTGCTCCACCTTCCCACTTTATGCTCCGTACACATACACTCCAATCCTAGAGGTGTCATAGTTTTCATTTTATTTGGTTCACTTATTTAAGAATGACTTTGAGTTAATATTGTATGTAGCTCATGGCAAGCTTCCGTTGTAGACATTCAACTGATTAATTCCATCAACTCGTTTTGCAACAGGCTGGTTCTGGAGTTTGCTTATCCAAGAAAGAAGTTCTTTGTTACCTTTTAGAAGGAACAGCTGCCTCTCATCTGGAAAATTTAGGCACTAAGGAGACTTCAGCTGTCGATAATACTTCAGCTGCAAATGGTATGTTTTTGCTCTCATTTTACCAACTCCCTCATGAAACTGAAATCCATAGTATTGATAAAGAAATTTTGAAACCATAGTGTTGATAAAGAAATTTTGAAAAAAAAAATTATTTTGGTGTGAATATTCTGATCTAGATGTGATAATTTTGACATGATATGCATGATTAGCATCAACTCAAGTTGTATGGAAGTCATGAGTCAATAGGGAATATATCTCTTGCAACTGCTTTATGGAATTTCTATAAAATATAGTAATTAAATGGAATATAACAACGCATTTTAACCCACAAACTTGTTATTTCTGCATATCATCAAGAAGTGCTGAGAAGTTGTATCGACATCAATTTATTGTCCTTTCTGATATCTGAGAAATGGCTCAAATTCATAGAAGCTTTTTAATGACTTGAATTATATAAAGTTGCAAAAAGTTATTTATGTAGCCTTTTATTTTGATTTTATTATCGAAGATGAACTTCTCAAGATCTCTCACGCAGCTATGCTGGCCATCTATCAGTGTTTTTTTTTTTTTTCGTAGAAGTAAAATATTTGGCTCGATGATGATACTTGAAATTTTGGCAGAATTTCTACCTGTAAGCTATGAGTGAAGTTGCAATGTATGTTATTGGTTTTTTGAATATCAGACTGTATAGTATAATAAAGCCTACAAATGTTGTAAAAGAAAATATCCTTTTACCGTGTCCCAAACAAAGTTGAGTTAGTCCATCCATCAACATTGAGAAGCATCTGGAAATTGTATGGAGTTTTAGATGAGAACTTAAAAGGTTGAAGCATTTATACCCAAAAGTAGTTGTGGTGCAAGGGAACACTTGAATAAAGTGGACCATATAGGGAATGCAATATTATTGTTGGATGTTCTTGACCCAATTCATACACGGGAAAGCTCGTTTCTGTTTCAAACCTCACCAAGATTGGTGATTGTGATGTAGTGGTTAATTAATGTGCATTGTAAATAGCTTGTTTTCATTTTGCAGCTAAAAATTTTTCTGAAATTTATTTGTTCAAGAGGTGAGTGAAGAGTTTGTGCACTTTAATTTCGAGGGATTTGCTGAAATAATATAAACATTATGATTTTCAGGCAATGGACCGAAATGGGTCCGTGTGGATGAAAGAAAAACACTTCATTACATTTTGAAAGCTCGCGATTTTATTATCCCTGGAATTCCTGGTAAGTCCAGTTCACGGCACATTTGTGTTACAATGTTCCTGCATATTTGAAATAATGTGTTTTTGACTGTTCTTTGTGTTGGCTGCAGTATTTTTTGTTGTTTCTAAAAGGTCCAGCTTCTACCGAGATTTTAAATCTGGAAACTGGTCTCTGCCATGATTCTAATAATCAAGATGTCAATCTTTTAACATTATAGGTATGCAACATAAAGCTTTCATCGATCTGACAAATGATAATGTCCACGCATAACTCTATAAAGTTGATCAAGGGTGTGTGAAAGGTAGATAAATGGTTAATGATTCCCTGGAAAGTTTTGATTTCACTTACGGCAGAGTTGTCTTCTTTCCACTTCTTTGATGTGATAAACAATTTGATCATGAAACGATAGTATAGTATTTTTATATTCTCGTGCTATTTGACATTTGAATAGATGATATTTCGTGTAAACGTCATAATTTTTTTGTCTGAATAGGAACTACTCAATTGCATGAGTTAAGGTAGATTTAAATTTCCTCTCATCATCATGGAAACGTTGACAATATTTGATGTGATATTATACTATATGTGCTTGCACTAATCATATGCCACTCTTTTTTTCTTTTTCCTTCCTTTGCGTCATCATATTAAGAATTAAAAAGGCAAATCTTGTTTTTGTATGATCGTCTGTTTCCTTGGTTGCTGATCCTTTAGAGACCAGTGGCGTGTATAAAATCCTAGTTTTACTATAAGAACTTGCAAGCTTCATACTCTAATTAATCAGTATTCAAGTACAAGAATGAAACTTGGAAACGACGGATACATCTGTGATGAACTACCACCCCCCATCAGAAATATTAAAGCACTCCCATTTTTTTTCAAAAAGCTAGAAGATAAGCTTGATTCAATTTAATGTTGGTATGCAGCATCATCAAACACATGAAATGGCTTCTTGTTGTATATTTTAGGGAGACACAAGTGCTTACGTTTTTTATTGAAAAAACGAGAGTGTAAATAGGATCTGTGAAGCAATAGAGAAGTTGTCTGAGGTCCATGAATTCTTGCATGGACGAATTTGAAAATCTTTACGAGGGAAAATTTCTTTCAATTATTATTCCTCAATACAGAAACATACAAGAAAAAAAATGAATATCTATGATTTCGTCATTTGGCTACAAACTGAGACATGATATTAAAGAATGGTTTCGCAATTATGGTCCTTAAAAATTACCAATATCAGGTACATATATTCAGTATCTTTTTCTGCTATAATCCGTTGCTACACATTAAAAAACGTAGCAAATATGTGAATAATCATATATTTACCCATTTTCTTTCTCAGTCATGTGTGTCACAGATCAAACTGTTTTGGCGGTGAGAAGATGGGCATGATCACGGGCCGACTGTGATGAATTGTAGCAAGACTTCACATTCAACAGATTCTTGACTGTCAATTGCCCCCCCTTTGGCAACACCTTTCTAAAGCTCTGGATTTTTCTTCCTCTCTTCACTTCCTTCTTCACGGGTAACTCCTGAAATACGAAAGACAATAAGTTTTATTGGCAATGTGCATTACATTTCATTAGCATAACATTTTAGGGGTTGCATGCATGCGATTAATGAGAAGTAAGAATTTAGTTGAGCAGACAAGATGAAAACTTGGGTTTTAAAATATCATACATTATTTATAGATTTTTTGTTTGAATAGTGATTGTTTGCTGACACCCACTCTTACATGGGATGCTAGTTCGTTTTCGATTTAGTTTCCAAAAAATCGATGAGATCAAGGAAAATAAGATAGCACGAGGATTTTAAAGCCTGAAAATTAATATTTGTTATTAAAGTTGTTTGATTGTTCTTGAAAAATATACGGACAAATCAGTAGAAATTAGCTGGTAGCAAGGAACACCAGAAGAGCATATGTGGGTATTTCAAATTTTAGAATGCTACACGTCAAGTTTTACTTTACAACTTAAAACAACTCCTGAGTCAACTCCCACTTCCATCAAAACTACTTAAATGTGGATTAATATCAAAGATTGATATTCGCTAGACGTGCTCACGTGCACGTGCAATGTTGCATCACAAAAAAAGTTATAAATATTTGGTCTTTCAAACTCAGTTTTCCTTCTTAATCGTTTGCATGTGGAATAATAAGTTATTATGCAAGTCCCTCATATTCAATTTGGTTATACCTAAACTTTTTAAGGGGTGTAGAAATTTGTTTTCAGAATAACTAAGTTACCTTTAATGATGTTTTATCATCACTCAAATCTGCATCCATCAAGGCGTCATTCTTTCCTGCACGCATATAAAATATGTTAGTTAAATTCATTATTCCAATGTGTTTATTAAGGTTGCTCACGTCAAATGCTTGATCCATGTATAACACGTATGTTTTCATGTATACAAATGAATGTTACTGTGTTTTTATAAATAGATCATGCATATAAATATGTAGAACATGATATCTTGAATGTGGAGTAGTAAATTTATGTTTATATTTCATAGCTCGGGTATGGTAGTTTCTTATGAATATTGTCATTTTGGTCATCATCCATACCATCCGTGAAATATATCCGAAAGCTCGGTGAGCCAGGAAAGGCGTCGTCATCCTGATGGCCAATCATTCTCTCTTTATCATATTCTCCATTCTTATCTTCATTACCATCTTCATCCCTTATATTTTCAATCTTGCCCTCAGGCTTGGTCTTATCATCCTTAGTTTCCTGCTCTTTCTGTTCATTTGTGGCCTTCGTCGTCCGGATGAATTCAGTAATCATCTCATCTTTCTTGCTGCATTTGTTATCGTCGCATGTTGCTGCATGACTTTCTTTTGAACCCCTTTCGGTTGGCTTTGTGGGATCTTTTCCCTTCGAACTTTTAAAATTCCCAGTCGAATTTTCCTCTTGTCTGGTGGGTGATGGCTCGTATTTTGAGGGATAGGTGCCGTCTTTGGTTGGTGATGGCAAATTCTTTGATGTATCATGATCGGCGGATGAAAAATGGGATGCAGTGTCTTCCTCATCCCTGTCATGCGTAAGCAGCTCTTTCTTGGAAGGGGTTGAATCCTTTAGTGGTTGTGCATGCCTGCGCATTTTAATCTCCTCCAGCCGGCGGAGGAATAGTGGACGGAGCTTGGCCGGAAACATGGTGACGCTACTCGCGTCGATTTTTGAAACGCCACAACCCATTATTATTAGTTGTTATATGTGGAAGGTAATATGCATAGAGGTAGTCTAACAAAAATGAAGGGAAAGAAAGTAATTAATGGTTGGCAAGAATATTGAAAAAAAAGTCTTGATGGTGGAGATGAGATGCAATCCTATATTTAAGGGTTTCTTTTCTTTTTGGCTGTTGGTGAGAAGTTTGATTGATGTGATGTTGAAATTTTTGTTTCAATAATCTTTAAACTTTGTTTTTGGTGCACAAGATGGGATATTGACTTCTCATGACTCCTATGGATTTTAATTAGTCAAATGTGGCTTTGCTGTTGTATATTATATTCTGTGTGTGAAATGAGAAAAATTATGTATGAAAAACGTAAATGTACTCGACGACGACAATTAAGTATTTAATTTTAATGGATTAGTGTATGTTAACTCGACTGAAAACTCGCAATTACATATTTGAAGAAATTATTAATAGACGTTTGACCCAAATTTTGGGGATTCCATGATGGATGCTAGCCATTGAAATAGAGACTAACGGATGGTAGCAACATTAGAGACCATTGAGAGTAGTAAATCTGAATAAATGTCAACTTAATACAAAAATGATGATGATAATTGATACTCCCTAAACGAGTGATGAACTTTTAGTATCAATAAGAGGTTGGTATACGTGTCTTTCTGTCTGTGGATGTCGGGCTAACTCGTAAAGCTCGGACTTTGGACATAGCTCGTAAAGCTATGTTGAGACTCGTAAAGTCTTTCTGTCTGTGGATGTTGGACGAACTCGTAAAGCTCGAACCTTGGACATAGCTCGTAAAGCTATGCTGAGACTCGTACAGTATTTCTGTCTGTGGAGGTCGGGCGAACTCGTAAAGCTCGGACCTTGGACATAGCTCGTAAAGCTATGCTGAGACTCGTAAAGTCTTTCTGTCTGTGGATGTTCTTTTTGAAGTAATACTTCATTTCATTTCAAATGATAAAAATTAAGTACGAATTTATTACATCATAAGAAGAAAAAGAAAAAAACTAAATTTAAACATAATACTTCCGGAGGTGGTAAGCATTCCAAGGCCTCTTCAATTTTTTGTCTTCCATGTCTTCTAAGTAGTAGGCACCCGAACTCAGCTTCTCGATTACCTTGTAAGGACCCTCCCGTTTTGGATCTAGTTTCTTGACCTCCATTTCTTGTACCTTCTTCAAAACCAAGTCACCTATTTGAAAACTCTGTTGAATGACCCGTCGATTATATGCTCGCGATACTCGGCCCCGATAAGCTTCCATTCGCAAAGCAACTGCCTTCCTTACCTCTTCTATGAGGTCAAGGTCGATAGATCGTCTCTCTCCATTTAGATCATCATAATGAATTACTCTACATGACTGTGCTCCGATCTCTGCTGGTAGGACTGCTTCATTTCCATATACTAGGCTGAAAGGGGTTTCCCCAGTTGCAGTAAGACCATAAAACACTGGGGAGCTCCTCTACCCAATTACCCTTAGCTCTCCCTAATCTGGCCTTGAGACTTTGCACTAAAGACCTATTGGTAACTTCAACCTGACCATTACTTTTGAGTATACGCTACTGAGGTGAAAGCCTGCTGTATTTTCATCTCCTCGCACCATGCTTTCATTAGGGTACCTTGAAATTGCCTTCCATTGTCCGAAACTAACTTCCTAGGAACCCCGAACCTGCAAACAATATTCTGCCATAGAAAATCCAATATTTTTTGCTCTGTAATCTTAGCCACAACTTCAGCTTCCACCCACTTGGAGAAATAATAGATAGCCACAATTAGAAATTTCTTTTGGGTTGTCGCTACTGGAAAAGGACCAACAATATCCATACCCCACTGGTCAAAGGGACACGCATCTATGGCTTTCATCATGTTAGCAGATTGGAGCTGAAGCCTTGCATGCCGCTGGCAACTATCACACGTTTTGACAAGAGTTACGGCATCTTTTTGAATAGTAGGCCCAAAATAACCAGCTAGGACAACCTTCTTAGCTAGTGACAAGGATCTGAGGTGGTTACCGCAACATCCCTCATGAATCTCTTTGAGCACACAATCCGAATGTCCTTTGACCCAAGCATCCGAGGAGTGGTCGGGAAAAAGACCTCTTATACAACATTCCCTCCAAGAGTATGAAACAGAGACATCGTTGTTTCAATCTGTATGCTTTCTTAGGATCACTTGGCGTAGCACCTTTTTGTAAGAAATCAAGAATATCAGCCTCCAATCATTTTCCTCCAGATCGGGAAGTTGGGAGATGGAGAAAGGACTCAGCTAACTGGTGATATGATCTCCCTATCTTTCCAGCTGTATAATGAACTTGCCATTTTAGCCAAGCTGTCAGCTTTATCATTCTCTGCTCTAGGGATTTGCTCAAATACTACTTCCACAAAAAATTCTTTAGCCTTCTCAATTGCCCAAGCATACTCAATGAGCTTTTCATTTCTTATATCATAAGCACCATTCATTTGTTGGGACACCAGCTGAGAATCATAAAAAATATGAATTCTAGTAGCTCCCCCTGAAATCATGTATATGATTCCTCGGGTTGGATTATTGTCTTCATGTTCTCGTCTTCTTCTATCATTTCTTTCTAATGAGACTTCCCGATTCCTCGGGTTGGATTATTGTCTTCATGTTCTCATCTTCTTCTATCATTTCTTTCTAATGAGACTTCTCGTCGGACCTCTTTCCTACTATTATCCCAACGTCGATCTCTTCCCACTCTGTTAGTTGTGTGAGTCTCGGATTTTGTTGTCAGTACCGCTTTAATTTGAGGGCCCCCTTGAAATTATCCTCTCGACTTCCGCCTCCAACCTCTGGCACTCGTTAGTAAAATGTCCACATTCCCTGTGGAATCTGCAATATTTATCAAAAGTGGGTAGACGAGGTCCGTTCTCCGACTTTTTTGGCATCTCGAGCCTCCTCTTTTCATCGCAAATCTCCATTGCCTTTTCTAAGCTCATGGTCAGGGGAGTACGGGTCGAGAAGTGCCATCTGATTCTGTTATGATCATCAACCTTGTCTAAGGGCCTCTTCCTTCTTGCTTCAATCTTTTCTTTCCTTACTTCCGGCTTCATTTCCATCCTTCTTTGTTTCTGTGTGTCTTCTAAATTCACATATTTTCAGCTCGGCCGAGGAGATCATCATAACTCCGAGGAGGTTTCTTTATTAATGACTTGAAGAATTCCCCTGCTCTTAAACCCTGAGTAAGGCATTGATAAGGACATCAGCAGTGGCAGTGGGTACTTCTAACGCAATGCTGTTAACAACTCTCTCAAAGATTCTTGCTCCAGTTGTTTAGTAGTGAATAAATTCAGAGAGGTCTTTTGATACCTCTTACTACTAGCAAGATACTATTCATTTGTACAATTTAGATTACAAGCCAGGGATACATCAGACATCGGGATGGAGGTTTTGGATGACACGGTCAAAGTTAAGAAATTCTGAAGAAATTCCTTCAGGAGGGTAGCCTGCTTCTTTGAATTGAGCAATACAACCGTTAAATCCAACCTCCAAACACCCAAAGGCCTTCTCACCACTCAAATCCATGAATTCCGAAGACTTCAGGAACTCTTCCTTGAAGGTTGCCTTGGATTGGGAAGCTCTTGCCTCTGCATCTTCCAAAGTTTTCTTAACCACTTCCAATTCTTGAGTAGTGACCTCGGCAACCTCTCTAGACGGATCCAAAGCTCGGCGGGTTCCTTCTAGCTCTTGTTATAAAGGTGGGCAGTCTTCTGAGATTCATCAAGCTGGGCCTTGAACGTTTCTAGTTGTTCCTTAAGCTCGATTACTTCTTTTTCATGAAGAACCTTAAGGTTGTTCAAGGAACGTTGGAGGTCGACGTTATTAGCTTCGAAGGTTTTGGAATCTCTTAAGGATTGTCGACGGAAGTTGTTGGCTCGAGAGGAGAATTCGCCTAGTAAAAGCATAGCCTAAAGAATAAGGAAAGAATAAAGTTGCCAGAACTGATTAACAAAAAAAAAAAAAAAAAGGAAGATAGAAAGTATAGCAAAAACCTCTGTAAAGCTGCTACAAGTTCTTTTGGCAAGCTCGGATCAGGATAGGTCTGCCATGAAATCAGCATCCTGCTTAGCGGCTAAATCTCGGAGCAGCCACGGTAGTGGGACCTTCGCTTACTAGACAGACTTCATCATGATAGGATTCAAAGGCTCGATTGCTTGACATGTCTACTGCTGTCTTTGAGGTCTCAACCCGGGGCTTGACTTGTCTTAATGTTTCTGCTTCAGAAATTGAGTCTTCCCCCCTTGTTGTCAAATCGGTAACCTGTTCATTGGTAGGAGGGATTGGTCTTTTCTTACGCCTCAGAGAAGTTTCAATGGCCTCAGGCTCCCCTTGTACTGCTACTGTGACAACAGGGGTAGCAGTCTCGGTTATAATTACCTGAGCTCGCTTTACTTTTCCTTTTAGCGACAGCTTTCATAATTGAGGCATTCATGATTCTGTTAACTGAAATATGCCAATACACCAAATTTTTTTTTAAAAAAAAAACAGAGAGAGAATGGGCAATAACAATAATGATAATGGTAACAGTAAGAAAGGAGAAGTATTTTTTATTCAACTACCGAGGTCTCCCCTCAAGGTGATGCCGGCTGAGCTAAGACCACAATGGCACAATATATCTTCTCATAATAGTCGAGAAATATGAAAGCATCTTGACCCGATCACGAACCTCACTTCCGTAAACAAGGGGCTCCGCCGGAAACCATCAGGGGGAGAAGGCAATGCAGGAAGATGATCACGACAACGGGAGAACATCGCCCATGGTCGAGGAGGTTTGATAAAAAAGTAGTAATTTTTTCAATATTTATTACTCGAAGGGTATCCGTCTAAGAACGTACATCCAGGACGGGCTGGGAAAATAGATCCCTCTTTGGACCTCTTGGGGAGCATAAAATGGCTAAGAGAAAAGCAATCTAGCCTTAATCCAAAAGCTCGGAACAAGATTACAAAAGTACAGAGAAGGCGAAAGGCATTTGGAGCAAACTGACTAGGGTTTAAGTGGTAATATCGGCTGAGTTGTAAGAAGAAGTTATGAATAAGGAAACGGAGCCCCCCTTCGATCTGATCAAGATAAAAAGTGTAATAACCAGAGGTGGGTTCGTGAGGTCGTTCTTCGGGAGAAGGTATGATAATATCATAGTTGTCAGGGGCATGCAGCAGAATCCTTGAGACCTGACCGGTAAAGGGCGTACCAAGGGACGTCACCCGACCGGGAAAGATATTCAGGATCTTCAACCTGAAATTCTGGCGAGGTCGGGGTCACCCGACAGTGAAGTGTGGTTTCGGAAGACCCGTAATGATCAATCTCCCGAAACGCGGCACCCGAAGTAGAAGATGTAGAATTACTATTAGAGGGCATGATCAATATACGAGAAGTTTCTCTTAAAATTAGAAAAGAAAAGGAAAAGAACAGAGATGAATAGTGAGTCTTACCTAGTGAATAAGAAGAGGGTTAGGGTTAGGAGGTCGAGTCCAATCTGCTTGCAATCAGAGAAAATAAAGAATGAACGAAAATAATGAAGTATTTATAGGGAAAATGGGATCAAATCTTACCGTTTATTAAAGATGAGATGAACGGATATGATTAACCTCGGGAAATGAAACGGAATCATTGTTAAGTTGAATTTCAAATTACATATTTTCCCGCCTTAAAAGCTTCTCGGCTCGACCAAATTTGCGAGTTTCTGACCATGGGTGTCAACTCGACTTGTGGGGGGGAGTTGTGATACCCTGAGGGAGAAAATGTATTAATATTCATTAGGAAATATGGCCGACCTATCGACCTCAATGAGATAAAGTGCGGATCTTAACTTGAAGCATGTGGCCGACCTCTCGATCTAATGAGGTCAAAATGCCTGATCGATCTCAGGAGTTCCAGGTAGCCTCATTATTAACTAAAAGCTCACTCGGTCAGCGAATGAGGTGAGGAACCGACTCTCCGACCTGATGCATGGAAAAGAGTAGCCATGATCCGTTTGGTTGTCCGATCTCCCGATCTATCGATCTATCTAATATGTTGTGACCAGGGTGATTTTTATCTCCGAACTCCGATCTAGTTAATGAATGAGGAGTATTTTGACCAAGTCTCCATCTAACTGGTATATCACTAGATTTCAGGGAGTGGAGCGATTAGTGGTCTGAGCAATTAGTCGATGTGTTCCGAAATTCCAGGAGTAGAGGAAATCATGGTCTTACTGGCCTAATCTGTACATCCGCGAGGTAATACATATAAATAACAGGCTCATTCAAGATTTTGAGGTATGCATTTCTCCTATTTTCATTTATATACAGCAAACATTCTTGAACCGAGTTCTTCCTGATCTCCTATCACCTGACTTAAGCGTCGGAGGGGACCCGTCGGAAAAATATTCCGGCCCCCTTCTAACATTTGTTTCTGATCCTTGCAGGTCATCACATAATTTATCTTTCTCACCCTGTTCATTGAAGAAGATAGAAAGAGAGGTATACCAACCTCTTATTGATACAAAAAGTTCATCACTTGTTTAAGGAGTATCAATAATAATAATAAATACTTCAAAATTTTCTTAACCAGCGAAAACCCGATTTTGCTGGCACTTATGGTATCTTATTATAAAGGTGAATTATTATGTTAATTATTGTACTTATATATCGAAAACCATGTGTTATCGTCTGATCTGTCCTTGGAATTTACGAGTGATTAATGCAATCGTGTATGGGGATGTATTTGGTTTGAATCTCATTTATAAACAAACTCAATATTAAAATATCACATTTTTTAAATAAAATATATATAAACTAATATATCAATTATTTTAGACCAATCGTATTGAGTTGACCATAGATGAAGTCTAGATCGGGTCAAGAGAAGCATTTTCTCGTGTGACGTGTGTTAGTCGGGTTTTAAGATTTTTGAATTTATAAAAAAAAATAAAAAAAATTAAGTAAACACCAACTTATATATGCATGTATAGCAAAAAAATGTAATAAAAATATAAGTCAATCTGATAATAGTATATAGTACTATGTTTGATGTTTTATAACAATTATAGTTGGATTTTATTAATAACTCCAGCTTATAATTCTTTAATTTATTTTAAAAATATTTATATATAATTTTCAATTTTTTAAAAACTTGCTTAATGGCCGTCATATCCCTAAAAATTATAAAGAACTCCTCTATATCTTTTAAAAATTACAAAATATCCAATGCATCCGAATGCATCTTCGAAACGACTACATTGTCATATTCATACTTGGAGAATATCCGATAAACCATGTCTTCATATTATCAAATCTAATTTCCATTGTGCAGGGCATCTTGCCCGAGTGGTATCATTTTTCTCATTTATTGGGATTGTCTCGATTCGAGACCCACGTATAGGGATGATTGCCGGTTAAAATTGGTTCGGTCCGGAACCGGCCGGTTCCGGATCCGGATCCGAAAATCCCACAACCGGTCCGGTCCGGTCCGGATCTGGAAATCCCAGAACCAGTCCGGTAAGGAACCGGATCGGATCCATTTTCGGTTCCAATCGTTTCCGTATCGGATCGGGCCGATCCGGTTCCATGCTTCTTTTTTGTATCGACTTTTTTTTATATTCGTATATATATCCACAATATTCATAATAAATTCAATATATTTATTCTTCATTTGCTAATATACATGCTTATACAAATAATAGTTGCATTTATGACAATTAAAAAACATTAGTATTTAGCACTCTTCATAATTGATAAGTATTGTTTGGCGTTTTCTTCTTCTTGCTCGTCATAATGATTTACGAATTCGTCAACCGCCACATCTCTTCTATTCTTACATTCTGCTTCAAACCAATCTTTCAGTAATGTGAGCATGCATAATGAATCAGCAGATAGATTATTTTTGTATTCTCCAGTAATTAGGCTACATGTTGAGAATGCAGATTCAGAACCGACGCTTGAAGCTTGTAGCGCATAAATGTCTCGAGCCATTTTGGCTAATATAGAGAATTGTGCTGCATTTGCCTTCCCCCATTGTAAGACGTTGAAATTATCTTCCGTTAAAAATTGATAATTCAGATAAATTTGCAACTCAGTCGACGTGCTACTAAAATGTCATTTTCCCTTCAGTTTTTCCTGCCCAGCATCCTAAGCATATTGATGTCTCTGCCTAATCTGGATTGAGCGTGGGGTTCAAACCATTTGTTGCGACGATTCACTTGCCTGTTGATTATAATACAATTGAAACATATTTTGGAGAGATTGCATTATAGATGTCTTTTGATCGTCAACGACCTTCCCCAAAAATTTAGCATAATGTTCAAAAAATGTTTCAAACGAAGCTAAACATTGACTAAGATCTAGTAAAATTGTGATGCAGTGCACGTGTGAGATTTGTTCCCAATACTTTATAAATGTAGTTTACATTGCACTAACAAAAGTATGCATCGCGGTCATCTCTATATTCTATAAACTTATCAAACATGTTAAATACTAAAGGAAGAAAATAAACAGAAGTTGGATAAGTAACACCGGAGAAGCGTTCTGTCGCTTCTTTGAAAGTACCTAACAAAGTAGCATTGATACAAAATTTTCAATTCACAATCCTCATCAGTCAAATAAATACTTTCATCGGTATCAGGCATTTGATATGAATTATAAAATAGAGTTAAAATATCTTTGTAAGGTAACATAGCATTCAACATATTGTACAACAAATTCCACATAGTTTCTATTGGTGATGGGAAAGAAGATGCTTAAAACCATTAGATAAACATAATTGTTTCCAATCACGCTTAACACGGCTAATGCGTAACCATTTAGCGCAATATTTCATTTTCGAAATGCATGCTGAGTGATTGTCTTCATAAGCAATTTTAACAGCCAAAATTAATAACATGACATGAACATCTAACATGAAAAAAACACCATCAATCATTGGTTTCAGATAGGTCTTTAAATCACGCATCTCAATGTTGTCTAATGTGATTGAAAATATCTTATCCTGAATTCCATAATGTTTACAAGTGTTGAATATATATTTAGCAATTACATAACCAGTATGTGGACAATCTAACTCATCTAAAGACAAAATCCATTTTTGCATACAACAATCATCATCAATCCAATGATAAGTGACAACAAGATATGAATCCGATTTTACATTTATCCAAATATCGGTTATTAAGCTTCTACAAGGCAAACTAGAAAGATGTTCAATCAATGTATTTCTATATTCAACAAATACGTCCATACAAATTCTTTTTAGTGTGTGCCTGAAAATATGTTTAAAACATGAGTTGTATAGACGAACAAATTCAATAAAGCCAGTATGTTCAGCTTGTATAAAAGGTAGTTTACGTCTAATCACATATCTAACAAGTGACATACGGTTAATTTCAGCAGTTAAAATAAAATTCGTGCCAGTGAGAACATTCATTTGTGCTTGTGTTGCTTCTTTACCTAATGGTTGTAATGCCTCATCAAAATTACGTTCTTTTACTAAGTGGTTTTTAAATGTTCCGGTGCCTCCACTGGAACCACCAGTTTTATATGAATATTGTATCTTACATAATTTACAAATTGCAATATATTCATTAGTACCTTCTTTTGAGCGAGTTCAAAGTGATCACATATCTTACTTCTTTTGGCACAAGTCGGTTGTCTACTCGCTGTTGTCGTGGCTACGGATGACTCCACTTGTTGTCTCTCTTGAGCAGCATGAGATTCGGTAGGTTGTTCGGGTTCTTGCGTTTCGACGTTCATAGATGAACATTCAACATTAAGGTCAGCAAAATAATCATAACTTTCATTTAACTCGGGAATTGGTACAGACAAATTCATTGCCAACGATAAACTAAGTGATAGGTGACCCGGGAGGAGAGCCCGACGGCGACCACGAACTAGATGAAGATGCCATTATTAATGCACAATAAAGAAAAATATATTAGATGGTAGAAGTATAGAACTTTGAAGTTTGGAAGATAGAATTGTGTGTTACAAATGACAACACAACACACACCTAATTATATATTTTAAAAAAAATTTATAAAATAAAAAAAATACGTTGGCAACGATTGAAATAGTCGTTGCAATTGCAACATTTTTGTTTTTAATTTTTTTTTCAAAAATAAATTATTTCGGTTCCGAATCGGAACCGGTCCAGTAGCATCGAAATCGGTGGTGCTACTGGTTCCAAATCTTGAAACCGCTTCGGATCGGTATATTACCGATTCCGGAGCGATTGGGAACCTATTAGCTAGGTTTCGGTTTCGAACTAGGCTAACAGGTTCTATTCTGGATTGACCAGCCCGATAAGTATCACTACCCACGTGTAACAAAAAATTCCTCTCCAATGCTTAGAAAAATAAAATAATAATCTATTGTTTTCATTCAATCAATTAATTATCAAATTTATAATACTGTTAAATTAAACTAAAAGCAAATTAGAGCTCTCTCTTATTTAGATAATTTTTATGACTCTTGACCTATAGTTTTAACAATAACGGATGGACTAGTGTAGAATAGCTAAATTACAAATCTCCTCTTTAGTTTGTAATTGATTGATCAAATATTAAAATTATCTTCATTATGTTTTGTAAAAATACATAGCATGAGAGATAGATGATGAAGGAAATAGATATTCGTTTTTAAACTATAGTAAAGATTCATAATTGTTAATAGAAGAAGTCTACATGTGATTCATCTTTAAATTAATCCACCAAACAAATCTTAAATGATGAAATCACAATCTTTATTACTTTTATATTAGTTTATTATGTGATATAGTTTATTATCATATCACACTATACATCACAACCTTATTATATACCTTATTTTGGCACTTAGCCTTTATAATACTAGTTCAGTTATTTTTGTATTTATGGATAAAAATTAAATATCAATTTGTATATATTACTATTTTATAATAAAGTGTGAGGGTGCTACAGAAACTAATTTGATGAAGCTTTTTTCAAAACTCCAAAATTACCCTTCAAACTCTTAACTTTTTTCATATTTGTGTTTCACTCTTAAAAATTTTTAAATTTAATCCCACCTCTCAATTTTCAAGATTTTCACTCATCCTAACAATGATATCAATATGTTAAATTATCGCAAAACTCCTGATAATTTAGATAATAAAATAACATAAAAAAATACATTGTAAGGTATTAAAATATAAAATTAATTTGAAAAAAGTAATTACATTCTAAAAGCTCAAATATAAAAATTAAATTACAATATCTATTCATAAAAAAGTAATGATTATGTACGTGTGTAAAAGATGCATTATATATATATATATATACCATATTATAAAGGAAGAACAATACATAATAACTATCTTGACCTCTTGGTATGTTTTATGTGTTCTTCCTAAAATACCCTTATATAAATAACTACATTCAATATTTTGATTTTCTTCAAATTTTCTAAAAAACTATTTATTTCATCTAATTAATAATAAATATACCATATTAATTTAAATATTTAAAATTTTAAAAATATATAATAATTACATATTTATATTGTAACTATATACCATATAAAAATTTAAAAATATTTTATAAAAAATTATATATACATGCCGTGTAAAAAATCGCTAGTATTAATTAGTGTTTGGATCCACCGATGCCTCTGAAATTCTGAATAGATTTAGCTCAAAAGAACAGGAAACCGAACGGGCGGGAAAAGGTTGAGCCAAAATGAGCAGGAGGCGCCTCCGTGTGGTCTGCTCCTCCGATGAAGAAGAACAACCCCCGCCCTCGCCGCCACTCTCGACATCTCCATTTTATCAAGGACCGCTAAATGACGTCATCATCGATGACATCGAAACGGATTTCCAAACTGTGGGCATCAATTCCTCGAACCATACACCCGACACTAACAATTCCACCACCAACGGCGGTAATACAAATGTTCGTTTCTCCTCTGAACCCATCCCTCTCGATATTTCTGATGACGAAGAATGCGCTATTAACAATAACTCCAACAACCACTCCACTTACAGCTCAACAAGCGACAATAACCAGAGAGATACTAGTAATTATTTCAGAGTTTCAGATTCTCCGGTTAATGGGGTTTTAGAAAGGCTAGGGTTGAGATTGAAGAAAGAATGGTTGGATTCTTGTTTAATCTCGCTACAGTCGTCAGTACCTGGGTTCCAGGGGATGGACAACTCGTTAGAGGCGAAGCTTTGCTTCAAGCAGTTCTTGTGCTCGGACATGAATTATATCGGTGCTGGGGTGCTTCCTTCAAACGTGCATACCTTGAATTTGGTTGATCTCAAGGGCCCTTTTGTCTTGCAGGTATATATGGAGCTATAATATACAGATTTATGTTAGAATGATGTATATTCGTTGTAGTTGCTGGGAATTCTGCTATAGCCTTAAACTGCTTTTGAACGAAGAAATGTTTGCTTTAGCATTAGTAGACACGAAGAATGCCACAGATCCCACTCGCATTTTATGAAAATGTGGTTGGACGTGCGCCAAGTTGATACTTTGATGCCATTTTTCTTGATAAGGATTATGGAATGAAATTGCTTTGTGGTCTTATTTTTTTGTTGTTTTCAGTGTAAACTTAATAGTGGTAATAATGAGGATTCTATAGGTGGATGAGATAGTGAACATCACCTGCCCTCTTCGTGGAAGGTACCAGAATGCTGGACCAGGAAGCAAGAGGTGTCTCAAGTTGTCTATGACCGATGGTGTCCAGCGTGTGTTTGGCATGGAATATAGACCCATCAAAGATCTTGAAGTCATGGCCCTTCCAGGATTTAAGGTTCCCATACTGTTACTCGCTAGTTTACCTTTTTTATTGAGCCAAATTGGAGGTGGCAGCTGCTGACTAAATACGTATTTCACACAAATTTGGGCAAATTTATGCAGATAGTTCTTTCGAATGTTAACATAAGACATGGGCTATTAATGTTGGTCCCTGAAGTTCTTGAAGTTTTGGGAGGCTCTGTTGACGAATTTGTTGCTGCACGGCAGAGGCTTGTTAATGAAATAAATAAGCCGCCAAGGGGGAAAAGGTCTCTGATTGGCCTGTAGTATTTTGTTTCACTGTTCTTTTGACAATTCATTTGATTCTCACTGTTTTAGGTAGATGAAAATTTCCCATTCTTTCCACTACAAACCAAAGAAATCAATTAAAAAATATGACAAGAAAGAAGAGATATTGATTTTCAACCTCATTCCTTAGTGACCGTATGTTCTAAAATGGATCGACTAGCATAAAACTCAAGAATCCGCTTACAGGGGTAGGGCAGCAAGCTTGGTAGTTGAGGTCTAGCTTAATCAGTGTTACTGTAGTCACCTTCTAT
Organism: Haberlea rhodopensis; assembly: GCA_907163345.1. Classification (NCBI taxonomy): domain Eukaryota; kingdom Viridiplantae; phylum Streptophyta; class Magnoliopsida; order Lamiales; family Gesneriaceae; genus Haberlea; species Haberlea rhodopensis. The sequence continues at coordinate 27,143 of CAJQUN010000191.1, forward strand.
ATTAATCTCCTTTCATCTAATGTAGCTTGGTGGAAAAACCTGGAGGTTTAATTTAGGTTGTCTATGATGTTCAGAAAGGCCGTTGAATGAAATGAATGAAATTTTAGATTGTTTATTAGGAGATCCATACGATGCTCATAGAAATCCTTGATCTTGAAGTTTTCTTTTGTTCCTATTCAATCGAACAGTCTTCTTACTTTCACTGAATGGAAGTTCTATAAATGATACAATTAACTTTTGCATCTTTGGCTGAGTCGTCATTGCTCTATCACCCTCAGAAATAGGTCAGGTGTGGTTCCTCCTCTGGAAACTAGAGCAACTCTTGCAGCCTGGGCACCACATAATACTTCTGTTCCAGGGAATATAGATAGAACCATGAGGGAGAACACCATATCTTTACCAGGAAGAGGACAAGGTATATAGTTTCATATCAGGGCTCTAGGATCCTAACATGTTCAGAATCCACGGTTCTTGGTTTTGTAGTTCTGATGTTTATGCTATCGTACTCTGCAGAAAATGTATCTGGCACCCCTGCTACCGACAGGCACAGACAAGTGTATACAGTCCCAGGTGGCAATAATAATCCTGAGTCTCGCACATTATCTGCAGCCGGGCCATCAGAACGTGTTAATGTTGTGCGGCATAATGACTTACCTACAAGCACACCATCACAGGCTTTTGGGAAAGGTATGTCTATTCAGATGTTTCCAATTTGTAAAACTGTGTTTCTACCAGTATTTGTTGGTCAGCATAATTTTCATTTATTCCTGTTTTGCAGAAACACAGTTTAGCACTCTTCCTAATGCCAGACCTATAAGCACTCCTCCTAATGCCAGACCTATACAAGACTATGTAGTTCCATCGAGTACAAATAACGGTGCTTCCAGTTCATCTTTTCCTCTACAGCCACAAGAAAATTATTCTACTCCACAAAATGTTGATAGAACTGCAGGTATGCCTTTAATGGCTGTTGGGCAAGGTACTCTGATTCATAAACTTGAAAAGCAGTGTAAATGCACTTTTCTCCTGGCACTGTGCTAGTTCTCCTGATTTAGATTTATTTATGCTCCACGGGAACTTCTTTTATTATCCCTGTTGACAAGACTTGAAAAGTAGTGTAATTTGATTTGTTTCTCATGGTACTGTACTAGTTCTCTGATTTACTTTTATTCATGCTCCACAGAAACTTCTTTTAGTACCCATGTCGATACTGTGTCTGGAGAAGATGCTGTATCTTCAATGAATGCAAATATTGCTGATCCCAATGCATCTTGTGTTCGACAGCAACAAGAGTTTCCACGGCACATTTACAGACACGTGACACAGGTAGCAGTGCCCATAAAGGCTATTGGACAAGGTAGGCCTGATATGGATGTGTAAACTATTGCCAGTTCTCTATCATCATAATTTCATAATTTTCTTATATTTGCTCTCTGCATTGGTTGCACCAGACATCCATAGTGATTATACACCTGGTGAAGATGCCACTGTTCCGAATAATGCTGAGCCTAACCCATCATCTTCCGTAGACATGGACGTTGAAGAAATATCTGCGGCCGATGATTTGATACATCCTTTTATGTTTTCCAGAGATAATGAAATCCCCTTCACTTACTTGGCTAGTTTATCTGCTAAGTGGGCGGCGATCAATGACAGTGCTCCCATGATTCGAGGAAAAATAAAGGTGTAATATATGAATCCACTGTTTATTTTTTTGATATCTATATTCTAGTACAGTCCTTTGCTGAATTTGTATCGTTAGTATAACATTTTCTCTGAAGTTAAAAGCTTCTTAGTTGTTGCATTGTGGTATGATATATTTAACAGTTTTTGTTACCTAAAAAGCATGTACTTTAGTTAATTAGTAAATGAAAATCTATTCAATACAGGTACTGGCGATGGCTTAAGTTTTATGGGCCTTTGGCTTTGTTAATATGGAATATGCTGCTGATTTTAAGTTGTTCACACCGTTGATTAAATACTAAAATGTATTTATGACCCTGTTAACTAAGCAATTTAGAGCGCGCCATGGTGCCTGCCTTGCGTAATTGTAGCCTTGAATTGCTGTATAAACTGATTATGGTATTAACTTTTTGCTGTTGATTCTAGCTGTCCTGAGGTTTGGTTCGGCAATTAACTGATGTATTACCTCAATATGTCCTGTTATATTTACCTTCTGTTTGATTTACACCAAACTATTTTTTATCAGTGCTTTATCACTGGTGTGAAGGGATTTCAGTACAAAAATAGGACCACATATGAACTTCGAGTTTATGCTGATGATGGTAGCCTGATCTCTGAGGTCCTCATTGATCACAGTGTATGTGGCAATCATTAAATCTGGCTCTATTAATACTAAACTAATGTTTGATTGAAATATCTTCCCTTGAGCATTAAATGTAGAATTACCAGTTTCTCCTTTAGGTCGTACAAAGGGGAATAGGGTTCTCTCCTCAGGAGGTTTCAAGTGTTCTGGCTTCTTCAGACACCAAGCATGTCAGAGATATGAAGGAAACATTGAAACAGTTCCAGATATTCCTAGTGAACTTTGAGGTATAATGGTCCCATAAATACTAGGGCAATTATGTGGCCTCAGACAACTTTCTTAAAAAACCTCTTCATTTTGCAAATCCTGTTTAGTTACATTTGCTGATTTTTTAGTGTTTGATATTATATCCAATGATAATCAATCCTGCACGGCCTTCATCATGGTATTGAATCTGGTCAAACTCAACCATGAGAAGTTTAAAAATGCTTTTACTTATGGAACTCTGCTTGCTGCCTCAAAAAGGTTTGATGGTGTGTTATCTGATGGTAAAATCGCGTTAGTTATTCAGTTTTGTGACGAGTGTAAATAGCAATGTCTGATCAAAGATTTTCAACGCAAGGGTGCATGTGGATTTGAGCATTCTTCAGTCCCACCGAAGAATAGTGATGTTTTACAATCTTTTGCACCTGGATTTTGATCTTTAAATTCCTTTTTTTTTCTCCTTTTCAGGGTACAATGGTTCTAGAGATGAGTAAAACTTCTCCCGTCCCAGTTGCTCTTGAAATGACTCAGGGTTGTTCAGCATCCGATGCCAGATTGCTTCTTAGAAGGATAAAACCTTCCAATTCTACTCCACCCAAAATTTTCCATTCGAATCCTATCGATATCTCTCCTTGAAAGCGATAAACATGAATACTAAGAAACTTGATGCTCGTAAAAGCTTAGACCGTGGTGATGACAGTGGAACTTGGTTTGTTCTAGCCCGTAACGTATCTTGAAAGATATGGAAACAAGGACGGATGAACCTGGTTCAACCTACACAATTATCTCAGAAATTTTAGGGAATTGTGCTTCATATCCCACTAAAAAATCATGCCTGATTCTACAGCACTCCCTAATGAAAGACAAAATGTTTGCACCATAGCCTTAAGACCATGCCATGCTCTTGTGATCATATTTGTTCTCTGGGCACCAACAATCCCGCTACTCTTACCAGAATCTGAGTACAAGTTCTCTTAATGGTGCTTGTGTCACAGGAACTCATTTTGAAAAAAACTACGATCGTACAAGATATCATAAAGAAGAAAATCCTGAAGCACAGTTAGCACTGGCAATGCGGCATATTTCGGAATTTCTCAGTGATTTGGAGAGTGTGTTTTCACTTCACCTCTACATTGCCAACGTGCTTGCACCCCCTAACATTCTAAGATTATCGTTTCACCATGTCAATAATTACTGGTGCCATGACAGTTGGATACAAACTCGATAAACATTTGATATGTTTAATTTTTACATTCATCCAAGTAATTTCTCGTACATATGGCTCTGATTGGATGATTCGAATTGATATGGTTCATTTTCTTGTTTTATTTCTATTGCACAATATTATATACGAGTTAAATGTAGTAAATTGATAATAAAATCGAAGGTTTCAAACAAATGTTTGATATGCAGTGGGTGTTTGCGAATTGTTTTATCCGCTTTTCAAACAAAACAAAACAGATTTTGAGTGTTTCATTTGCTTGTTTCTGCTATTGCTTCTTAAAAAATAAGCAGAAAAAAACAAAAACAGATCATATCATGTTTTTGACTGCTTTAAGTTGCTGGGAAAATTTGTAATTAATTAAAGTTAATTAAACTGCTTTTTATTTTAATAACAAACATTCGATGTTTTTACTTAAAAACAACTTTTTCCAACTTTAAACAAAAGCAACTTAGAAATTTTTTGAATAAGCAATTGCAAACACACTCTTAAACATAAACTCTAGGATAACCACAACCAGACTACACAGATTTTTTATTTTAATATTGATACTAATATATAAAATTTAGAAAAGCACGATAACAAAAAAAAAAAAACCTAAATTGACAAGCTCAAATGCCTGCAATACACCTCGTTCTTGGATCTTTCACTGAACCTCCTGTTCTTCCTGTTCAGCAAAATCAAGCAAATGAAAATGAAAATAAAAATAAAATAAGTATTTCCGTAAATAGATTTCCTTTTAACTGTTGTGGAAAGAGAGTACATATATATATATTTTTTACCATCAACAGGATTTATATTAGCTGAATAAAAATTGCAAACCGATTCAACCAAAAACAACTAGACACGATTAAACAAACTAAAAACAACGAACAATACATATACCAAACTTATATAATAGATACACTGATTAAAAGACATATTAATAGAGTGGATCACAACAAAAGAATAATAAATTTGATCTATCTATCTGTAGAATTATTTTTGCTGCAACTTTATTGTCAACTAAAGATCCTCAAAATTACAAGCCACAAAACAACGTTTATTTTATTAAAATATTAATATTATTTTGATAATGGAGATACCTTCTTAGTACTAACAAAATCGGCAAATTTGTTCTTAGCCTTTCCGTTAGTAGATTTCTTGAAGTGCGTGGCTCCATATTTATTGATCAGCTTTTCCCTCACTAATTTGTTATATATAAAAGAAGCTCCTCTCAGCTGTGGTAGTACCAACCATGCTACAAATGCTAATTTCATATCATACCATATCGGTATCCTGCAACACCACATACAATATTAAAACATATAAAACTGTACAATATGTCAAAAGTTCCTAGTATATTTACACCAAATATATATATATATATATATATACTCGGAGGCATAATGGGCTTGGAGTTAAGCTATAGACCCACCCATATTTGAAAAGAACAAAAGAAATTTTAATGTTAATTTTCGAAAATTTGGTATTTTAGCCAAACTCTCTAAATAAGTATAAGCCTTTAACTAAACTTGCCGAACCTGGAATTGTTGCTAGAAGAATAACTAAACTTGCCGAACCTGAAACTGTTGCTAGAAGAATACTGAAACTTGTTTCAAGTTTTATCCAGATAGTAACATTGCTACTACAAAAACTTGATTAGTGACTCAGTATTTTACTCAAGTTTTAAATATTTGTTGCAACTTTCAAGCAAAATGCTTGCCCAACCCGCCTATTTGGCGGGTTGGGTTGGGCAAGGTCGCAAGCCTGACCCATTTTGACAGTTCTAACTATGTCTAGGTAATTTTTAATCCAGACTCAGATATTGGTGCACATGTGATTAAATTTATTTACCATTGTAAGATTGGCTGCAGCAACATCTCCATGAGTGTGAAAAATGAATATATAATCCAATAAGCAAGCCACTGCTCATCATCTAATTTTGATGTGCTTTCTATAGCCATCACCGATGCATACCTATTTAATAAATTTCAAGCAACATAGACATTTAATACATACACCGAACGGTTAATTTAAGATTGTGTTTAGATCGAAGGATTTTATCTGTACAATACGAAGAAAACCTAAGATAAGTATATGTGTGTGTATATATTATATAACACTCACAGTGGATAGAGCAGCATCATTGCAGGCCTGCGAAAATATGAACAAGGCAACATGAATTATATTAACACGATTCTAAAATAAAAATCAGGCATGTTAAAACACGATATACGTACAAAATGATAAACCAAAAATGACAAAAGATTTACCCAGCGAGGGAATGAAGGAAGGTGATCAAAGTCCAGAAACGTTCCATATTCTTGTTTCTTTAAATGAAACCTTAAAAACTCCAAAAACAAGCAAGGAAATAGATTGTTCGACAAGATTAAGATTTGTTGTCTGTGTCCGTTTCAGGCTCAAGGAATTTATGACAAAATTTAAAGAAGGGAGAGACAAGGACACGTGGGCGAAATGGGCATTGGCATCAGATTCTTCTGCTCAAAACGTGGCAATATGAAGTTAAGCTGCACCTGCCACGGCAGGAGTCATCAGATATGTTTGCTTTTAAAGAAATTAATGATTATTTAAATGTGAGTTGAGGTTGCTTTATTTATTTATTTTATATAGATAGTGAGATTTTATAAATATTTTTAGATTATTATTTGAATTCGGATTCGAGTTATACCAATAAAGAATACGAGTCCTTACCATTCGATTAAGACAGAATGCTCGGGTGACTTTAAATTCTAATGCAATTTTTTTGACAGCTTTAACTTATATGGTGGCAATTTTGAAATTGTTAAAAGATCATTAACCTGTTTTTCTTATTTTAATATCAAATATTCAATGTTTTTACTAAAATACAATTTTTTGTAACTTAAAGCAAAAAACAACATATAAGTGTTTTGAATAAGCAATCAAAAACACACCATCAAATATATATAGATATAGATACACGCATACATATAATTGATAATATTGGGCACATATATAAAAAATATGTATGTAATGCATTACTCTGGTGTCAACCAAAAAATAAATGTTCTTGAATTGCTGCTTAATTTGCTAGTTTTTTGCATTGTTTTTTTGATACAAACCAATGAAAAATATTAAAAAAATTTAGATTTAATGTACGAAAAAATAGAAAAAAAACATGTTAAATTCACATATATATATATAGATAATTTTTTTCTAAAAACTTATAAAATTCACTATCCAAAGTGGATGCGTATGTGCAAAGCCATGATTAGAATGGTGTAGGCTGCAAAGAAAAGCAAGGTGTGTATTATCACAGCTTTGCCGTTTGTTGCGAAGCTCCCGAATTCGAAGTGTCGAGTAGTGCCGGGGAATTGGAATATGACTCCGGGAGATAACAGCACGAACAGAAGAAAACCAATCAAAATTGGTGCCCAGTCCGCCATTGGTGTTTGCTAAGATCCAGCAAGCTCTAAAATGATTATAATATTCAGGGAACTATTCAACAAAGAATGGGTATATTGGTGTTCATTTAAATATCAGACGATGATGTTACAGAATGGCTGTTTGTTTTGAGGTTCCATCCTTTGATTGCGTTTCAAGAAAGGACTGCACTAATTAAGGTATCTTCTATTTTTTTTTTATTTACAAGGTATCTAGGCTTGGATCTGACTAATCTTTGGGTGACGGAACCGGCCCCTCAACGCCGCCACTAGGTAAATCGAGGGATGTGCTCGAGCTGACAGACTTCTGTGGGAGAGGACCTACATGCCACGACCTCAGAGCACACCCCCACAATATTTCAGCAGGGAATGCGCTCCACACGAAAATCGAACCTGGCGTCGAGGGGTTCCCCTACGTCACCACAGACCTTACCAACTCGACTATGTCCTTAGGGGCAAGGTATCTTCTTTCTTCCTTGTGCTGAAGGAAGCCAAAGTAAGATGTCTTTGATCTTTTGGCTCATAAAACATTTATTTAAAAAATTTAAAATTTTATACATAACCTTATTTTGATATATAAATTTAGGGTAAATTTCGACAATGATCAAATAGAATATGGCTTTTTTCTAATACTAACCTCAATTTTTTAGGACTAATCAAATATAGTCGCACATAAATTGTTTTCAGTTAAAACTAGCAATTACATAATGTATTCTGATAAAATAAAAATTACTTGGACTTTAGAATATAAATTTTATTTCTCCAAATCTTCGTATAAATATATGAATTTTTTATTTTTCAGTTTTATATCAAATTTATGCAAAATATATGTATGCCCCCGCTATTAAATAAATCTTAAGATATTTTGATGTGGATATTTTCAGGCTAATCGGATTGATTGTCAATTTTTTTTTTTGAGATGAACTTTATTGGGAAGGTGACCCCAAAAATACTTTGAATTTTTTTTGAAAATATGGGTCATATTTGTGGAGCCCACAAAAACACACTAATTATCCTCGTCACATCCACGCTAAAGTCACTCTCTCTACTCCATCACGCATATAAAGTTTGTACTTTGTTACACCTAAGTTGTACTCTTCTATTGCCCTACCATTCCACTTCTCATATTATATTATCACTCCTCCCTAACCAAACCTAATTTCTTTTATTATCCTCCATATTTTCCTAGCAAAAATAGAAATGGAAAACAATCCGCAGCAAACATCGGCGGCGGGAGCGGCTGTGTACCCCCCTGAGGTGCCGTACCACCACCTCCTCCAGCAGCAGCAGCAGCAGCAGCTCCAAATGTTCTGGAATTACCAACGCCAGGAAATAGAGCAGGTTAACGATTTCAAGAACCACCAGCTCCCATTGGCTCGCATCAAGAAGATCATGAAGGCGGATGAGGACGTGCGCATGATATCTGCGGAGGCGCCAATCGTCTTCGCGAAGGCCTGCGAGCTCTTCATTTTGGAGCTCACGATCAGATCTTGGCTCCACGCCGAGGAGAACAAGCGTCGTACGCTCCAGAAAAACGACATCGCGGCGGCCATTACGCGTACTGAAATTTTTGATTTTTTGGTGGACATTGTGCCGAGGGATGAAATCAAGGATGAGGCGGCTACGCTGGGCGGGATTGTAGGGCCTGCGGTCGGTGCGGGTGGAGTCACTGGTGTTCCGTACTATTACCCGGCCATTGGTCAGCCTATGATAGGTCGTCCCGCTGTGGATCCGGGGGTTTACATGCAGTCGCCGCCGCCATCGCAGGCGTGGCAATCCGTTTGGCAGACTGCGGCGGATGATGGTTCGTATACCAGTGGCGTTGGTGCAAGCGGTGGCCATGGAAACCTCGAAGGCCAAGGCTAAATCTGTAATTGAACTTTTCCTTTCATGTGTTTATTAATTTTCATAATTTTTACTCAGATCTGGCGTTTTTGAAGAATTCTTAGGTGTTTTCTTTCAAGAGATTTATTCTTTTGATTGCTGTTCTTCAAGATTTAATATACAGCTAACAATGAGTTGGCGTATTTCTGGGAGCATTGTTTGCAGAGACCTTATAGGTTACGGTCGTTGGCACTATATATACTGTCATAATGCAATTATCACGAGTCACGACACCCATTCTGCATTTTTCTATCTCCCTGGCCTCTTTATTACCGTTCCTTCTGCTTATCGGAATTCTTATCTCAATGATTGACCTTTTCTGCTACCGTTTGTTGCATTTGCTATTCGAAATTGATCTATCTACACACATCTCTCTGCCGTTCCTCGGTTCTTGTATGAACGGAACCGGGTCCTGTCATACATTAATATACATAAAATATATATCTAACACCCTTAACATATGTATCTATATGTATGTATATATGTGTATGTATGTTGATGTATGGCATCCCTCCTCCCGTTCAGTCTGTACTTTACCAATCCATCATGCTCCTGTTCTTTTCATATACATTCAATCTTGCATAAGAAAATTTATCGACTTGTCTTTTTTTTTTTTTGACAAAACTTGTCTTTCTTTTCATTGTATATACAGATGGTTGTTGACATTGATTGTTAGAATCTTGTTTCTTGCAGCTGAAATGCTGGTGAAAAAGGCCGCTGACTCGCTGATGCGACATCAAACATTCCTGGCTATGAGCTTCTGTATGACTTGATACTCCAAGAGTTTGTATTAAAAAAAACTTGATTTTGTTTGTAGGTACTCGAATTTATCTCTTCAAATCCATGTGTGGACCATGTTTCATTGCAAATTATACGCTTCTGATTTTTTAATCTAATGATCTTGGTTCTTCAGTTTCTTCATATGCTTAAATAGGGTGCGATTTGAATCTTTAGGATTGTGCTTTGAATTTTTTTAAAATCACGCCCAGTCGACCAATGTTGACTCAGATCCACAAAAGCTGTGTCGTGCAAAATCAATAAGTGTGCCATTGAACTATTTGTTTGACCAAAATATACTGCATTGATTGAAACCATACGCATGACCAATTTTAGGCCTCTTCATTTCTCAAGATTTGGGACGTGTAGATTTGTTAGGAGAATGAAATTCAGTACTTTAATCAGTTGAGATTGTGAATTGGGTATATCTATAAATAAATAAACTATAATATCCATAATAATAGAATCTTTAATTGCACCTTTCTAATATTATTCTATATTTTTTATGACTACACGTGAAAATTGGAATAAATTTTGAGGAAAAATAAAATTTGGGCATGTAGAGAATGTCATCAAATTTGGAATACAAATTCAAGATCAATTTTCACAAATTTTCCTAACCAAAAGTGGGGATATAATTTTTTATAATTTTTAGAACATGTCTTCAACTAGGCAGATTTGATGGTGCCGTGGTAGGGGACGCAGACTCGAACATGAGATCTTCGTCGACTGGTCTGTCTTAAAACAAATTTAACACCTCGTAAAACGGACATATCTCCTCCAAAAAAGAGAGAGAGTCCCCAAAAATAAAAGAAATGTCTCCACAATTTGGCGAAAGAAGATCGAAGCTCTTGCTCGACTGCTTCCCATTTGCTCCAGCAATTTTACTTCCCCAAGCATGGTAAAATCTCACTTTTTTATTCTTTCCTGAGTTTACTGGCAGCTTGTATTTTTCTGATTTCTATTTTTTCCCTGTTGTTTACTGGTTGATCTCAGGGGCATTGATGATTTGTCGACAATGTATCTTGGATTTATTCTGTATCGTCATTCGATTAAGCTGCGTTTTAGTCTTTCTTTATGTTACATGATTGTGGGAATAGGATCATAAATATGGATTGACAATTCATAAGAAGGGCCTGGGCTGGATGAATCATAGCTGATTGCCAGATGAATGATCAAAAGTGTAACGTTTCTGAATTCTTATACTAAGTCGAGTTTTTAGCTCTAATCGGACCAGAACTTTTGGGATGTAAAATTTTGATGAAAGTTGTTCTGAATAATTATTCATTTAATACATTTAGTCATTTAGCTTATATTAATGATATGGCCTGATGAAAGAATTGTCTTAAAGAGATTTGATGCTATACATAATGACCACTTCGACTCTGAGCTAAACTCCTTATAAGTGGTACCTCACTAGGTAGTGTGAGGACAACAGTTTTCAGCTGCTGTCCTTCCCTTTGTGACGTGTCATCCTCATATATTTTCATTTATTTTTTCAAATAATCGATCCTTTGTTGCTGCTTTGTTAAGACTTTTGAGTTGTATGATAAGTAATTGAGCTTTAGTCTCCAAAGAGAAAATTGTGGCATTGGTTCGGTAACCCTGAATTCTGTTCATCAATTCTTGAAAACTTTGCTCAGAATTGTCTCTTCTTGTCATCTTTGAGATCTGTCCTAGTTGGTCATAGTATAGAAGAGGAGCCAAATCGCTGATCTACAAATCTCCCAGCTGCCTAGAGAACATTTCAATCATCCATTAATGCCTTGATACTCCTTCCCTTTCCACTTGGAAGGCCACCACCTGTTGATTGAAAGACCCTGAAGCCATGTGAAGAGAGAATTTTTCTAATTTGTGTATCTAGTTATGATTTGGGGTGGTCTACCTTAAGCACCCTTGTGATTGCTAGTAGACCAGGGTCCATCACCCCTTCATCCATGGGGCTGTCTCTAGCATGGGAGGACAAGAGCAGTACTCCAACTTGTCCTTTGTATTGTCAATTCGTGAAATTGATGGGTCATCTGGCCAAACCCCCAACCCATTTTTGGCATGTATTCCTCTAATAGTCAATGTATGTAGTCATTTGTGTCTATGATGTTGCTTGAAGTTCAGCTCCAATTGTCTAGTTGCCTCTGCTATCTCTTCATTACGCATCTCGCCAGTAGTTTTTGTCCTCTACTTATTTAGTTTCGTTCTCTACGAGAGCACAAATGCTAGAAATGCCTTTCATGGAGATTTCATTCTACAAAGACGCACACTTTGAATCTGTTCAAATTTCTTATTCAGAAAAAGAAAAAAAAACTATTATCTAGATATCTCCATCAACGCAAATTCTCATGGACACACACACACACTCTCTCTCTCACACACATACATACTACTGTTCATACGAGGTACGTACACGAGAAATAGCGGAAAACACAAATAAATGGTGCATGATTTTGTTATTTTGTCAGCAGTATACTGATTTGCAATTTTGTATACCCGCTCCTGGCCTGCTTTCTTCTCTATTTTTGGAGTATATAGGGATATAATTGTATACTATGACACTCGGAAAACGGGTATACTTTGTGGATTTTCATAAATTGTTGGATTGTACCATCACAATTTGCAAATTGGATTTACCCTCTTTGTTAGCTTACAGTGCTTTGTTTTTCCTTCATTTTTAGACAACCTCACGGTGTGTGGCAGATATGAAGGTAATGAAATTTGAAAAGAACATAAAGAAGAGAGGGGCGACTAGAGAAACAACTAAAAAGAAAGGGATTTCTTATCCTGTAGGCCCTGTGGTGCTTGGATTCATCATATTTGTCGTCGGATCGTGTTAGTAGTTGTCTTTACCTAAAATTATATACTTTTTCTATGATAAGAGTAGAGAAGAAGCTTGAAGTTTTCATTTATGCACCATAATTTTAACTACATCAATGCCATGCATCCATTTAACAATAATTTGCTGCAAAATTATTTGCAGAAATCTTTGTACTTTAAAATGTAACTCATCCTAGAAATTGGTTTATGTTTGAGCGAGAAAACTTTTACCGGCGTAGTTAGTCATCCTACTCTTGCTGTTGTGTAGGGGATGAATGATGATAGAAACTTGTGAGAGTCCGCTGCACCATTTCAAATATGTCCTGAGCTGAGACTATGCTAGTGAACATTCTGTTAAAATCGTCCCTGATATTATATTTTTATGTCTTGTGTAAGTTCATGAATTGGGTACTTGTGACTTGAAATTGTTATGTTCAGTGAGGAAGGTGCTTGCCTCTGTTTATTCCATACCTGATCCTTGCATAATTGTGAGCTTAACTTGGTCGAACAGCAGCTATCTAATGTTCATGTGCCGTGACTGTTTGGTAACTGATTGCTGTATCAATTTCCAGCCTTGTTTCAGATTATCCGCATGGCAACAAGTGGAGGCGTGGCGTAAATGTGTAGTGAATGAAAAATGAGATTCAACATATACATTAGTTACTTAAGGTGTTGTTCACTTTGGCATGAAATTATTGTGAACTACATGTCTTAATTAAGGTTTTAACCTGGGAGAGCCTTTGGGACAATTGGACGATATCGGGTGCAAGACCCGTATCTAAAATGGGATCATGAAGGTTGTGAAAGGCGCGCTTGTGGTAATGAAGGCTGAAAGGCTTACAAGAATATGTATGTATTTATTGGCTAACATTATTTGAATACTAACACCCATACTTAGCCAAGAAATCCTTAAGAATGTCCTTGGTCTCTTTATAGCCACATTTATAGCAGTAAAAATTATTCTTCTTACTTCTCGATTTGATCTACCGTACTTGTGGCTCCCACTGGACTACTGGAGTCACGCTCCGGCGATCTTCCTCTCATCATCGGCAAAGCCTCTGCATGCTTCGAACTTGCCAACACGTTTTCCTTGTTTTGCGCCTGCTTTCTTCTTCAAGAACCGCGACCGCAGCATTGTTGAAGACTAACATTTCAGTAGTGATATTGTTGGTGAGATTGATGATGAGATGATCGTATTAATCTGGTAGACTTTGAAGTAGAAGCTTCGCACGTTCAACTTCCTCTATTTTATGCCCCAAAGTAGTGAGATTGGCAAATAGAGTATTCAAAGTATTGATATGCTGGGTGTGATGACCTGAGATTAGGGATGTTAATCCCGGAGTGTTAATAACCGTAAAGTTGCTTTACGTGGCAATTTGGAGTTTAATCGAGGTGTTGGGCCTTCTGGGCTCGTCTATTTGAATAGTTGGGATCGTTGGATCCCGAGGTTGAGATCGTATTCTCATTTCGGTGAAAACCTGTGAGTTGGGTTTTTAGTGTGGCTCAGAATCTCGGGTGCTGTGTGTGGGCACCGGTAGGGGGTTTTTGAGTTAGAGAGAGAATTTTCGAAAACAGATGATTTTTAATGAATCATGATGTATTTGTGGTGATATTAGTATTTCGGGGTATTTTTGCTATAAATACCAGTTGAACCCGAGATTTTAATTATCGGAGCCATTTTCCTCACCTCTCTCTCTCCTCGCGCACGCTGGCCTTTCCCGATCCCCTTTACCCCCGCGCACAAAAGGCCACCGCCCGCCGCCGTCCGGCCGCCGTTCGGCGCGTGCCACCCGCCGTTGGAATCGTCTCTTCCAGGCGCTTCTATACATACCAACAATTCGAAGTTTCGTCGAGAATCGAGCTCGGATTTGCCAGAGAAGCGTAGGGTTCGAAACTGGAGTTCATCCGATTTTTGGGGCTCGATTTTGGTATGTTTTTGGTACGATTTTTCTGGTGTTTTTGGGGCGTTTTTATGCTGCTTTTGAGTCGATGATTTCATACTTTCATGGGTCGAAAATTTGTTGCTTATGGATTCGAATTTGAACGCTGATTTTGTGAATTAGGGTTCGAAAATTTGGGTTTTTGGTATGAGGATGATGATTCTTGTTGTTATTCGATTAATTCATGTTTAAATGAATTATGATGCTTAATTGGGATCAAATTGAGATGTATGGTTCGAAATTGCCCTATTTTGGTGAGGGTTTGATTTCGATTTTGGGGGTTTTGGCTATGGGTTGATGATTCATGTTAAGAGATTGTTATTACATGTTTTAGATGATTTATGATGGTTGGTTGGGTTCGAATCGTGATGCTAGGGTTCGAATTATTGAAGATGTTCTTGGGCAATTTTTCGATATGTCGCATTCGTTTTTCCCTCCCTGCATGTACCCTGCCCCGGGTCTTTTAAATGATTTATTGTCGTGTGTTGACAATATTTTGAGGGTTATGGATGTGCTTGAGCATGGGTTACATGTTCGTAAATAATTGTGAATTATTTATCGTGTTAGCACATCGTTCCTCGGGGCATGGAACTCGAGCAAGGTTTGGCTCAGACTTCGAGGATTTAAGGTACGTTTAGCGTACGAGCATAGTTTAAATGATGTTTTACAAGTATGATGCATGATCTAAAATACATGAAATGCTTTGCTATGATGGTATCGGTACTTGGTTACGTTATGTTGATTCACATGGTGGAATGCTTAGTGCCGCTATGAAGCGAGCAAATGATGAGGTGTGGTTGCCACGGAGCAAACACCGATAGTATGACGTTACCTTGAAGTAAGAAATGAAAAGGGTGGTATTTGATTAGATATCTAGGATATCTGTATTTTATTCCCTATGGGTAATAAATAGGAACAGAGACGTAGTTAATCAGAGAAGTGATTAACTAGTATCGGAAGTTAAGGAAATCTCAATATGATATCTAGAATTATGATAATTGCTAGATAAAGTAAGACGTTATGAAATGTTGCTAATCATTGCTAGATAAAGTAAGATGTTATGAAATGTTACTAATCATTGCTAGTTAAAGTAAGATGTTATGAAATGTCGTTAATTTGAAACTGGTTAGGGTTAACCAATGTGATGATTAAATGCATATTCAGGATTTGATGATTTATCTGTTTTGAGAACAGGGTTATTACAGGGGTACGCTATGATGAGGATGATACCATCCAGGAAGTATCATATATGTTCCACAATATTTACATTTTCGTAAATTATGTATTATGTCATTATGATTATGAAATTGTGGAATTGGTATGCTCACCCCGTTGGGGGCTGTCTCTGTTGGGGCAGGTGAACAGGTACATCGATGGCTTTGGAGATGAGCTCGAGCTGTTGATTGGATGTACTCCCAGGATCGTGGTACCAGGGCTTGATGAAGCACGGTATCGTATAAAGTACTTATACGCCCATGAGGGTTATATACATATTCATGATGCTCGCATGTGAGCAAGATTATACTTGTATATGGGTTGTATATAAAGGCATGAGCCTTTCTCTCTCTTTCATTCTATGTTGCATGCAATTAGAGGTAGAATTGCTAAATGATAAGAGAGTCATTAGTGTATTGTGGGTGTTGAAACCCACTTTTGTTGTCATGTGTGTGGTGTCTTCCCTGGCTGGGAATTTACTTGACATTACTGTATTCTGATGAGTACTATGTTTTCCCTGGCCGGGAATTATGTTATGTGCTGTGCTTTTATGTCGGGATAGCTCTATTTATGGGGAGATTCTGCCCAAATTTTTATAAAAGTCCACAAGTAAAAAGTGGTGTAATGGGCAAGCTCTATGAGTCTGTTGTCGTTAGGATGATGAGCTTATAACACTGTATGTTAAAGAAAATTTTGTAATTGCCATTCAATGGTAAAGTATCATCTGAGTTTCCCGAATAATTTTATTGAAAGCATATGCCACACATTAATGATTAATACACTAATCAAGGGTTAAGTATATGGGGTCCTTACATTAGTGGTATCAGAGCAGTGGTTGCTCATTGGGGCTGTTGAGGGCCTAGGAAGTTATTGATAGCACATATTATGCATGATGGCATTAATGTTATACGACATGACTAATTGTTTATGTGCTTTTATGTTATGAAAAGTGGTATTGCTAACCATTGTGGTTGCAGGAATCGTGTGGAACACGATAGGATGGCATTAATAGTGATGTCTAACACTCTATATGCTACGTGCCAAGGAATCTGATTTTGGAAGAAAATCAGGGAAAAGAAAGATATGACGTATTGTCTGAGGACAGACTGGGTAGACAACCGACAGTGGAATACTTCGGTATGGTCTCAATTATTATTGAATATACTAATCGTTTGTTCATGTAATGTTCAAGCAAGGAAGGTACGTAAGAAGCGTACGGGCATCGGACGGTAACACACTCCTAACTCTGACTATGCATTGAATGCATAAGTATTTATGATGTTTATGATGATGATGATTATGATGATAATGTTATGATGATAATGATTTTGATAAGTAAGTTTATGACGAATATGTTATGATGACGATGTTTATGACGAATATGTTTATGATGATGTGATACGATGTTATGATGTGGTAAGATGCCACGGGGTAAGATGCCCATATGGTAAGAGGCCATACTCCTATATTATGATCATACAAGACTGCATAAGAATTTACGATGCCATGATGATGTGTATAATGAATAAAAATGATAAGATGTTTAAGATGATGTTATGATAAGTAAGTTCACGATGAAGATGATTTTATAATGAATAAAGATGACAAGATACTTACGATGATGTTATGATAAATGAAGATGATATGACGTTTACGATGACGACTATGATAAGTAATGATGATGTTAATATGATGTTTATAGAATGATATGATGTTTATAAGGTGGTAAGATGCCACAGGGTAAGATGCCCATATGCATGAATATGAACCAGGGAAAATGAAAAGAAGTTAATGAATAACCAGCAAGCTTACTCAACTATGATTTCGTACATTTACTGTTATATCTCTAAGATAATGATGCTATAAGATGATGATGTTTATATGATGGTGATGTTACAAGATGATAATGTATGTTTCACTATGTTACTTAGAATGGTTGAATGTTCGGTGGTCATTATGGGCAAGCGAGGAAGGTCTTGCCGCTCACATAGCTGATGAGCGATGGGGTACATCCGCTATCAAGGTGTAGCGATGGGTATCATCCGCTGATGAGCGATGGGGTACATCCGCTATCAAGGTGTAGCGATGGGTATCATCCGCTGAGCGATGGGGTACATCCGCTATCAAGGTGTAGCGATGGGTATCATCCGCTGAATAAAGAGATACATCCGCTATCAAGGCGTAGCGATGGGTATCATACGATGTGCTATGTCGAGCGAGGGGGCCAATTGTGCCGCTGTCATAATGGAACCGGGACAGTCCCATTTCTAATTAACATAGTTTGTTGTGAGTATATATGTGAATATGATGTTTATGATGATGTTTATGATGAGTAAAGATGATATGATGATTATGATGATGTTTATGATGATAGCGATGCCTCATTCCGCTATGTTACGATGACTCACTCTTTTATGAGGATTGGCGATGATTTATGCCGCCGGATATGATGATAGCGATGCCTCATTCCGCTATGTTACTATGACTCACTCTTTTACGAGGATTGGCGATGGTTTATGCCGCCGGATATGTTAATAGCGATGCCCCATTCCGCTATTATGTGGATTTACGATGACTCATTCTTCTATGAGGATTGGCGATGATTAGTGCCACCAGATATGTTGATAGCGATGCCTCTTTCCGCTGTTATGTAGACAATGATTCAGGCTCAGGTGTATAGCAAGGTTTCATGCCACTTATTATATGACGAGGTATCATGCCGTCGATTCTATAGCGATGGATTGTGCCGCTACGTACTCAGCACAGGATTATGCCGCCTTCGAGCAATGAGTGCTGATTTCGCACTATTATCGAGCGACGGAGACAGGTATGCCGCTATCTTGTTAGCAATGAGGTACGAGATATTGCTATTCTATTAGCTTTATTGTAGCTGGATTGCGTTGATATACATGTTTTATTATGCCTATTTTACTAGCATGATGGTGGATGACATACGCTGATGTACATGGACCGTCACGAGTTGACTGGGTTGTTTAGATGTCATTGTTGACATGTATCGTCACTAGTTGGCAATGCCTTAGATACCATGAGTTGGCATGTGTCGTCACAGGATGACGATGACGATAGTGTAGGAGATGTCTTATTAGACATGCATCATCGTTTCGATGAACAATGCGTTGAGTATACGTTTTCAGTTGTATGCCTTGGGTGCCAGTGTCGGGCACAAGGTGGTGTGTGCGTCACCGATTAACGTGGCCCTTATACCGAGCGGGTTGCTCGAGGAATGAATGGACGCACTGTACATGTGATTGTACCGCAGAAATTGTTTGAGGTAATCATATTTCGAGTGGTGATACCCTTGAGGTATGTTCGTTGGAATGGCTTTTGGCCATGTTTTTGACGACAGGAGTAATCGTGGAGGAATTACTCGCTTTCTATTGATATGACATGTGGTAGACATGGTCACACCCCCCATGAGAGTGTAAGATGGGTCCTAAGGGAGTAGGATCAGGTTATGTTAAGTACATGGGGACATTGGAGTGTCCAGGGTATATCAGCATTGGAGGAATGTTGGGTAAAGACCCACTACTCTATTGATTCTCCTTCCCATGGTATGGTATGCCGTTCGGAAACGTCCATCTGATTGGTAGGTTGAGGTGAACCTAGTGAGGCAGCGACTAGTTTGTCTGCCGCGTGTGTGCAGCACCATGATGGGCTTGCTAGAGCCGTTATACTGCTCGTTAGAACCAAGTTTGGCAAATCGTAAGGTGATACGAGGTGGATTGTGGTGGACTCTGGTAGTCACCACGTCATTTGAAGTTGAAGTTGAGTATGCCTCACTGAAACGTATATATGTTTATGTTTAAATCTTGGTGAGACTTGTCTGGGACAGCTCATGATGTTGAAGTACCAACAAGAGAGTCATCAAGTCGTCGTTGATTTGGTCTGGGAATCCATGTATTTGGGATGCATTGGGTTTGTTGCATGTCCTTTCAAACTTGAAACTCTGAGGAGTCTCGATTGTTTATTTATGATCAGGATGTGATTCTTAGGATATCCGGAGGTGGACATCTTATGAGATATTTTTTTGTGTAAATCTGTGGCCGTGAGTTGCCCAAATTGAGTTGCAATGATGCGACTGCTCATTCGATGGAGGAGGTTTGAAAGTGGAGATCAGGTTTGGTATGTGTACATCGTGATATACTAGTGTTTTCCTCGTGATGATGTGTGTTAGACATCGTGAGTCATAATGGAGATGTCTTTGAATGATATCTACGATGGAATCGGGAGCGATTCGAATACTTGCAGTTTCAGTTGACTAACTACTTTTGGATTATTAGCGTTGAGTGGCGCTGACGCTCTTTGACGTTATGATGGATTTGGAAGTCTATTCCACTCCAGAGTTTGACACGAGGTCAACGTTCTCACGGTTGAGGTGTCATTCAGGATGCGTTCTTACTGGTGGTATTAGAACTAAGGATGACTGTCTGATCTACAGTCGTAAGTATTGGTTGTTTGGCAGTCATGAGGGACTGACTTTTGGGATGACCCGCATCGAGGTACGTTTTGCCTCTTGGGTGATATGTTGGTTTTGGTAAGTTGCTCTGTTTCAGAGTTTGAAGAGAGGTAAGTATCCTCGCGGTTTTAAGACGATTCTGATATGGTCAGGAATCGAGGTTATGGCTTCATGTTGTTGTGTAGCCCGGGTGTTACGTGATACACCGGTGCTAATTTCGAGGACGAAATTCTTTTAGTGGGGGATATTGTGATGACCTGAGATTAGGGATGTTAATCCCGGAGTGTTAATAACCGTAAAGTTGCTTTACGTGGCAATTTGGAGTTTAATCGAGGTGTTGGGCCTTCTGGGCTCGTCTATTTGAATAGTTGGGATCGTTGGATCCCGAGGTTGAGATCGTATTCTCATTTCGGTGAAAACCTGTGAGTTGGGTTTTTAGTGTGGCTCAGAATCTCAGGTGCTGTGTGTGGGCACCGGTAGGAGGTTTTTGAGTTAGAGAGAGAATTTTCGAAAACAGATGATTTTT
This sequence comes from Haberlea rhodopensis, assembly GCA_907163345.1. Lineage (NCBI taxonomy): Eukaryota > Viridiplantae > Streptophyta > Magnoliopsida > Lamiales > Gesneriaceae > Haberlea > Haberlea rhodopensis. The sequence continues at coordinate 47,926 of CAJQUN010000191.1, forward strand.
AATGAATCATGATGTATTGTGGTGATATTAGTATTTCGGGGTATTTTTGCTATAAATACCAGTTGAACCCGAGATTTTAATTATCGGAGCCATTTTCCTAACCTCTCTCTCTCCTCGCGCACGCTGGCCTTTCCCGATCCCCTTTACCCCCGCGCACAAAAGGCCACCGCCCGCCGCCGTCCGGCCGCCGTTCGGCGCGTGCCACCCGCCGTTGGAATCGTCTCTTCCAGGCGCTTCTATACATACCAACAATTCGAAGTTTCGTCGAGAATCGAGCTCGGATTTGCCAGAGAAGCGTAGGGTTCGAAACTGGAGTTCATCCGATTTTTGGGGCTCGATTTTGGTATGTTTTTGGTACGATTTTTCTGGTGTTTTTGGGGCGTTTTTATGCTGCTTTTGAGTCGATGATTTCATACTTTCATGGGTCGAAAATTTGTTGCTTATGGATTCGAATTTGAACGCTGATTTTGTGAATTAGGGTTGAAAATTTGGGTTTTTGGTATGAGGATGATGATTCTTGTTGTTATTCGATTAATTCATGTTTAAATGAATTATGATGCTTAATTGGGATCAAATTGAGATGTATGGTTCGTAATTGCCCTATTTTGGTGAGGGTTTGATTTCGATTTTGGGGGTTTTGGCTATGGGTTGATGATTCATGTTAAGAGATTGTTATTACATGTTTTAGATGATTTATGATGGTTGGTTGGGTTCGAATCGTGATGCTAGGGTTCGAATTATTGAAGATGTTCTTGGGCAATTTTTCGATATGTCGCATTCGTTTTTCCCTCCCTGCATGTACCCTGCCCCGGGTCTTTTAAATGATTTATTGTCGTGTGTTGACAATATTTTGAGGGTTATGGATGTGCTTGAGCATGGGTTACATGTTCGTAAATAATTGTGAATTATTTATCGTGTTAGCACATCGTTCCTCGGGGCATGGAACTCAAGCAAGGTTTGGCTCAGACTTCGAGGATTTAAGGTACGTTTAGCGTACGAGCATAGTTTAAATGATGTTTTACAAGTATGATGCATGATCTAAAATACATGAAATGCTTTGCTATGATGGTATCGGTACTTGGTTACGTTATGTTGATTCACATGGTGGAATGCTTAGTGCCGCTATGAAGCGAGCAAATGATGAGGTGTGGTTGCCACGGAGCAAACACCGATAGTATGACGTTACCTTGAAGTAAGAAATGAAAAGGGTGGTATTTGATTAGATATCTAGGATATCTGTATTTTATTCCCTATGGGTAATAAATAGGAACAGAGACGTAGTTAATCAGAGAAGTGATTAACTAGTATCGGAAGTTAAGGAAATCTCAATATGATATCTAGAATTATGATAATTGCTAGATAAAGTAAGACGTTATGAAATGTTGCTAATCATTGCTAGATAAAGTAAGATGTTATGAAATGTTGCTAATCATTGCTAGTTAAAGTAAGATGTTATGAAATGTCGTTAATTTGAAACTGGTTAGGGTTAACCAATGTGATGATTAACTGCATATTCAGGATTTGATGATTTATCTGTTTTGAGAACAGGGTTATTACAGGGGTACGCTATGATGAGGATGATACCATCCAGGAAGTATCATATATGTTCCACAATATTTACATTTTCGTAAATTATGTATTATGTCATTATGATTATGAAATTGTGGAATTGGTATGCTCACCCCGTTGGGGGCTGTCTCTGTTGGGGCAGGTGAACAGGTACATCGATGGCTTTGGAGATGAGCTCGAGCTGTTGATTGGATGTACTCCCAGGATCGTGGTACCAAGGCTTGATGAAGCACGGTATCGTATAAAGTACTTATACGCCCATGAGGGTTATATACATATTCATGATGCTCGCATGTGAGCAAGATTATACTTGTATATGGGTTGTATATAAAGGCATGAGCCTTTCTCTCTCTTTCATTCTATGTTGCATGCAATTAGAGGTAGAATTGCTAAATGATAAGAGAGTCATTAGTGTATTGTGGGTGTTGAAACCCACTTTTGTTGTCATGTGTGTGGTGTCTTCCCTGGCTGGGAATTTACTTGACATTACTGTATTCTGATGAGTATTATGTTTTCCCTGGCCGGGAATTATGTTATGTGCTGTGCTTTTATGTCGGGATAGCTCTATTTATGGGGAGACTCTGCCCAAATTTTTATAAAAGTCCACAAGTAAAAAGTGGTGTAATGGGCAAGCTCTATGAGTCTGTTGTCGTTAGGATGATGAGCTTATAACACTGTATGTTAAAGAAAATTTTGTAATTGCCATTCAATGGTAAAGTATCATCTGAGTTTCCCGAATAATTTTATTGAAAGCATATGCCACACATTAATGATTAATACACTAATCAAGGGTTAAGTATATGGGGTCCTTACACTCGGTCACCAATGAGGATTCCGACATCCGAAGAGTATAAAACCTTCTCTTTAAGAAAATCTTGTTGTGAAGTGACTTTGCCTCGTATAGGTTTGTCAGCGTATCCCAAATATCTTTGGCATGTTTCTTTTCAGCAATACTTGACAAAACTTCATCTGCTAGAGCCAAATGCAGATTGACAATATCATTATTGTTCATCTCATTCCACTTTTCATCGTCCATGTCCTCCTTCGGCCTATCTCCAATAGCCGCAAGCAACGATCTTTTCGTAGAACTGCTTGCATCTTCATTTTCCACAATATGAAATTACTTCCATCGAATTTTTCAATCTCGAACCGTGCCGCCATTATAACAACAATAAAATTGCCTAAAAAATTATCTCAAAAAATCTTTTCTCATGTGGAAGATCAGCCAAGGCTGCAACCACAGAGCATACTTAGCTCTGATACCACTTGTTGGCCCCAGGTGCGGCAACATGATATAGAAAATAGAGAAAATGAAGAATATAATGGACACCAGATTTACCTGGAAAACCCCAAAAAAATTATTAGGGTAAAACCACGGGCAAGATGAAAAGATTCCACTATAGTATTTTGTTGGTTACAACCTCTCACTATATTTCAAAGAGAACAACACTCTAAATATAGGAGAAAACTACCTCACAACTATTATAGAAATACACGCTCAAATGTATAGATATGAGAGAACACTCTGGAATGGAATGGATGAAATGAAATCCGAAGAGTTGGAAATTTGCATTAAATGCATGAGCTACCAACTGCCAACTCCCCAACCACCATCTGCACAAATTAATTGCACACGATTTGCCCACTTTTTTTTGACGAAAGTGCCGGCATCTATGTTGGCTGGGTCAAATTTGATGAGCAGAAGGTCTCAAAGGCTGTAACCAGCATAGGTTGGAGCGTTGGTTGTTGCAACCTTGAGAGAAAAATCGTGAGTACATTGCTTATAGAGACATTTATGCTTATGATAATGTTGTGAAGACTGCCATGTCTTCAAGATTTCTTTTTTATGACACTTGGAAAATTCCCTCCGCAAAACTGTTTATTTATATACCACCGTGATAAAGTGATTATTAAGGATATCGCAGTGGCTAAAATGTATGTCTTCATTCTTCAAATTTTCTTGAACAATCTTCTTCTCGTAGAAGATCAATTAAAAAAATTGGGCAAACATACATTGCTCGTTTCCATATATTAACATTGTTTTTTTGTGGAATGTAGTAGCAATTTATTTAAAAAGAAACAAGAAAGATACACTATAATTTTAGACATCAATTTAGAGTAAAATAATATTTTATAATTGGAAAGCAAAAAAAAAAAATATTTGGTGTTCAAAAAATCAAGATTATTAAATTTAAATCGAATTCAAATTTATATGCTGAATTCAAATTTTTCGGGTCGAAAATATTTTATGCAATTTATGAGTATTTATATATTTATTTATTAGTGTTAATTTTATTTGTTATTATTTTAATATTTATTTATTAGTTATTATTACTTGGAAACCGTTTTTCAATTCCAGGGTTTGTTTATTTCAATAATATAAATAATAATTATATTTATCAACATATAATATAAAATAAAACTTTATAAAGAAACTTTGAATATAAAAATATTGAATTTTATTTATAAACACGGTTTAATCAATATTGTATAAAAATAACCGAAATCAAACCAAATAAATCGATTTAAATGATTCTTTAAAATACAAAACTAATCTAAATTTATTTCTCTATATTTTTATTATTAGTACTATTACTATTTTTAAAATCAGGGCTTATTTATTAAATAAAAATAAATAAACCCAGTTTTTAGTTACCAAATTTAATCCATCCCCTTCACCCATTCTGCAAAACCCCGCGGCCGCCACCAGCTCCAACACCTCTGTCCTCGCCGCCGCTTCCCTCACCTGTGTCTTACGTCATTTTCCATTTCACAGATTAGAGACACCGCCAAGGTTCCTCTTCCATCGGTGCCTTCTCCGCCTCAGCCGCCTCCGCCCTACTATCATCCTCATTTCCGACTATTCACCCTCTCATACTCGCACTCATCTCTTACTGGGTACGTTAAAAACCTCTATCTCATTTCCTATGTTTGATTATGTTTTTTAGCCCTCTATATGACTTTGGAGCTGTTTAGGCTTGTTTAAAAATTGGAGTTCTATAGGCTCGAGCTGAGATGGAGCCTAAAAATTTCAAATGTTCAAATTATAATCGAGGGCTGGTATATTCTCCGAGCTTGAAAATCTTGCTTTCAATCCACCCGATTAAGTTCATTTGCGTCAAATTGATTCAATTTTGACGGATTTCCTTTGTAAAACAAAATCCCTGCAAAGCCATTCATATGCGAACTATGATTTGAAGCCCTAACCCAAACACTTACAAGGGATTTTCTAGTTCCAAATCTCCTCAAAGCCTGTGAAATCCCGGTTGCCAATTGAGAGTGATAGTTCGCTTTAGCTTTGTATAACAAGAATTGTTTAGTTTTTGTTGCTGAAAGAATAAAAAGATGAGTTTTCTTTCTATCTGGAAGTTATTTTTTATCTAACATGATGAAGTTTTCAAATTGCAGAAATTGTGGGTTTCTTTTTGGATGTTTTAGAGTTGAAAGTTTTCTATGAATAGTCATAATATTAATAACCACCACTACCCGATGAGGGGAAATTTGGGTTTTGGGAATCCTGGGGGAAGGCCAATGCAAATGTCTATGCAGACACCCTTGAATCATAACCAGCAACAGGTTCCCCATCTGCTATCGCAGAATCAACCTCAAGTCAATCAACCTCAAGTCAGGCCCTATTTTCCTGGACATTTTCAAACATCCGAACCTCAAGCACAGGCATTTCCGCAGGGCCAAACAGCTCAAGTCCATAGTCAGGCACAAGTCATGGCCGCCCAACCTCAGGGACACAATAACGTCAGCATTTCCACACCCTCCGTGTCCACTCCTGGGTCTGGAGCAGGAACAGGGAAGCGCCTGAACAAACCACCTTCTCGACCTTCTGGGGGATTATCAACTCAGGGAACTGCCTCCCCAATGAAAACTATGGAACTGACCCCAGCTGCACATAGAGGCAAGCGCAAGGTGCCGGATAAAGCTATCCCGGATAAAGTTGCAGCGATAGTGCCAGAATCTGCTCTTTATACTCAATTGGTTGAATTTGAGTCTCGAGTGGATGCTTCCCTTACGAGGAAAAAGGTTGACATTTTGGAAGCCCTGAAAAATCCTATACGTGCTCAGAAGATCCTACGTATATACTTGTTCAACACATTTGCAAACCAGACACAGATAGATTCGGTGAAGGAAAATGCTGAGCCACCTTCTTGGACACTTAGGATAATTGGGAGAATTTTAGAAGATGGCAAAGAGCCCGCTTTGGAAGGACAAGTGCAGAAATCAAGCTCTTCATACCCAAAGTTCTCAACTTTCTTCAAGAAAATTACTATTTACTTGGATCAAAATCTGTATCCAGATAATCACGTAATCCTTTGGGAGAGTTCTCGATCACCTGTACTTCACGAGGGGTTTGAGGTGAAGCGGAAAGGAGACAAGGAATTCACTGCAATTATTAGATTGGAGATGAATTATTGCCCTGAAAAGTTTAAGCTTTCACAAGCTTTGCACGAAGTTCTTGGCATTGAGGTGGAGACACGACCAAGAATTATCGCAGCAATTTGGCACTATGTGAAAACGAGAAAATTACAAATACCCGGTGACACTTCCTCCTTCATGTGCGATCCACCTCTTAGGAAAGTTTTTGGAGAGGACAAGTTGAAATTTTCCATGGTCATGCAGAAGATAGCACCACATTTGATTCCACCTGAGCCTATACACTTGGAGCATAAAATTAAGCTTTCTTGTTGTAGTCCCGCTGGAAATACTTGCTATGATGTGCTTGTTGATATTCCTTGGACAGCCGAAAGGGAGATGTCAATTTTTTTGGCCAACTTAGAGAAGAACAATGAGATTGAAAATTGTGATGAAGCAATTTCCTCTGCTATAAAGAAAATCCATGAGCATCGCCGAAGGCGAGCTTTCTTTCTTGGATTTAGTCAGTCACCTGCAGAGTTCATTAATTCCTTAATTGCTTCTCAAGCCAGGGATTTGAAGCTTGCTGCTCTAGATACCAATCATGATGTGGAGAAAGAACGTCAAGCAGAATTTTACAATCAACCGTGGTAAATATTTTCTCATTTGTAACTGTAAGAGGGAAACTCAGAACTTTGTTGCATACATATTAGACTTGCTATGTTGCAAGTATGCAATTTTGATGGTTGCTTGAGCGGCACATCTTTTTCATGCTGGTATGTCATTGTGTTTTTCTTCCTTCGGAAGATCTTAAATTAGATACCTAATTTATGACACTGAATGTCTTACCAAAATTACATTAAGAATGAGCGACTTAAAGTCTTAGTTTGCTCTTGCTACACCATTCGATAATTGGTTTGCTCATACTTTTTGCATGAATCAATCAACTGATTGATATGTTGTAGCATTGTGCTACTGTCTTCTGTTTGGGATCTCACTTTGCACTCTGATTTTCTTACTGTGAATACCAATGATATTGATCGTTCATTGTTATGCTAATATTTCAATTCAAGACAGGTATTCAAATATTCAACGTTTGTGTGCTTATATTAAACATTTGATGCATGCTTATTTCTTCCTCTTTGGGGCCATTTCTAATTCACCTTTTTGTATGGGCAGGATTGAAGATGCAGTTATCCGGTACCTGAATCGCAAGACTGCCGCTGGCAATGAACCTGCTGGAATCAAATAGTTGAGCAACCGTTTAACTTGTGAACTATTTTATGGCTAACTTCCTTTACCTTTTGTCTAATTGATATCTCGTTCATTGGTCTTACGCTAGACGGCTAGAGTCAATACAAGTTAGAATGCTATTGAACTGTCCAGACTGTTAATTCATGTTGATACTTTACAGTCTGAAAAAGGCTAATTCAGTGATAACCTTAGACTTCTAGTTCTAGCGGTTCTGTTAGTTATGAAATGATGGAAAATATCTGAATTATGTGCTCCATGATTATGCTCCAACCTATCTGTCGGCAAATATGAATGAATTTGAACTCATATTTTCCTCCTTGCTTAGTACTTCAGTAGATCAAGTGTCGTTATTTTGGTGGGGCGATATTAGAACTTGTTATAAGACTTGATGCACTCACTTGATGCACTCTTTCTGCTGCACATAGGACCATATGGTTTTTCGAGTTGTATGGCATGGGAAATTGCTTTTGACGCGGTCGTATGCTAATTCACTTTATCTGTTTACTGAACGTGCCCCCATTGATTGGACTTTGCCTGTTTCTTGCCTTTATTGGATTGAAAATCTTTGCATGCTAAGGTTATATTTGGTGAAATCCATATTATACTAGACATTTTCGCAAGGGAATAGCCATATCTCATGATAAAATGGAAGCAAATGAATGTGACATCTATCTATCATAAGGTACTTATATTATCGGTCTCATTTCTATATACTCGATCTTACAAACACCAACACACATATAAATATATACATGCATGTACATACATATATATGTATCTTGGTCTTTACAAACATCCAGTCCATATAAGTTTTTCCCTTCTGTTATCTATGGCGTATTAAAGAATCTTAATTTAAAAGGAAAGCTACGTATTCAATCATATAGGAAAATTCTTACGTAGTAAATAGAAAAATGTATATTGTGAAACTAGGATTTTGAGGCAATCACACATCTTTTGTAGGGAAAATTTCGGGTCGGTATCATTAGGTAAAAGATTTTTCGGTCTAGTCACCCAAAAAAAGTTCTTGACCAAACTAACCCACTTATCAAAACACTCTGCACCGCATGAATCAATTTTGCATGCACCAGATGAATCAATTTTACATGCACCGCATGAGTCAATTTTTGCATGCATCGTATGAGTAATTTTACATGCACCGCATGAGTCATTTTTACGTGCACCGGATGAGTCAATTTTACGTGCACCGGATGAGTCAATTTTACATGCACTGCATGAGTCAATTTTTACATGCACATCACGAGCAATTTTACATGCACATCATGAGTAATTTTACATGCACATCATGAGTAATTTTACGTTAACTGTATGAGTCAATTTTACATGCATCGGATCAGTCAATTTTACATGCACTGCATGAGTCAATTTTTACATGCACTGCATGAGTAATTTTACATGCACCGCATGATTAATTTTTACATGCACCGCATGAGTCAATTTTTACATGCACCGCATGAGTCAATTTTACATGCACCGCATGATTAATTTTTACATGCACCGCATGAGTCAATTTGTACATGCACCGGATGAGTCAATTTTATATGCACCGCATGAGTCAATTTTTACTTGCACCACATGAGTCAATTTTGCATGCACTGCATGAGTCAATTTTACATGCATCGTATGAATCACATGCATTACATGAGTCTAGTGGTGCATGTAATTTACATGCATCGCTAGTAGGGGTGGATAAATATTTTTGGGTATCGGGTATCCGACCCGATCGGGTCTATAGTTCTAAAAAAAATTCGGATTTCGGGTTTACCCGAACCCGACAAAAAAATTTTGGGTTGGTGTTGGGTTATAAAACTATTACCCGAAATTTGTTTCGGGTACCCAAACCCGAAAATATTTTTATACACTTGGTAACAGGCTGTTGTGTAGTTTTAGTTTTAATTCAGGCTCATTGTGCCATCAGCCAATCAGCATTTACCCATGTTCAAAACCCTATAACTAATTACATTAATTTTGTTCAATTCTTCTCTCAGGTCCGTTCGTCTCCCTCAATCTCTAACTCAAGCAGTCACGCATGCTTCTCACTCATTGCCCTCGCCTCATCGTCCTCCAGCCAAAACCATATCCTCGCCTTGTCATCGGCCGGTAGCAGACCACGGAGGCGCAGCCACAACCTACAGGGTCGTTTGACCGATAATGCGGTAATCTATTTTTGGGTTTTTCTAACAGATTTTGTGATGATAATTGATAGGCTGTATGCGATACTCGATTACATGTATTTTTGACAGATTTGGTGATGATAATTGTAAATATTGTTATGATAATCGCAGAAATTTATTGTGAATTTGTGATGGTAATTAAGCTGCAATTTTTGTTTTTTTTTTCTTAAAAATGGAAAATGTATGTTTTCTCTAAATTTTTGGGTACCCGACGACACTACCCGAATATGTCGGGTACCCGAACAGTCGGGTATGGGTGTTTTATTTTCGGGTTCGGGTAGCAATCTGCTACCCGAATTTTCGGGTATCCGAACCCGAAAACCCGACCCGATGCCCACCCCTAACCGCTAGACATAAGTGGTGCACTTAAAATATAATTTTACATGCACCACATGAGTCAATTTTATATGCAGCGTATGACTCACATGCATTACATGAGTCTAGCGGTGCATGTAATTTACATTCACCGTTAGACACAAATTGTGCTATTAAAATATAATATACATGCATCACTTGTGTCTAGGGGTGCATGTAAATTAGATGTGCCGCTAGATATAAGATGCATGTATATTATATTTACATGTACTATATCATTAGATTGAATCAATTAATGTAAAAAGCAGAGAGAGTTTCAGCACAAAGAAGCTTCTGAAAAATAAATAAGAAGCAATAAGATGCGGAATTCGTAGAAATGTTGTAGTATATTAATTCCCCCACAATTTCAATATAATTTAGATTTAACAGTTGTAAAAGCTAAAACAGAAATTGCATATATAAAAGGAAAAGGAAATAATCACACAAGGTAATTAGAACATAGAAATCCTACTTATAGATTCGAGGCATTCAATTTTTCCATCAATCTCAAGGTTGAAATCTCTGAGACACCCTTTCTTCTTAATATACCGATTCAAAAGGTTGCAAGTATGCATAAAGTTCGATTTTTCCGCCGCCTTTCCTGGCATCCGGTCGTCGTCTGTTCACTGTTGTAATCCCGACATGTCTACCTATAAAAAAAACCCTCGATTTATTCAGCTCAGATCTTCACATTTCAGCAAAAAGATTTTGCAGTTGAAATTATTGTACATACTTTTCTTGAATCGAAATTGAACTAATCAAACTCAGACTGATTAGCCGAAAGGGTTAGGCAAGAACAATCTAGATCTTTGGTAAGTAATATCAAATACCTATCAAAATCTAGAGCTCTGAAATCGGATCAACTATTGTGAAACATGCACATATATTTTGACTGTTCGGTGAATTTTAACACTGCTTGTGTCAATTTATTTGCTCGTGACCTGATTTTCATTCAAGTCTGATCTTCGATTGTCGATTGCGGATTAATTGCACCTTTGTGATCGAGACGTCGCTACAGTAATTGCTTCCAGAAAGCTACAGTGCAGTGAATTGTTGATACCTTTCGTGAATTTTTTCTACTCGCATCGCCGGTAATTTTGCTTCAATTTTTGTTAATTGTGCCGACTTTTGCTGCTGTTGTTGAAGGGAGGGATGTGGAGGAGGGCGACGCGAATGGTGGAAAGTGGGCAAATGTTCGGGGATGAAGGTATAGAACAAGAGTATTAGTAAATGGATTAATTAGATTAGAGTTTGATAAAATAGACATATTTGAAATAAGTTTTCTAAAAGATCTATTAGTTGAAAGAGGATTTTTTTGGGATATTTAGTTAAAGATGTTTTTGAAAGTGGTACTTTATTTTAATTTCCTCTTTTTGTATGGTCCAGGTCCTTTTAAACCACCAGTCACGACCTTTGATTAAGATAGTAACCGGTGATTTTGGAACCATGATTCATCAAAATCATCACTTTTCATACCAAGTAAATGACTTACTTTAAGAGTGCGGTTGGTAGGTGTGATAGGATAACTGATGGATATATAATCTTGTGGATAATTTAAATGATTATTAAACTAAAGATAAATAATATTGTGTTTGGTGTCTATGATTAGTAATACAATGAAAAATAATAATGTTTTTGTATAATTGATTAAATATTGTATAAATATAAAGTAGGATGGATATATAATCTTGTGGATAATTTAAATGATTATTAAACTAAAGATAAATAATATTGTGTTTGCTGTCTATGATTAGTAATACAATGAAAAATAATAATGTGTTTTATATAATTGATTAAATATTGTATAGATATAAAGTAGGTACTAAAATGACCTTGAATGAGTTTGAGATTATTGGTTAGAATATTTCATATTAGTTTATTTAGAATAATTCTTTTATTATATAAAATATTTATTTATAAATATTAAGAAAAATATTTCAATTTAATTAAAACAAGGGGAATTTGCATGTAAGTGCTCTTACCAAACAATATTTTATATAAATCTCCATTTTTAAAAAAAGTCTACAATTAAATGCATGGTGGAGAAAAGTTTTTTTCACTTAAAATCCAATTTTCAAACTTATGATTTAAAGAGGTCTATTTGCATGTCAGAAATACCCTTGTACAGTTGTACTGAGAAAACCCTAAAATATAATTGAAAAGTTCGAGGTTTGTTTGGGCGGTGCATTTGAATTTTTTTGAATTCACGTTCATTCATTTTCTCCACCTAAAAACCTCGAAAATCATTTCAATCGAATTGTTTCAATGATGTATTTACGAATCGTGTCTGGTTTTCATTCATGTTAATCGGTTTAGGGAAGTCCGAGAATGTATTTTATAATTTTGTGATTTTCTTTACTTTCGTATCTGTTGCGATGGATTTTGGATTTTATGATTCTCTTGAAATATAGAGATGAAACGCAAGTTTTGAATTTGAATCCCACATTTTCACACAGTAAGTTAAAATCTATTGCAATCGGTAAATGACATGATTACAACTTTAATGCAATGTCTTTAAAATATTCTGTACCTGGACAACCTAAATATTGTTTGAGTAATGAGGATGATATGAGAAATATGTTGCTTCATTTGGTGACAAGTGATGTTTATGATGAAAAAAATGCATATCATTCGGGAAGTAGGAATTGGCAGACTGTCGACGGTGGTGTAATGTTCCGTTTCAATGTGGTGGTGCATGCGAGACAGACGTGCTCGCTGATAGTAGGCAAAATAGCGGTGCATGTGAAGCATGTTGGTATATAAGTGATTTACGTGCACATGGATGTAACTCATCTCCAGGATATGATTCTGACCTTCAAATGTGTAATTCTAAAGGCAAAGAGAAGTTGTTATTGTGTTCCGGTTGGGCATCAAATATTAGAGGGTTGGGCAGCAGTTTAGTGGTGGCGTAGAAGAGTTTCGCTGTGAATTAAGTAAATATTCGGCTGAGGTTGGGTTTGATTTCAACTATGTAAAAATAATAAAGATATGATAATTGCCGAGTGTGTTAGAAAGTATGATGAGGGTTGTAGTTTGTTTGTGAATGCTAGTATATCAAGAATAGATATGTCTTCCTACATAAAAAAAAAAATGGAAAACATGCACACATGTGGGCTGAGAGTGATGAAGGACAAATAAAAAATGATGAGTTCGATTTGATATCTGAAATTATTGCGGAACGAGTGTCTTCAAATCCAACCTTCTCTGCAATTGATGTATGTGAGTTAATGAAAAGAGATTACGGCTTGTATATAACGTATAGTAAGACATGGAGAAGTGTGGAGAAAGCTAAATCTATTGCTTTTGGAAATTATGATGAGTCATTTCAAGAACTGAATTAATATGTTCACGCGGTGAGAACGATAAATGTCGGAAGTTTTGTAGAGTATGAAGTTGACGACGACAACAGATTTTCCCGTTTGTTTGTTTCGTTTCGTGCTAGTACTGACGGTTTTAAATATTGTCGCCAAATGTTATTCCTTGATGAAACGTTTCTTAAATCCAGATTCAAGGGCACTCTTCTGTCTGCCACGGCTAAGGATGGGAATCAAGGTAAATTAATGGTGCACGAAATATTAACTTAACATTTTTCATGCACCAGTAGTATTTGTTTGATGCACGAGTTATTATTTGTTTGTGCACCAGTTATTATTTGTTTGTGCACCAGTTATTTGTTTCATGCACCAATTGTGTTTATTTTATGTACCAGTTATTTTTAAAATTTCATGCATCGGAAGTTGCAATGCAATTTCATGCACCAGTTATTAATATCAAGGTTAGCACCAGTTTTAACTTATGGTTTTATCTCGTAGGTTTGTTCCCGTTGGCTTTTGCTATAGTTGACTCCTAGAACTATGATAGTTGGCGTTGTTTTTTATCTTGTTTGACTAATATTTTAGATAACGGGGAAGATGTATATATATCTGATCGTAATGTCGGTCTGATGGAGGCGTTGCAAGTTGTGTTTGGAGCATCTCTGAAATTGAGTGAAACATGTTTACAGAAATCTCATTACAAACCTCAAAATTTCAAGAAATAATTTATATATACCATGTTTACAGAAATCTCATTACAAAAATTACAAGAATTACAAAAATGTTATAAATACCATATTCTGTTTGAAGCATGCTCTGCTTCGTCTTTCTAGTCCCAGCCACTTCCTGCAAATTTTTGCACGCCTTCGGAGCCATGTATTATCGTGTGACAGAGGACGAAAATTGTGTTTTTGGAATCTTAAAGGAATGAGACTTCGAATGCATTAGATGGAAGAAGACTTTGGGATGAAAATCGAAAAGGTTTAAAAAACTATTTTCCAATCGGTGCAAATTCGAAGTGAATGGAGAATTGTGTGAGAGAGAATGCAATCAAACATAGACGATGCAAATTGGAAGATAAGGGTTTACCGCCTTTTGGTTTAAAAGTAAGAGTACATATGTCTTTTTGGCCCAAAGTGGACTTAAACGAATTAATGTTTTTTTCCTGGACTAGGTTAAACAAATTTCAATCATAGAGGAGCAGCCTTATTTTCTACCTTAAAACAAATTAAATTTATATAAATTATAAATAATTATTTATTATAAGCTTTTATGAGCTAATTTTAGTTGGCACGAAAATTACTAATAAAATGACTATTTTGAAAAAGTTGCACTATGATCGAAAAGACTAAAAACACCATGCAAAAAAAAAAAAAAAAAAAGACTCAAAATGCAACACAGAGTTCTTGAAAAACCTCAAAAAAATCAGGAACCAACAAAAAAATGAACAAAAATAATAATTATAACTACAAGAGTTCTTGAAAACCTCAACAATCCTATAACATACGGCAACACAAATATCCATAACATATGACAAAACTTAAACTGCTACATACCACAAAAGTGTAGTGCTATCTCATATAAAAATGTCAAGAGAACATATGCAATACTAAGATCCTTCAAAGCCTTTTGCAAATCGTCCGATGTCGCAGAAGCAGCAGTGGATGATAAGCTTTTGGCAAACATAAAGTCCATATCTTTGAGTGAGAAGTGATGCTTTTGAAATTTTGTCCGCCAACGATTCCTCCTTAGTTAGATCTTCGTGACTCATGGGAGAAGCTTGGCTTGTTCAACTCCTAACTCATTTACCAAAAGAGCTATTTTCATCACGGGGCATATTCATATCAGGACATGAACCATCAAAGGAAATGCTAAATCATGCTCTGGCATTGATCTGTGCAGAAATATTAAAAACACGAATACAAAAAAAAATTGTGCACAGAAAGAACTCCATTTAAACTCACTGATGGAACTTCAAAAATGATATGGATTGAGATATAAACCTTTTTTTTCTTATGTTGTTATGTGTTGTATTATGAAGTCCCAAGCATGTTAAGTGAATGAGGTATGATGGCTTTTGGTGTATGTTGAGTTAGCATGAGATATATGCACATAAATGGTGATTTCTCGCGTTTACAGAGCTCCTCAATCGATCGAGCATGGCAGGGCTATTGGCTGGGAAGATGGTGTTTCCTCGATCGATCAAGCAGAACTCCCGATCGATCGAGGAGACTTCTCGATCGATCGGTGAGGGGTCTCGATCGAGAAGGGCAGCGTCTTGGGTGCCAAAATGGATCGCCTCGCGATCGATCGGGCGATGGGGCCGATCGATCGCAAGGCATATTTTTGTGGTATTTGTGGATTGTGGTTTAATTGATGGGATTTTTGATATTGGACTATGAATTGACATTTAATATTGTGTTGTGCACTTGTGTAGAGCCTTCCCAGGTAGCAACAAAACGCAGGGGATAAAGTCCTGCAACACTCTATATTTTGGAAAGGTACGTAGAGAGACGTACAGGCATCCAACGGTAACATGTATTTTATATACCTATTGGATTGTGCATTCATTTTCTAATAATCATAACATCTCTTTTTCAATACAACAATATGATACATCAGTCCAACCTTCTATTTGATGCACCTTGACAACAGTAGCCCCTCAAATGTAGGATACATATTAACATTATACACTATCTGCCATCAATATTACTTACTTCCTATGACTGTTAAAGACACAAGAGAACTTTTTTAATCTTTTATATTGTTAAATTAATAGATAGATCATGATGCTTTTACTCTTATCACTACCAACAGCTGAGAGAACATATACTGCCATAAAAAAACAGAAGGAAAGTAGCTTAAAATATTGGGTGATTCTCTCATTTCTTTTTCTTATCATGCTTTCAACCAACTGGTATAATCGTGTAAAGAAGACCAAAAAACAGAGAGTAAACTAGCAGTATCTTGGATACCCATCTAACTCTCAAATGACATAGACAATATCATATGCATATGAATGTAGACAATCCAACCCATTAAGAATTCAAGGACTAAAGCAAAACTAATCATGCAGTCTTAAATTACACTTTCTATAGAAGAATCATAACAGACTAATGAGTAAGAATCAAAGTTGAACATTTCTCTCTAGAAACCGCACAAGATCACGAGCTTGCCTCAAATCAGAACTCTGAATTTGAAACATCGATAAATCAAACTGACGGTAAAACTAAAGACGAACAAAATATTTATATCCAGTGATAACATTGCGAACGAACCGCAGAATCTTTTACGGTTCCCACTCAAAGGAGAATAGACGAACCCGTCTGGGTCTTGCACAGGGACGAACCGGTCGATGTTTTCCTCGTCGCAAGTACGTTCAAATTCTTTGTGTTGATGTACTGTAGATAATGGGTTGTGCTTACTAACCATTGTTTTAACCATTTTTTTCTAGTGGTGGAAGGATTTGATAAAAAAATGAACCAAACAAATGATTATTAATTTTTCACCCCACAGACCCATGTAATCCTGCCTACCAAACAGACTGTACACCTTCAGTGCAAGACTTGACCCTAATAATGAAGACGATTGGACGATTGGTTCTCTCATTCACCATATCATGTTTTTTTATTTGACACACTTTCGTGGAAAACATTTTGGGCGCCCCGGTGTATGTACCCATCCACATATATCTATTTATATATGTGTATATATCTATATTTGTATGTGTGCATGGATGCATACATTGATGCCCACTCATTCAAGAACTTCCCCACTTTCACCGTGTCATATTATGTGCAATTAAATTATGCCTTTTAGCAAATACACCCCATTTTTTAGCACTTTAATTTTTTTTTTTAAATATACATGCCATTTAAAAATGAGTAAAAAGACGTTAATACAGTTAATAAAAATTTCAAATTTGTTATTTTTTTTATTTATAAAAAACCATGTTCTTCATAAACTTATCCTTTTAAAATCTTCAAAATTCTACTTCTTTCAAAGTATCAAAAACACTAATATTTCAATAATTTTTAAGGATATTAGCTACAGTTAAAACTCGATAAATGAATGTTCGATAAAGTAATAACCTCGTTTATATAATAATTTCTTTCGATCCCGTCTTAGACCAATGGACTAAAGTAATAAACTCGTTAAATGCATTAAGTAATAAAAATATTTAAATTCAAGGGCCAATGAAAATATAAATTAATAATTATTGAATTATATATATATATATACCAAAACCTTTCATTAACAATACTCATATAAGAAGTCATTTCTTCTGGAAAAATGCATTTATAATTGATTATTTTTCATTCCACCTGAACCAAAATGAACATTATTCATAACTTTTTGCAGGCACAACTCATGGTATATTTTGTTCATGATGTAGTAAGTAGTTATTTAAGGTGACCATTGCTTGAAATGCCTATTTTAACGATACATTTGCGACAACGCGACTATCATCTGGTTCTGGATCATTTTCATCATAATTGTTCATTACTGACTGGATAATTTCTTCGTCTATAGGCGATTTCATAACTACATCATTCTCGCTAGGATAGTTCAAAATATTTTTGGCATCCATCACATTTCTATAGCGTAAATTAGAAATGACATAATTTAATCATTGGATGTCTTCATCTAATTGACCAACTTCTGGTACAGGAACATTACATTCTTCTGGCCGAATCTTGCAATGCCGAAAACAATTTACAATTGTTGTTACCTCACATCAACTTTACAAGCCATGCTAGCGAAATCAATAGCATTCAAAATATAAATATTTTCAGGATTTAGTGCTTCAACCTCAAGACCCTGCAAGATGCTATAATAAAAATCGACGACGATAATGAACTTTTAATGCTTGAATAATCTCAGCATCACATTGTTGAATCTTAAACGTTGTGTTAGGAGGCAAGAAAAATAACTCTACATTGATGAGCTGGGCAATTGTCCACTATTATTCTTATCCTCACAAATTGCACTCCTCGTTTTGTTGGTTAAAGTTGATTTATTTACTCCTTTCAAATGATGAGAAGCCATTGGAGGAGAAAAGAATGTGTATTGTACTTGAAATATATCTTCTACCTTTTATAGCTAAAGAATAAATCTTTTCATATTCTACACATAAGTTAAAAGAATGTATGTACATGAACTTAGTTTTCAATGCATTAAGTTTCACTAAAAAAAATTGAACTTCTCTAAATTTTTGTAATACTTTAATTGATGTAATTTAATTTTTTTACAACATACAATATATGTATTTTACAATAAAAATTATATATAAAATAATAAATATTGATTTACCGATATATAAATAATTTATTCATTTATCGATAAATATAATTTTACTAAATAAATATTTTTTTGAAGTCCGAAAGGATATAGATTTATCCAGGTTTTAATAAAGAAATTCATAAATGATAGGTTGTTGATTAAATTAATTAATAAATATAATTGCTTTAGAAGGAAACCACCTGCCACCTCATAATAATATCGTTCTTTCTTTGTCTGCTCTCCACTCTATAGCAAGTGGCCCTAAGTGAAAGTCGGATGAGTGTGATCGTTAAAATAGTAATCCTACGGATAAGAACTAAAAGAAGCACCCGATTTATCCTCTTCTACTTTGACTACACTGCAGCATCGGGACACGTGTCACCAGATCAGAACCAACGGCCAAGAATCCCAAGATCAACTAGCAAACAGCCACGTCCCACAGTTTTACATTATTTTATGATAATGATTATGATAGTATTGGTTATTTTACATGTAATCTGTTCTCCGTCAACTTTCAAGATTGTGATATTTCGTAGGTGGATTCCATTTGCTTCGTTAAAAATCTTTTCTTGATCACTTCAGAGTAGTGAAAGTTTGTGTTTCTAGGTGTGGGTTGTGTGTGAAGACATATATACACACAAATACATATATTATACATATAAAAAATGGTGATGGAAGAAAGCGAAACGCCGAGGAGCCCAGAAGCTAAGGTGGGTATGCAAGTGGAGGATTTATGGGATATTCAAGAACAGCAGCTGACACCTACTGAGAAGCTTAATGCTTGTTTTGAGAGTATTCCTGTTTCTGCCTTTCCCCCTGCTCCTTCTTCCCAAGGTAATCGTTGATTCATGAAATAAATTATATACTGTTATTCCAGGTCTTGATTGAGAATTGGGTCATAATTATTTGTAGATTTGAGTCTCTGTTTTTGTAATTTTGTGTGTGGTGGTGAATATGGCGTATGAACAGGTGATGATTTAAATGGCTAAGAATTTGGGTCACAGATTTTGAATCTCCGGAAGGATTAATTTGTTATGGTGAACTTGGGATTCGATTTCTTATTTAAAGTCGCTGTGATTTGGGATCATGGTTCACTTTACAATCATACTGTTTCCCTCACAAGTACTTTGTTTCTGTTTGAAGACATGCTTGTGCTGATATATATTGGATTCAAATGAAATTGAGGACAAGAATCAAGAAAATTGTAGTTTATATCTGACGTTACTAACTGGCATATATTCTTGTTTGTGCACAAATTATCGCTGAAACCATGATTGATTGTCTGTGTAGATGTCTTCTGATAGTATGCTCTGAACTTAATAAGATGCGCTCGTTAAAAATTCTTGGGTAATGTTATGTTATATATACTTGGTCTTGGAAGTATGGTAGATGCAATAGCATGCTTTATATGTATCTTGGTTATCTTTCTTTAGCCATTAAATTGCTTGCCCGTCATAAGATCTATATTGAGATATGGGGGCTTAATTCTAAGCAATTCCTTGTGCAGTTATTGAGATAAGTTCGGATACAAGTCTTGCGGAAGCCGTTAAATTACTTGCCCGTCATAAGATCCTTAGTGCACCAGTTGTGGATGTGAAAGCACCAGAAGATGCCAGTTGGATCGACCGATATATTGGCATTGTAGAGTTTGCTGGCATAGTTGTTTGGATATTACATCAGGTTTAGTTCGATGTTTTATGTCCCATGAAAATTATTTTGTTCTCTGAATTATAAATTGAGAATTAGAATCGTCAGAACGATATGTCAAGTAGACAGTTATTTTAACTTTGGCTGCAGTCTGAGAAGATGGAAGGCAGCAACACTGCCTTTGATTCGGCCATAAATGGCGCAGAAGAAACTGCTGCCTCTGCTATTGCGCAAGCAGCTAACGGGATGTCTTCTCCACGGTTTAAAAGTATGCATCCCGACTCTCCTACGGCAACTTGCGGGAAATTTTTTGAGACTCTTACTTCTTCTGATTTCTACAAGAACACTAAGGTTATTAATCTCTCGACTCACCACTTGTTATGATCTCATGTTGGCAGCATAAGGATTTTAGAGTGTCTTAATAGGTTTGAGTATCTGTCCTACATGATAAGCTAATTTCTTTAGGCTTAAACTTTTTTCTTCTCGAGGTTAACACCTAATATAGGTATTCTCATTGAACATTGAAGTAGTGTCCATAATAAGACCCATATTTACGTTATTGGCTTGATTAATGTACATACATCGAATGCTGATATATGTTTGAAAATCATTCGTAGTCAACCATGTGTGCATCAAATTTGCAAACAAGAAATTGTGGAGCGACTAATAAACCTAAAGAGTCTCTCATGCCTAATAAACTAGTTTCTTGGCCTTGTGGTTTTCTCTCTAACTCACGGCCTCGCACCTAACTCTACGTACCTCAATGGATGCATAATCAGGTTGGCGATATTTCTGGATCTTTTCGTTGGGCTCCATTTCTCGCGTTGCAGAAAGCAAACTCTTTTTTGACTATGCTCCTACTGCTATCAAAGTACAGAATGAAAAGTGTCCCTGTGGTGGATTTAGGAGAAGCAAAGGTTGATAATATCATCACTCAGAGTGCTGTTATTCACATGCTCGAAGAATGCGCCGGACTTCATTGGTTTGAGAGCTGGGGTTCGAAGAAACTGTTTGAACTCGGTCTTCCCCTTATGAAACCTAGACAATTGATCAAGGTACTTACCAAAGACATAAACCTTAGACGGACTCAGCATGTTCTTGTTTTTAATTAATTTTATGCCAAAACTTATAATTTCTGAGTTTGCTTCCGATTTAATATGTTTCGTTTGCCATGTTCAGGTAAATGAAGACGAGCCTGTGCTGCAGGCGTTTAAACTAATGAGGCAGAAGGGAGTTGGAGGGGTGCCGGTGGTAGAAAATGGAGGAAGTAAGGCAATTGGTAATATAAGCATCAGGGATATCCAATTCCTTCTCATTGCACCTCAAATTTACAGGGAATACAGGTCTCTTATATTTGTATAGATTCTCGTATATTTTTTTATCATACTTGATCTCGACTGAAGTTTGATAATTTTGATTACAAATGCAAAAATTAGCTTTTTAGTCATACTTAGTTGGATTATGTTTGTGTATGTACAGATCTATCACTGCGAAGAACTTCTTGACAACTGCTAGAAGCTATCTAGAGGAGGAGCGTAAGAACGAGTCGCCACTGCTGAGCAGCATGGTAACATGCCGGAGAGACGACACTTTAAAAGAGGTTATAATAAAGCTCGACTCAATGAAGATCCACCGAATATATGTGGTGGATGGAGGTGGAAACCTAGAGGGTGTCATAACCCTGAGGGACATAATCTCGAAGCTGGTACACGAGCCTCGGGGTTATTTCGGGGATTTCTTTGACGGGGTCTTGCCACTGCCTGCAAATAGTAGAGTTTAACTTGTTGCAAACTAGTGTTGAGTTCTTTTGTCCTATGCAAGAATCTGTGTAGGGCAAATAGTGGAGTTAACTTGTTGCAAACTAGTGTCGAGTTCTTGTGTCTTATGCAAGAATCTGTGTATTAACATATTCCAAATGAGGAGGTTTAGCTGCTTTGTGTTTCTTGTAATTGTGGAATAAAATTCTGATTTGGTCATTGTTTTCTTGCACAAAGAGACCTCTACCATCCTCTCCACGAGTAACTCACAGCATATGAGAATATCTTTCTTTGGGCAAAAAACAAAATACAACGAGAAAGGGGAAAAAAAACCCCTCATGAAGCAGGCTAAACAGAATCGAATCTTGTTGCTGAAGACATATCCCGACTTCCTCCTTTTCAATGCAAGCATCAGTTTAGATTCACAGCAGAAAAATACAATTAAACTACATCGTGAACACAAGCCACAACCAGATGAATGAATTAAAGAACTATGGGAATCGACTCCCAAATATCACCTGCTGCCCATCGCGAAATGCAATTCGTGATAATAAATACATCAAGCATATATAGTGTCACGCCCCGAGACCGGGGTCGATATAACACCGACGTTGATTTTAAATACAATTCAAAATCAACAAGCCTCGTAATACAGAATTCTACGAAAACCAGTCTATTATTCCATAAAAATAAATAGTTCTTACAAATATCAGCGAAAAACTTCAAAAATAAATGGCAGCGGCATCTTGAACAACATCAACTAAATCATTATCTCCAAAACTGATTTGATCTTCGTCTTCGATTTCTTATTCGCTTCTATCTGGGGAGTGGGTAAGGGGTGAGCGTTTTGGAAAACACTCAGCAAATGGGGGATAATCGATGCGACACTATAATACTTTTTCATAATTTTCCAAAACATATATCATAATCGGACATAAACTGATATCAATACAGAAACATAAACTTAACAGAATTGCTCTAATCAGAGCCAGAACAGAACATCATATCAGAATCATAACTCATATCACAACATAGATCCATAACACCGACAATCTAGAGGGACTTGCATAGACTCAAGTGGTGGCTCCCGTATATGTAACACTTTGTTCCACCGGCTCAAGTGGTGGCTCCCATGACGTG
This sequence comes from Haberlea rhodopensis, assembly GCA_907163345.1. Lineage (NCBI taxonomy): Eukaryota > Viridiplantae > Streptophyta > Magnoliopsida > Lamiales > Gesneriaceae > Haberlea > Haberlea rhodopensis. The sequence goes on from CAJQUN010000191.1 coordinate 70,801, forward strand.
GCACTTTGCCCCGCAGGCTCAAGAGGTGACCCCCGTACACGTAGCACTTTGCACTTTGGACTCAAGAGGTGGCTCCCATCATACGTAGCACATTGCTCTGTATAACCCTTCTTTCTCGATGATCAAAATTTATTCTCAGGACATCGTAGTTTTAAAATATATCACATTTTCGATTGATATGATTTTCAAAATTGAAACGAATATATATAACAAAGCCCACTTACCTAGATCATAAACGATTCTTGCGTGTTTCAATGAAGTGGCAAAAACGTGATGAATTTCCTCTCATTTCCTTGCTGAAAAATTCACACCTTTTAGTGTATGCTAGTGTGTGTTCGAAAATTGTTGAATTGTGAGGTAATTGATTGACTCTTTAACTATTTATTAACTTGTTTAATCAAGAGTCCTAGTATAATACTATCTCTTGATATTATAATTCAATATTATCTATCAACTTTTTATTGTTTTAAAACTCTACAAGATTAAATCATATAAACTAAATATTATCTTTTGTACAAATCAATATTATCGTTAATACAATTCAATAATATCCTTTAATTTATAATATTATCTTGATATCAAGTAATTGTGTTTGACTAAATTCCGGGTAATTGAGCAGATCAAAATATCGTGTAGTTGAGTTGACCAAAACTCTAGTTATTGACTTGAATGGAAAAACCACGTTCTTACACATAGTTCCACATGTTGATGATATGGTACATGTACAAAATTATTACAGTATAGCTCAAAGGTGTAAATACCTCCCTCTCAGAACAAATTGTGTCCAATACACTCACACCAACAGTGAAGATCACATCAGCAATACCGGTCACCAGAGTACTTCTATGTGCTTTTTCTTCTCATGTGGTGCAGAATAAGGGGAGTTCCTTCAAACAGATCCAACAAATAACTCTCTAAATCCTCAGGAGAGTATTTGATGTATTTTCCAGCACGCCTCCCACTTTCTAGTTGACTCCCAAACCTTCCCAAGAATGATCTGTATGCCGGAATCACTTTTTCGGAAATTGATATGCGAAGCTCTTCTCGAAGCTGAGGATCTGGAACCTTCCAAGCAGTCTGAATCCTATAGACATCTTCAAAACAAGTATTGAAGTTCTTGAATCTTTCTTTCAGAACCACCTTTGCCGCTGCACTACTTGAGCTCCCGCCAATCCCTTCATCTTTCAAACAAGATAACACCTTGCTCCATGCCGCTCTAAGATAATGTGTAGCATGCTGACGAATTAGACCTCGTCGTTTTTTAATCCAGTTATCTCCCAAAACGTTTCGGAGCTCTGAGTCCTTCACCTTTTGTACAATGTAAAGTATGTTGTTCATCAAAAAAATATACCACATTGCACCATCCTCATTTATTCGTGATTTTTCCTCAAGATTTGATTCCAAAGAAGTTATCAATGCCAAGAGGCGCTGAGCAAAAAGAGACATGTGTGTTGTCTCCAAATTAACATTATTCTCCTTTTCCAATCCTGAGTTATCCTCCACGGGCTCCAAGAGTGAATTAAGAGTATCACTATAATCCACAAGCAATTTTGTATAATTCATAACATATCTAGTTAGTGGATGAATCACACTATTCTGCATCGGCTTCCTCGAAGCCTCCCCTTGAACAGCATTCTCAAACTCCACAAAAGTCCCATTTGCAGCCTCACAGAGGGCATACAACACTCCCTTTGCCTCACTACACACCATGTCATCTGCATCTTCATCCATAAACAGTGCCTGTAAATCTGGTAAACCGCAGCCAATGCATCATGCATATCAAGAATCCTAAACAATTTCTCAGTAGACCTTCTCCCAACCGCAACTGCCTCTCCAAAATTCAAAAACTGCATCACACATCCTTTTGATGTTTCCAAGAAGCACACTTCCTTGATCAAATCAGACCCAGTAAAAATCTGATCACATAAACATTTCTCCGCATATAAAAGACCCGAACAACTAATTTAACCGATGGAACCCACTTCCTCATCTTATCATACAAGGACCACCACTCCATCCTCTGTACTTCCTTGATGCTCAATTTCTCCACTCCAAGAATATTCAAACACTCATCAAGAACATCACGGCGAACACTACAATAGACCTGGCAGCATTCCTTCTCGTAGCCAGACTGGATCATCCGATCTGCAATCTCCCTAAGATCAATCACGGCGTCGGGATGGATCAAGTCGAGGTTCGACATATAATCCCCGCCGAAGCTAATACCCCTGCCGTGACCGTGATGACTATACCCAGTTCATTCGGTTCGGTTTGAACCGAATTGAAATTTCGGTTCGGTTCGAACTATAGTTTTTTTTTCTTTTTTTTTTTTTTTTTTTTTTTACTTTTTAAACTTTTTTTTTTGAAATTATATGATTAATTGATAAAAAATTCAACGTAAATATAAACATTAATACATCATTCATTGGAGTCAAATGAATTCTGAACCTTTGACCTTTTAATTTTAAACTTCTAATATTATTTTGAAGTTATTTAATACAAAAAATCGAGTTTAAATGAGACAACAAAATAATATATTATACTTGAAACACGTTGTTAATTTACGAATTCTTATTAATACAATCAGAAGCGAAACAATTAAAAAAATATTTAAACCATAAAAAAATGTTCAATTTTTTTTTATTTTTTTTAAAAATTTCGGTTACCGGACCCTGTAACCGAAAACCAATTTTTTTTTTTAAAAAAAAAAACGAACCGAAAATTTTCGGTTCGGTTCGGATTGAACCGAACTTTTTCGGTTCTGCCCGGCTCGGCCGGTCGGTTCAATGAACCGACCGAATCGGGTAGAATTGAAAATTTCGGTTCGTTTTCGGCTTTTTTAAAAAAAAATCGATCGTTCAGGGCATTTTCTCTTATAATGGCCTTCTTTATGACAATAGAAACACTTATGATTCTTGTTTTCCCCCTTATTTTTCCATTTGTCTTTGCCACATGCCTCACATTTTCCAGCTCTTCCTTTTGTGAAAAGGCTGTCACCAACATCCTTCTTGTCTAAATCATTAGAACTCTCAGATTCCTTAGACTTAAGGACAGATTGTACATCACTAAATGATAGCGACTCTCGGGCATACTTCGTCGTGTCCACGAGCGTATTGATAGATTTGGGAGTGCATTCAAAATTATGATTGCTTTGTCCTCGTCATCTATTTCAATACCTATGTTCTCCAAGTCTAAAATCAACCTATTAAGCTCATCGAGATTTTGACTTAAAGACTGAGACTCATTCATTTTGTACCCAAAGAGTTTTCCTTTCAAGAAAATACGATCTTGCAAAGATTTAGTCATGTACAATTGTTCCAGTTTAGCCCATAGCTGCCTATTTTTATGAGGAAACTTCTCGTAACACTTTGTCATCTAGGTACAGTGTCATTGTGCTAAATGCAAGGTCCAAAATCTCCTGTTTCTGATCTAGCGTGAGAGAATCAGGAAGATTTTTCTCTACTTCAAGTGCCTTAGCCACTTTCTGTTGTATCAAGATTGCATGCATTCTTCGACGCCATAATCCAAAGTCCCATTTTCCATCGAATCTTGCAACTTCAATCTTTGTAGTCATGATGATTCTGGATCAAGATTTTAGCCAAGAACTCTTGTCGTAGTCATTTTCCACAGACGACGCCAATTGTTATGATTTTAATCCTAATTCCAGAATCTGAGAATGACTTTTTAAACCAATGAAATCAGATTCAATATGGAGCAACGCGTATGTCTCAAATTATTGAATGATGTGAATGATGAATTCTAATGATTCTTGATCTTGATGGCATCAGAACTTTGATCACTCAAGATCGGACCAAATCACCATTCACTTACTTGAACTTCTGGAAACAAATCAACACAAATTTCACAGACAACCGAAAGAATAATGCATGCAAATCAAGAAACCAAAACTTTAGCCAGTAACTCAAAGAAATCAAATCAAACAGAACAAAGAACAAGACACGAGGCGATTTTATGTGGTTCGGTTATAATCAACCTACTCCACAGATGAGGACGATATTATTGATTCACTCACAGTACAAGATACAATGCAATACACACTTTCAAAGAAAAGAAATATTCAAAGAATCACTCATATGGCTTCCAATGACTCTTCATAGAATTCTTCTTCTTTTTCCTCTCTTGTATCCCTCAGTATGCAAGGCACGCTCAATCTACTTTCTGGAAAAACTTCTCATATGCTTCTTGTCCCAGAGTTCATTCAGCCTTTCTTTATTTATACATCAAGTTGGATTTCTTTTGAGCAACAGATTACAGTTCATTTTGTAACCGCTTTTCACTCCCAATAGTTATTAAACCAATTGCCATTTAATTCCTTCAGTTAAGAAATTAACTCCACAACAAACAGAAGTTTTCCCCTCTTGCATACACCCTCACGTGATCATCCTTTTGAATGAGTTGAAAATCCTAACACACATATTTTGATTGGTCACATGCAAGAGAATTTACTATTAGTTATACTACGTATTTTGATAAAAAAAAAAAAGGGGTTGCGCTATAGAGATGAAAGAGTATTTAAAACATTCTAACTCCAGAAACGAGTTCCTCGATCAGATCTACGCTACTTGAGCTTCCTTCTTGCTTGCCCTCTACCTCTCCTTAGTAGCCTTTGGGCGCTAGATCTACTAAATTAATCATCTCTTCCGACTTTTTTTTTTCCAGATTCGATAGAGGTGATCGTATATTTTATTATGGTTCTATGATTCAGAGTATCATTTCTTATTTGGTCCCTATACGCTTTCTAGGTCTTTCTGTTCTCCCTAACCTTCATGACGCACTTTGGAGCTACGGGCACCTAAAAGATAGCATCAATCTTTCATCAAATACTGAACAGTAACAGTCACAATTTGGATGATAATGTTGATTTAAAATTTCTAAATTATCCAACAAATAGCAAAAATATTTGAGCTTTGAGCCAACCTTGTTTCCAACGCAATACGCAATCCCCATCACAATGTCGAATCATATCTCATCAAAAACATTTAAAAAACAAAGACTTTAATGAATTTTATCAGCACACCCTTCACATATGGAGCTGGAAAATAATTACTATTGATCAGGTGTTTGTAAAGACCAAGATACATAAATATGTATTTATATATTTGTATGCATGTTGGTGTTTGTAAGATCGGGTATACAGAAATGAGACCGGATGGAACTGATACACAACAAGAAACAGAGCTTCTTCTGACTTTTGCCTGATACCGTAAGAGCTTGTGGGGACGATGGGACATACAGAAATTACACTTAAAGAAGCCATTTTAAAAAATATATATAAATATAAAATTACGTGAACTTATGGAGTTTTCCTATATATGGAGACTTTAAATTCAATAAGAACGAGAGATGGGGCTGTGAATTCCAAAACCCTGGACTTCGAAATGCTAGTATACAATAACTCTCTTGACAACTCGAATGCCCAACAAGAATAGACCAGAATTCCCGAACCCAATTCTGTTGGCAGCTCCAAACCTAAGCCTGCAAACCCTAGATTTAGCTACAAAGAAATGACGACTCAACACTCCTCGTCATCGACGGCTGTGGGGAATTCATGCCCAGCAGTGAAGAAGGAACCCTTGAACTTTGAAGCACTAAAGTGTGCCACCTGCAACTGCCACTGGAATTTCCACCGCACAGAGCATCACGGAGATTCAGCCGCCGCTGGTGCTGCCATGGTGCACCCCTCCATCTCCCTCCGCCTCTTCTTCCCCTTCCGTGAGCCATCATCGCGTCTGCGTCGGTGGCTCCGGTACTCACTGGAGTTCCATCGTGCAGCCTATGAAAATGGCATTTTGAAGCTCCAGCGGTGGTGGAGGAAGCGCCGGTTTTGATTCTTCCAATCCAGTGAGGAGCTGAACTTCAACTCCTTGCAGGTGGCGCCACCACCGCCGTATTTTTTCGACAAGAAGCGGTTCCGGATGAAATTGACTACGGAGTAGAAGGAGAAGATGACAGTATTTGCTGAGAAACAGGCGGATTCCAAGAGAAGATGATACACTACCATTTGAATATAAGTACATAAAATAAAATTACACAAATATTAAATTACCAAACAAAGGAGAAGGATATAGAATGTTGATGTTGAACTTGGACTGATAATACCATTAAACTTGATGATGTTAATTTCAAATGCCATTTTTTTTATATAATACATGTGTCACTATCAAATATATTATTACCGACAAATATGGAAAGTCATTTTATCAAATGTTTCGCCACCACTGTGAAAATTATTAGGTAGGAATATGTTAGATACATCTGATTTGATTGGTGGAATGATATCTCTACCATAAAAACATGCTTTTTTTTACTGACGCAGAAAGAAAATATTTTATTGCAGAAGAACAAGAAATTGAAGAATTGTTCAGACATAATAGGCAAGTGCACCACCATAATAAGCAAGTGCATCAACGTGTTAAAATCATTATTTTGCTTAAAATTATGTGCATCAACTTGTTAAATTTAGGTGCGTCAAATTAATAATAAGTGAGTGTGCCACCAGAATAATTTTGAACTTCAAAGGCAAAACAAAAAAGAGGTGCACGTGATATAGTTCACACGCGATGGTTTTTATTGTCTTTTGATCGACCGAAATAACTTTTATTTGTTATAACTGCCCAAAATTTTCCCTTTTTTTTAGATTAGGGGTTCAGGTTGTTAGGCCCGACCCACTTGTATTTTTTGATGGCCGGGGGATATCCCCGGCTTCTTAATTTAATTAGTAAATTTTTTAATATAATTTAAATTTACAAACTTTACCCATTTATTTTTTATTACTTTTATTTACTTTTTTTCCTTCTTTTCAGTGGACTATTTTCATTTTTTCAAAACTGCTCTTCCGTAAAAGATTATTTAGTTGTACCTGTTGTCGTTCAAGAAAACCCTAAACCCTAACTTCACTACACACTACACAGCCTCCCGCCCCCAGCTACCCGTCGCGTACAGTATTCCCGTGGGGATAGAGAGCGAGAGGGAGTGCGTGTGATGGCTCTGTACGTATTGTACGAGTCGGCTTCCGGATATGGGCTGTTCTTGGCGCATGGGATTGATGAAATTGGGCAGAACACGGAGGCCGTTCGGAGCTCTGTGTCGGACCTGAACCGCTTTGGGAAGGTTGTTAAGCTGGCCGCTTTTAGCCCTTATGAGTCGGCGCTTGATGCTCTCAACCAATGCAACGCAATCTCTGAAGGTAAAAAGGATTTTGGTTACTTTCATGTTTTGGAGGGCTGTCATTGCCTGTGAGATGGTGCATGCGTGAGTTTGTTAGTGTAATTTTCTGTGAACTGGAGAGTTTTTGTTGTTATTTTATAATGCAGTTGCTGGATTATATCTTAACACTGTTTGTTTACTGGTTATGTGTTTAAGGGCAAATGACTGATGAGCTGAGGAATTTTTTGGAGCTTACTCTTCCTAAAGTCAAGGAAGGTAAGAAGGCAAAGTTCAGTTTAGGAGTGGCAGAGCCAAAACTTGGATCACATATTTATGAAGTAACTAAAATTCCATGCCAAAGCAATGAGTTTATTCTTGAGCTCGTTCGAGGTGTGCGATTACATTTTGATCGTTTTGTTGAAAACCTTAAGGTTTGTTATCTTCAATTCTTTTTTCGTAGTTTTAATACTTTGTTTTATTCTAAAAAATGATGGGTTTTTTTATATTTCTCTTCAATCCTTTTAATTATAATTAGCCCGGTGATTTGGAGAAAGCACAACTTGGACTGGGCCATAGTTACAGCAGAGCAAAGGTGAAGTTCAATGTGAATCGTGTAGACAATATGGTTATTCAAGCTATCTTTCTTCTTGATACTCTTGATAAAGATATCAATTCCTTCTCCATGAGAGCAAGGTCAGTTTTTCACTTGACTAGTTTGGGCATGTGTCTTTAGTATGTTAAATTATCAACTTTAGACCTTTCCTGTGCCAGGTTGAATGGTTATTATAAGTTCATCTTTGATCCTCTTTTGCACATAGTAGCTTGCAGATGGATGATTAATTTTGGGCATATTTCCTCTTTTTCCTGCAGAGAATGGTACTCTTGGCATTTTCCTGAATTAGCAAAAATTGTTAATGACAACTTTCTGTATGCCAAAGTCGCAAAATATGTAGAGGATAAATCACAGTTATCTGAGGGCAACTTATCAGGCCTGACGGACATAGTTGGGGATGAAGATAAAGCAAAGGAGATCATAGAGGCTGCCAAAGCATCCATGGGTACAGTTTCTGATTAATCCCCTTACTTGTTTTATATTTTCTTTTCCTTCAATTTTTACGTGACAAAGTTCATCAGTCATCACAATCACCAATGAGTTCATTCAATCAAAGTTTAACAAATACTTGAGAATATAGCAAAATATAAATTGCTAAGTTATTAACATTGCTAAAGCATACTGCTAATTGTTGCTAATGAGTTTGATTAAATTTTATGGATACTTTTGATGTATTTAAAATATATAAGTTATTGTGCTTTACTTTGGTAAAACGCGTGCATCTCGTCGCGCTATGCGCTATAGCTCTAGGACCCCTTTGCGCTTTAGTGCGCTATGCACCTTTAATAACTATGGGTCTGTGAATGCCCTATTTTTAACACTGAACTGCATCCTTTATTTTTTCAGGACAGGATTTGTCTCCAATAGACTTGATTAATGTCAAGCAATTTGCTCAAAGGGTGATTGACCTTGCCGAGTACAGGAAAAAACTGTATGATTATCTGGTCTCCAAAATGAATGACATAGCACCTAATCTGGCTGCTCTGATTGGTGAAGTTGTAGGTGCACGTTTAATTTCCCATGCTGGTAGTCTAACAAACTTGGCAAAATGCCCGTCTTCCACTCTTCAAATTCTTGGTGCTGAGAAGGCTCTCTTTAGGTACTCTTTTATTGGCATCACATGAGTCAATTCATTGTCTTAACTGCGTGCTTAAACAGTTTTGATGTTTATTATAATTAGGTGAAATTTTTTCATTTTCTTATTGCTGGCTTTACCTGTCAATTTTGCACAGGGCATTGAAAACTCATGGGAACACTCCAAAGTATGGTCTTATATTCCATTCTTCCTTTATTGGTCGTGCATCTGCTCGAAACAAAGGCCGTATGGCTCGTTATCTTGCAAACAAGTGCTCTATTGCTTCTCGCATTGACTGTTTCTTAGGTTAGTTAATATTTTTTTCTTTATACATTGATTTGAACTCGTCCTGTGCATGCCATCAGGCTGATGATGAACTATGTAATATTTTTGTGATGCAGATAAAAATACCAGTGCTTTTGGAGAAAAACTTCGTGAACAAGTCGAAGAGCGGCTAGAATTTTATGATAAAGGGGTTGCTCCTCGTAAAAACATTGACATGATGAAATCTGCAATCACAACTTTTGAGAGCAAAGGTTTGGCCACATCTGGAATTTATTGTATTACTTTATGCAAAAGATGATATCTTGCAAATAAAGTGTCAATTTATTGCACAAACGAACATCCACAGGTCTTCAGTTTCTGAATGTTCCTGGATGTTCTTAAATACCCTCAAGATGCTCATTCACACAAGCGTTGCATTATTCTTGTTTATTTTTAACTGATGAAACTAGGATAGATGGCTGATGAATTATATAGTTAACGCATGAGAGAACAATTTTTTGTTCCGTGGATCAGCAGAAATAACTGGACTTTTTATTTGTTAAGATTTTTTTGACATCTGAATGACCCTGCCGTCACCCTTTCTTCATCCCCTTTGCTTTTAATTGTAATTGGTTAGTACACTGTTTCAACTGTCGTTAACACCAATTGCTGCCTTGCCAAAAAGTGAGCACCACAAAAAGGAAGGAGAAATAGCCAGTTTTTATAGCAGATCACCGCGCTTCCATAGCTTAGTAAATATCTTGTATTTGCTTTAATCTTTGTCCTTTCTCTATATATGCTTGTAAAACCTTTCTCCATGTTCGATCTTGATAGAAGATGAGCCTGCCGCTTTTATAAATGGAGAAGCTAAAGATGAGCCTAAAACTGAAAAGAAGAAAAAAAAGGAGAAACGAAAGATGGAACAGGAGGAAGTATGGGAGGAAACAAATGATGTAAATGGAGAAAAAGGAGCTGCGAAAAAGAAGAAAAAGAAGAGTAAAGACGAGATCGTGGCCGATGTTGTAGCTGTTGAAGGAAAAAAGACGAAGAAGAAGAAGAAGGCTCGAAATGACATGAGCGAATAAACTTTGGTAAGATCTTCATCGTTTGGGAACTTATATTTCGTGACCTCATTTTGGGTTAGCTGTAATGATTTTGCTTTTGCTATGAAATTTAGATTTAAATGTCATTTTAATGTATCACTAGTTTATATATTGTGGTTGCCATTTGGAAAATTGCTTTTTAGTTCGAGTATGTTATTGGTATAATATCATATATAATTATGATTGGAAGTCGTCTCATATTATTTTGTTCAAATTATTTATTGTTTAAACTATATTCTGAACAAGCTTATGAAATTGTGATAACAAATTGTTTCACACAATAAGTATATAACAATTAACATTTTATTTAATGAACTATTAACAAGCTTATGAAATTAAAATGAAAGGAAATATGTAGCTAATAATAATGATGCATAAATTCTAGAATTTAACAAATGGCGTTATTTCAAATATGTATAAAGAAGGTATATTTTATTCATCATATTTTAAGTATTGACTATGAAAATGATTATTACATAATTCATTACGAAATTTAATGTAAATTAACTGCCAAGATTGTCTCATAAATATTTTATATTTGGGCAAAATGGTAATCGGTTTTGCAATCTTGACTTGATTTCAGTTAAAATCAAATTTAAGATGGACAAATTTACAATTAGAAAATCCGACAATGGTGATGCAGACCAACCTTAAAATTGTCGAAACTACATTCCACTTCTTCAATTCAGAATAATCTTCTACATGCTTAAGGTTGAATCAATTTGTTTACCAGAGTAATATTAAAATTCAGAATAACAACGAACTACAGTTCATTTGAAGCAACATCCAAACATGTGAGATAGCAAAAAAGTACAAAAATTCAAGAGACCTACAAGTTGTCTACGGCAAGTTTTGAATCAAGCAGAGATACTTCCTGGAAGAAAGCCTTGAAGTGTTCATAAGAATGCTTTACATCATCGACCGCACACATTTCTCTAATGCTATGCATCGACAGTTGTGGAGCTCCGACATCAACGGTGCGAATGCCAACACCACTCGCCAAAATGGGACCAATTGTCGAACCACACGGCATATCGTTCTTAACCACAAAATCCTGGATCAAAAGGGTTTTATATAAGAGTTGTGGATGCATCAATCAGCACGTTAGCAGAAGTATGGATGACGATTATGTTTTTTCCAATACGAAGAAAAAGTTCTGAAGATCCATAGGTTTTTATACATACAGATAATCAAAATTGGACCCAGTTCACCGAAAAAGTTTTGAAGATCCAAACATTTATACGCACAAATAAGGACTGTCGGACTTGATCCGATATAGAATTATTCATAAACAAGCGAGTTTCAACTAGCATCATAATTGTAAATTAGGACATATTGTTCTCATTTTATTCCCTCACAACAGCCTATGAAAAATCAAAGTAACCAGATTTATTCTAGGATATAGAATCTCTAAAACCTGAACAGGAAGTTTGTGCTTGTTAGCAATCTCCCGAAATATGAAGGAGGTTATTGCGTTAGTGGCGTATCTTTGGTTTGCGTTGTGTTTTATGACAAGCCCACCATGCATCTTGGGCTGATGATTTTCTTCGTGTTTGTCCTGATAAAAAAGTGTCGTCAAATTAAAGATAACAAGTGTAGCTACTTTGAAATAGAGCAAAGTGAACACGCACCATGTAATTAGGATGCAAGGCGTGTGCCATGTCAGCCGACACTAAGAAACTCTTTTGAATAGCTATTGGTAGAAACTTTTTATGAAACACATTGAAATAACAGCGTATCAGCCAATAGAGTACAAAGAAATTTCAAGCAAACCAAAGGTAATCAGGAATTGTAAAGGATAAGTGTTGTACTAATACAATCTGCTTTTTTTTTTATTTCTTGATGCTATTGTTCCTAAAATACAAATTTTACTTCACGGCCAAGAAGAGTGAGGATTTTCACAATGTAAAGAAAATATTCAGTTCCAATTAAAATTCCATCAAGTCGAGAGGCTAAAAACTAGAAAAGGAATAACGTAATTCTACCTTTGTATCTGAGCTGAAGGAACTAGTGACTCGTGATAAAGCATCAAGCATGACTGGGGATCCAGCTCCTTGTGCTGAATTAGAACCAATCTCCTCGTGATCAAATAAGGCCACCATTCTTACTCCAGTCTCATTTTCGAGACTGCTTTCAGATGACGAAGAATCTATGAGAGCCTGAAACGAAAACCAAAACAAAATAAATATAACCAGATGGCCACTTTTTCAAAACTGCAGTTCCTTGTTAAAATGGAAGCTTAGACAGAAAAAGGATAATGCGATAACTAATGTAAATCAGTTCAATCAGATAGTGCCATTATAATGTGGCCAATCATTTAGACCAATCCTGGAGTAGTTGGTTCACAAAATAGCATCGGTTGATGCTTGTGCTAGTGTCATACTTATCACAAGCCCTCTTTGATTGAACATATCAGCATGATATGCTAGACAACAAAAATCTTCAACATTTCTTGTACTCGTGACAAACAATTTATTCAAGGCAACATGTGACCATGGCAGGAATACCTTCAGCGAGCAAAATGACATGCATAGGTTATCAAGCCTTCCAGAGAAAATAAATTCCTTGAATGCGCCTGCAACCGTGCTTAGTTGAGTATCACATGCTTGCAACTCAAAATCACATATATCATCTGGTTTACAACCAGCCTGAGCAGCAATCAGCTGAAACATAGTGGATGAAGAGACAAACATCATGATCAGAGCACATTGAAGTTGTATTTTATAAAGATAAATAAATTGTGAGTAACCACAACTAATAAGAATTTGAATCTCCAATGTGATATTCAGTTGATGAAGAGACGAAAAGATGATACGACCAAGACCTGCAAAAGAAGGAGATGATGCTTTGGATTGCTAGAATTAGTTCCTTCATCATTCTTCTTCCCAACAAGTGATCCATTTTCAGTAGAACCATTTTCAGCAGTTGATTTATTCAGCTCAGCCTGAATTACGGATATCAAAATGTAAGAGAATCATAAGAAGATGAAGGAAAGGTCCTTTTTTTTTTTAACATAATACCATTTTCCATCAGCCCTCTATTATATCTTGGCAGATAAACAGCAATATTGAGTCAAAAAAACAGCAGTAATTCATACCATGAGGACTTAACAATATTTTTCCCCAGAAGGTAGAAGGGTGACATATCGAGTCCCCATATCATGTTTACATTTCATCCTTCTATGATTTTGTTCTGCACATTTACCAGCCCCAGACTTAAGACAATACAGGCTTATGTCACACCTATTAAGTAAGCTACGTGGTCAAACTAGGATATTTCCAAGAACCAAATTTGTTTTATTCTTTCTCATTATGCACGCGAGGTATAACAGACTCATCTCAAAGCATTACATCAGCAATCGTGATGATTACATTATATTCAATTCTTTGACAAAGTATCAACTGCGATTCCCTATTCGTCGTGAGAAAAACCGGCTTCAAGAGTACAATGGTAGGCCGTTTTCCAGATTCATGCTTCTCACCTGTTCAACTAATTTACCAAGAAATTACCAGTGTCGGTCCCTTGTAGACTAGTATACTTGATTGTTATTAAAATGGAAAAAAGCATCATCCCCACACCATGACTTCCTGTTTATTTATCTGTCAACTAGTAACTCTCTTGATAGTATGACCTGATATTTATTAAATCTTCCATATGATGGTAGTCGAGAGACTTAACAACAAGCAAATTTTTTATATTGATGTTCCACATCAGGAAATAAAACTTTCCTAAAATGGTAAATAAGACATAGATAAAGAGGTCGCAGGCAAAAAAACGCAGAGAGAGATGGCCAATTACATCTTTCGTGTGAAACACAAAAAGTACCTAAGCCATCTAGAAAATTACCTTAACTGATGTGGCCAAAACTGGAGCTAAGTGACTCTGAGTGTTGACTTTGAATCCATCTTTAACACCACTATTTTACAAAGGAAACGTAATTAAAAAAAAAAGTTACATTCCAGGATCCAATCAAATGTAAATATTTCCAACAGAAGCACCTGTCCAAGTGAATCGCCAGTGTTGGGATTCGCATAATGGGATCCTCAATTCTAACAAGCTGGTGAGAGAATATTTCAGAACCATCTTTTTGCTCTCTAATTATTACTCTTCCAGCAATAGATAAGTCACGATCAAACCATGTATGCCACAAACCACCTCCATAAGTTTGCACACCAACTTCCAAGAACCCACCTTTTGATACCTGAAACGACCGTGATTCGAATCCTTATAGACTAAATAGAACCCTCTTCCCTCGTGATTGAATATGAGTCATTTAAATGCAAACCAGATAATGCAATAAAGTAAATACCTTTGAGACTGGTTTTAATTTTAGGCAAGGACTATCAGTGTGAGCACCGATTATATAAATTCCATTTCCAGCCACATATCTAGACCATAAAATCAATTATTGTCATCCACTCGATCCATGTAGAATTTTTGCATTACATGCAATTTGATAATTTACAAATGGCCAAAAGAATAACCTATACTTTGATATCAAAATGCAGACAAGAGATTGAACTAGTTTGGTAGTAGATATTAAGGTTCTTATTATGATGGGGAAAATATAATATCACCAAGCAATCTTTTAAAATTCTCAATTTCATATCAAATTAATCTATATGGGAGGAAAGGTCAATAGCAACATGACTTCCACAGCACATAACAAAAGTAGCATATGATAATCAAATTATAATTGTGAGAAAAGAAGCATCTTTGGCATCAAACCATAAAGAAAAAAAAGGGCATATGGAATAATAAAATGCATACCTTTTACCAATTGCAAAGGCAACAATAGTTGAATAATTCCTAGTGAAAAAATATTTCTTTCCAGCTTCTAATTTCCATTCCTCCCTCTCTGATACTTGCTCATACCCTGCACTTCTCAGTCTCTTCTTTGCTTCATCTAATGAACAAAATTACAGTATAATATCCATTAATTACAAAAGAATAAGTTATCCACAAGAGGAAAAAAAACAATTGATTTACAAGACCAAATCTTATTATTCAAAGCCAGACTATTCATGAAAGAAGCCGAACTTGATAAACAAAACTACTAAAATAATGTTTTCAATGCACAAAAAAAATCACATATTGAAAGAACCGTCAACGCACGCCCAAAAAATATGACCTAATATAAGTAAAAATAAGATTAGCCAACTACAGCATAACCAATTAACTCATAAATTTTAATTCAATGATAAAATCTTGTCGAATATATTCGCTCTAACTGATGCGATCGAATATATTACCTACGGCATGGAAAGCTGTAGGGGAAGCATTCAAGAACTCGACAAGATCTAGTGCTACTGATTTTTCCATGTAGTAGGGTTCTCCTTGGATCTGCAAAGCTCAACTTTTCTAGTATGTATGCTCCACAAAGCAAGGAAAATATGTTTCGGCACGATTCCAATAATTCAAAAAATTTCGACAAAACAAAACGAAGTTCAAATCTGGCCATTCTCAATGTAGTTTGTCGAATTTGCAATCTCAAACATAATTTTTTAAACGGTGAATTTTTATAATTATCATTTTATCGGTGATTCAAACAATAACATCCTTTTTCTATAATATATTTTTATATCAAATCAAAAAAATAAGAGATAGTCGTCATTTTTTTATATATTTACAAATTCGATCAGATGTTATTATAATTAGCAGAGGACGCACACGCGTTGCGTGTGTAACGTAATATATAATGCATACGGATTGATACGTGTAATGAAATAAATGAGACATATACATTGATTAATATTATAATTCAAAAGACACATCAAAGAACCACAACAAACCATTGAAGGGGGTAGTTTGGTAAATTCAAATTTGCCATACCAAGGTAGTTAGTATAGAAGTCTTAGACATTATAATATAGTAAGATATAGCTATTTTGGTAGAGAGACAGATATAATTGTTCAAATTAAAAGAAGAATTTGTAAAATAGTTATCATATAAGAGAGACATATGCAATTATTTTTTTTTAAATACATAAGATATAAGATATGTTTATAATAAAAAAGATAATAATAAAATGTTTAATTAGCATATTGATCTTATTATTTATGTTCAAAAGATAATATTTAAGGGATAATGAATTGCATGATAACACTATTTTCATTAAAAGAATACATATAAAAGCAAATGACCGACTCTCACTTTTTTGGTACTACATAGTTAGCTAGAAATCCAAAGACTAACTAATTTGATACATTAACTGGCGTATATTTAAATACATCCATCAGAACAGATTCGCCGCAGCGGGGCGGATTTAATATTGGTCCAAGTAAGATCCGGACCCATTACCATCCCTAATAAAAATGAATTAAAATAACTGAAAATCCACAATATTGACTTAGTTTAAGCCAAAATTTATGAATATGATAACTAGGAATTAGAATACTATATATAATTTTAATAACTCTACCCAACTTCTATGTTGCACCGACACTCCAAAAAATCACCACATACAGTGTCGGACACGGACACGGCAGGACACAGACATGCCAACTGGCGTGTCTGGATCTTTTTTTAAAAAAAATTCCGACACATTTTGGACATAGCAGCCGTAAACACGGCAGGACACAAGAAAATAATTTTTTTAATATATATATATATATATTTTAAAAAACGTTTATAAATTTTTTTTTACAAAATTTTTAAAAAAAGTATAACTTTTTTTTGTATGTTTTAATTAGTGAATGAAATGTCTACTTTGACATCATTTTCAATTTTATTATTCAAATATTTGATACTTAAAGTTTTTTTTGAATTTTAAAATAATAGAACATAATAGATATGTAGAATATATATAAAAAAATAAAAAAATATTGATGTATCATAGAAGTATCGTGTCCTATAATTTTTGAACATTTGTATCCTTGTGTCCGAGACGTGTCATACATGTATCCCTGTATCCATCTCCGTACAGCATAGCCAAACTTAAATAAAAATAGATGATTTTTTTTTAGGTAGCCCAACGCCACTGACAATTCTCATGCGAGATTTGTTTGATGTTAACACTATAAATAATATTTTTACAAAACTACCCGTATCCAAGGGATTAAAGTCATTACCAAAATGATAATGACCAAAATGACATACTATTCTTTAGTGTTCATGGTCGGGACTTTTCTACTGTGAGGGTAATATGGGGTTAACCTACAAGTGTCCTTATGTTTATTATGCTCATAAAAAACATACCAAACATCATATTATTTTACCACTATTTATAACCCATTTTATAATCACTCTATATACTAATC
Source organism: Haberlea rhodopensis (assembly GCA_907163345.1). Lineage (NCBI taxonomy): Eukaryota > Viridiplantae > Streptophyta > Magnoliopsida > Lamiales > Gesneriaceae > Haberlea > Haberlea rhodopensis. The sequence continues at coordinate 88,282 of CAJQUN010000191.1, forward strand.
ATTTATAATCACATCCTTCGTAACAAAAGTTCTTGAATTCAATACTAAAATACAATGTATTTTTTAAATAAAATAATTGACATATCAACTATTTTAAATGAATTGTATTGAATTTATCCATAAATAAAACTTATACATATCAATATATGATAGATCTATCATATGAGTTAGTACTTTTCAGATAGCCAATACCCTCCATCATTGACGGAAACATTGTTGCTGTCTTGAAGGACAGTGCCCTCAGGGATATCATCCATCATCCACGTGAAATCTTTTTTGTCTGTAAAAAAAAATTCCAAATAAATGATGCTGATACCCATGAGAGTACTATTCTTAAATGCATCATCAAACAAACTGTTGACACCCATATATCTTCCTAAAATTCACCTACCGACTCCCGAGGCAGGGCACATAATTCAAAGCAAGCTCCCATACCACCTTTTTTTAATTTGCATTTATCCCTATTCTAGATTAACATTTTGCATCATCTCACGCGCATAAATCCAAAAATATGTCAATCCTTAGACCATAACGACGAAAACCTTCATATCTATCCCCCACCTCCCCATGACACTTTAAATATATCCTCATTCTGCTACCTATTCATGCACATTTCACCCGAAAAATTTGAAGCCAGATAGATTTTGAAACCAAAAACATGGTGGGTTTTGAAAGTGGTTTTCTTGAGACACCTTCTTCAAAACAAAAGAAACCTTTCGTGGGCTATGATGTGCCCGAAGGAGTTGATATCAGGGGAAGATACGATTCAGAATTTGCTAGAATTCTTACAAAGGATGCCATGCAGTTTGTGGCTGATTTACAGAGGGAGTTCAGGGGGAATATCAAGTATGCAATGGAGTGTAGAAAGGACGCGAAGATGAGGTATAATAATGGAGCGTTGCCGGGTTTTGATCCGGCGACCAAGCACGTTAGGGAAGGGGAATGGTTCTGCGCCCCGACGCCGCCGGTGATAGCTGATAGGAGGGTGGAGATTACGGGGCCGGTGGAGAGGAAGATGATCATTAATGCACTCAATTCCGGAGCTAAGGTTTTTATGGTAAGTTGAATTATTATGCACATCGAAGTTGATAATGATTAAATATTCAACCATTTATTCATTTTCTTTTTCAAATTTGTTCATGGATAGGCTGATTTTGAAGATGCACTATCTCCAAGCTGGGAAAACCTTATGCGTGGGCATGTAAATTTAAAGGATGCGGTAAATGGTACCATAAGCTTCAATGACAAAGCCAGAAACAGAGTTTACAGGCTCAATGATCAAAATATAGCTAAGCTTTTCGTTCGACCCCGGGGATGGCATCTCCCCGAGTCTCACGTCTTTATCGACGGCGAGCCTGTCACCGGTTGTCTCCTTGATTTTGGACTTTATTTCTTCCATAACTGGTCTGCGTTCCGTAGATCTCAAGGCCAAGGAATTGGACCCTTCTTCTATCTCCCAAAGATGGAGCACTCCAGGTAATAATACTCCATCCCTCTCCTTTTTTATGTCATTGTTAACTGTTATGTTCACATGGCCATGATTGACAAACGGCCGCGGAATGAAGAGTTGACGCACTAAAGTTTAATGCTAAAATGGATCAATATCTATAACGTTGATTCCACTATCACCGCTGGAACGGAAAGACCGAAATCGCCACTGCGAAATACTTTTTTGATTTTTTTCATTAATAATTTATTCAAATTATCTAATTATATTTATTTTTACTGCGAACGTTCCGTGAATCATGCACACCACTATTTCATACTCTTCTTACATATTAAATAATTGTGTTTATTGAAATTTCAAGATCTATATTGGATATGCTAATGCTATATTTGTCTGGATTAAGGCTAGGAGAGTCAAAAGCCAATATAACAGTCTCTCAGAAGTAAAAAATTATATTTACTATGAGATTTTTCTAAATTTCTGTCCTTTGACGGTTTCGTTTGCTCTTAATTCTTGACTAAGTTTATATAAGTAAAAGGTGCTGCCGAGCTGCGTTAGACTACCAAAAAACTTCCTTTTAACATCCAAGAAGCCTCAAGAGAAATTCATTTTAAATTTCAAGAAACCTTACAAAATTGCATTTTTGGTGTTTTAACAGGGAAGCAAAGATATGGAACAGTGTATTCGAGAGAGCCGAAAAAATGGCTGGAATCGAGAAGGGCAGCATAAGAGCAACTGTTCTGATCGAAACACTACCGGCAGTGTTTCAAATGGACGAAATCTTGTACGAGCTGAGAGATCATTCGGCAGGCTTGAACTGCGGCAGATGGGATTACATCTTCAGCTACATCAAGACGTTTCAGGCGCACCCTGATCGCCTGCTGCCTGACCGAGTTCAAGTTGGAATGAATCAACACTTTATGAGAAGTTACTCGGATTTACTCATCCGAACATGTCACAGGCGGGGAGTCCACGCAATGGGAGGCATGGTACTGATTATGTGTCTGTTTGAGTAAATTTTGTGCTTTGGCTTTCATTGCTGACTGATTATGATAGTTACATTGACAAATTGGGTTGAAATTTTTTTATGATCACCTCCTCCTGGATTCCTTGAATAACGATGCACTTGTTCTTGATCATTGGATTTATTGAGTTTCGTGCACTTATATCAGGCAGCTCAGATTACAATCCGAGACGACCCAAAGGCAAACGAGGCTGCTCTTGATTTAGTCAGAAAGGACAAGCTACGGGAGGTGAAAGCAGGGCATGATGGAACCTGGGCAGCTCACCCTGGCCTAATCCCAACCATCATGGAAGTCTTCACTAACAACATGCCCAACAAAGCCAACCAAATTCATTCCATGAAACGTGATGACGCCACCAACATCACCGAGGACGACCTCCTGCAAATCCCAAGAGGTGTCCGAACCATGGAAGGCCTCCGGCTCAACACACGAGTCGGGATACAATACATGGCCGCATGGCTTACGGGCACGGGATCCGTCCCACTCTACAATCTTATGGAGGACGCGGCTACGGCTGAGATCAGCCGAGTTCAGAACTGGCAGTGGCTAAAATATGGAGTGGAGTTGGATGGGGACGGGCTCGGTGTGAGGGTGAGTCGGGACCTATTCGGGAGAGTTGTCGAGGATGAAATGGGAAGGATTGAGAGGGAAGTTGGGAAGGAGAAGTTTAAGAAGGGAATGTATGTTGAAGCTTGCAAGATTTTCACAAGGCAATGCATTTCACCTACTTTGGATGATTTTCTGACCCTCGATGCTTATCATCATATCGTCATCCATCATCCCATGGAATCATCCAAGCTTTAGATTGATTTCTTGATGTCGTGAAATTAAGTTTTTGTTTTATGCTAAAATAAAAAAACGTAGTTGGTTTTGTTTTGTTTTTTGTTCTTTTGTTGCTAATTCCTTTTCTATGTATCATCGTGTTTGTATTTTCTACTGCTTTCTTCTTCTACGAATAAAGGGAGTATTCCCATTAAACTAAATCTACTTTCAGCTAGTACGTGTGCTTCAAATGATCGTTATTTTATTTTATTTTGAACATAAACGGAAATTATATTAATTACAAACATGTACAACAAATGTCCAAAAGCACACGAGATATAATGAACAAACAAAAACAACAAAAAATAAGGTTGCCAATCTTGGGCAATGACTATAACACATATATGATTAGGTGTACTAAAAGGTCCAAAGGTAGAGCAAATCACAACAGAAGCACCAGAACTGGCCCTGAAAAAAATATAGACAACCAGAACCAAATCAGGTCCCTCAAACCAATTAGCCCAGGATGTGGTCGAACAATGAAAATGACTCCAATAAATCTGAAGATATAAATAAAGATAAACGAGGGACAAAATCTGATAAAAGACAAATAGAAGAGCAAACTCTAGTATCCAAATCCCTTCCTGAAAGGTTGCGACTAAACCACTGAATGTCGTACGAAACCGAACGGCTCAAAATACGAAACCAAGCGTTACGCCGAGAGAGAAGCATCCTAGATGAAACGTCACCAAATAGACCAAAAAGTGCCAGAACAACAAAAATCCATACAAGAGCCCAAAACGAGATGAAACCAAACCATATGTGTGAGTTCTAAACAAATGACATCAAAACCCAGGGCTCCAGGGATATAACACCATAAGATAACAAAGAAAAACATATTGTACAATAAGATAATTATAATATGATAGACTAGATTGTAAAACAGTAGTGCCAAAAGGGGAGAAACAATATGAATAAACATTCGTGAGGTGGTGAAGGCCCGTGATTCTCTAAATCGACGGATGTTCCGGCTAAAGGACATCAAGGTTGCCGGTGGGGTTGCCGAGCAACCACCGTCGCTGAAATAATGGAGGCCAAGGAATGCAGGATGTTGCTTGTGTTGGAAGAGAGTAGCCGGAAGCTATATTCGGAAGACGCATGCGCTCAAAGTTATATACAAAGAATTAGAGTTCAAAAAGATCAACGATGAATTCTGTCCGAAAGAATCTTTTGAAGAAGACCGCGTATATACACGACTCAACTTGATTTCTTATATGGATAATGTAGCTATCTCAATCCATTGTGGTTAAAGACTTAATTATTGTTGCTAATTAATTTGAATTCAAAATATTGAGATGATAAATATATCACGTTTTTTGAATTTGAATTCAAACTATTGAGAAATATATTATTGGTCATGCATATTGATGATCTTGTGTATATCATATTATTATTCACTAATTCTTCAATTCCATTAATTATTTTTTAAAATTTTAATTAGTCATTATTATTAAAATTATATAAATTTAAAAGCACAGATAAGTAAGTATAAAGATGTATTTTAGAAATTTTGAATTTTTTTTATTAATTTAAAAATACAAATAAGGATAAAAATAGTAATTATAAACAGTTGACAGCCGTTGGATTTGGAGAATAGTATTTTGGTGAATTTCAGACGTTAGATTTCACAGCGCAAAGATATGCGGTCAGGATTTTTTAAAGAGGAGGGCTTCAAGGTAACGCTCTCCTTTAAATAGAGGCCAACACATGCATAGCAAGTCGCAGCTCAAAACTCCTCTCTCTCTATCTCTATCGATACTCTGTACCTGTGGTGTGCCTGTAGGTGGGCTTCTTTTTTCTTTTTCTTTATCATTTTTTTCCTTTTTTCTTTTTCTCCTCTATTTATCAATTTAAAATCTTGAATTCTATTTGTAGACCTATCATCACTTGCATAACGAATTCCAGACCTGCTAACTTTTCTATCTCTTTTCCTTTTGAATCCACGTTTGTATTTCGTATATAGGGTTTTGATTACGCTGTCGTTTTACGGAATCTGAAAAAAGATATTGAATTTTGATTTGGGTTCGGATTTCCTGTTTGATGGGTGTTGTTGATCTTGCATTTATTTGATGGGATATTGAATAATGTTTGCCAAAGAAACATATGGAACAATGATTCTTGAGTAGAAGATGAAAGATTGTCAAGATTTTATGATATATTTGTTGAAAATTAGACGTTTTGTTTTCTTTTTGTGTGCATGTTTATTGAAATTGGCGCTGATCGACATGTGAGATATTTGAAAATTCGTTGGAAGTTGGGTTTTTATGATTGAGGGAAAAAGTTTAAACGGGGAAGAATCGACAGTCGCGGATTTGGAGGGTTAATTAATGTTTCCTGCTGTTCTTAAAATTACTCAGGTCAATTATAATATTAGGCGATATGATGCGGAAATCACTGAAAGCTGTAAAAGGGTATTCTTCTGGGTTCGTGCCTGATTATCAGTATGGGGCGGAGACAATGGAGGAATCAGAAGGATTTGGAAGCTCGGGTCGGGTTGAACAAGATTTGACAGCATCAGAGGACTCTTGTGCACCAAAAAGCAAGAGCATTAAATTGAATGTGAATGACTATGATAATTTTGGCGTGCCTATACAGATTTTTTCGTTGGCTAGAATGTCACAGTTGGAGAAAAGGGATTTGGTGGTGAGATTGAAAAGTGAGCTCGAACTGGTTAGGTTGTTTCAGAGGAAGTTATGTTCTTTGAGATTAGATTCCGCAGTTTTTTCCCATGCTTCTAATATATATGGCAGTTGTAATGCGCCAAAGAGACCTGCTTCAGTAGAAAGTTTTCCTGTGTCTACGAGTAAAAAGGCTGTGGCAGCAAGCAAGAAAAAATTTCCTCCTGGAAGAAATGGACCACGCACAAAAGGTGGGATGATGGCTGGGAGGCGCATTGGGTCACTGAAGCAGTCTGCACATAATAATACCAAATATAACGTGTTGATGAAGCAGTGTGAGGCATTATTGAAAAATCTAATGAAACAGAAAAATGCCTGGATTTTTAGTAAGCCAGTTGATATTGTAGAACTGAACATTCCAGATTACTTTACTGTTATAAAGCATCCGATGGATTTTGGCACAGTGAAAATGAAGTTACTTTCAAATCAGTATTCCAGTCCAATGGAATTTGCTGCCGATGTAAGGCTCACCTTTGGAAATGCAATGACCTATAACTTGCCTGGAAATGCTGTTCATATTTATGCCGCCACTTTGAGTAAATTCTTTGAATCGAGATGGAAAGCAATTGAGAAGAAGATTCCTGCATCAACAGATGAATCCCCACCTTCCAAATCTAGTGTTGTCATAGGATCGGAAATCGCTACCACCCCTCCTGTGAAGAAGCAAAAAGTTGCTCCTAGTGAGAACAAGCTCAAGCGAAAAACAGAAAAGCGGGTCATGACTGATATTGAGAAGAAAAGACTGGGTGTGGAGTTGGAAGCCTTGCTGGAAGAATTACCTGAAAATATCATTGAATTTTTGAAAGATAGCACTCTGAATGGAGGTCAAGTGACTGAGGATGAGATTGAAATTGATATTGAGACTCTCGATGATGATACCTTGTTCTCGCTACGGAAACTTCTGGATGATTATCTACTAAACAAGGAGAAAAATCAAACACTGAGTGAAGTTGAGGTCCATATCTGCATATGGATTCATGTTTTTTGTGCAAATGCACCCATATATATATATATGATGCATATTTTTTATTGCCTTAGTATTGCTGTTTATGTCTTTATAGATACCAAATGAGTCTGGTTTTAGCTATCCATATGTCCAGCCTCTAATAGGTAAATATATTTCTCCAATGAATTTACATCCTGAGTTATGATTTAATTGTCTTTAGGGGATCGTTTTGTCATTGATTATGTATTTATCACCCACGGTCTCTGTTATATTATTATAAGGCAATGAACGAGCTGATGAAGATGTGGATATTGGTGGAAATGATCTGCCACTTATCTCAAGTCTTACTACCACAGAGATTGGTAAGGAGGCTGTCCAAAGAATCACCAAAGACAATAGTTCAAGTAGCTCCAGTAGTGATTCTCACTCCTCATCCAGTGGTTTGTTCCATCCTTGTCCTCAATTTCAGCTTTTATTCTCTGATTGCTATCTTGAGAAGGATAACTATATAGGCTTTCTTTATTTATTTATTTCTCAAGCGATCATGATGTCATCATGTATTTTCATCTGAGGTTTAAGGATTTAAATTATGTTAATGCGAAAATATATTTATACACTTATTTACTCTTCAGAAGTGTAAATGAAGAATCGGGGGCCCCATAATCCTAAATGTTCAGGAATTAATATACGTAATCATAAAATCTTCAATCGGCCGAAACCCTTTGGCGATTTGCTGCCACCAACAAGGAGCTGACGTGGTAGCTCCGCTTAGGATCCATCTTTCATATTTTATGATTACGTATATTAATTCCTGAACAATTTAGGGTTATGGGGCCCCCGAGTCTTCATTTACACTTCTGTGGAGTAACTAAATGTATAAGTGTATTTCTATTGCCCTTGTCTTGATAAAAGGGGATCGAGATATGCACTATTAATCTTCCTTGTCATTTCCAATTATGAAAGGGTGATTATTTCTTCCATTGCAATCTGTGTCCTGGAAACTATATATATATATATATATATATATATATATATATATATATATATGTTTTTTACATCATGGTTGATTCAAATCACTGCCCTCTTAAGAAAAGTCATAAACTTAAATTGAAGCCTTTTGCTGACATCATTGATTTATATTAAAAAAGAATGTAAACAATAGATTTGCGACTTATTGTTCGTTTTTACCTTGATGTTTGTCCATCCAGATTCAGAATCTGAAGGCTTGTCTGCAGGTGAAGCAGATGGTCCCAGGGACTCAGCTGAAGCAGGTACATCAAAGGTATACATGAATTTGGTAATTTATTTTCCTCATTCAATTTTTTCTGCTTGATCTCCTTGTGCAGTTGATGACTCGAGATGTTTTCCCTTCACTTGATGATGCCAGGTAACTGTAGCTTCTAAACTAGAGCCGAAGAAAACTGACCTCGATGATTCATATGGTGGGTGGTCAAGGATTTGTGAATTTGGGGGGAATATTTGTTCAATTCTGCAATTTTACTTGCTGATAATTTAATAATTACGTGCTCTGAGATTTCTTCAGATTGCTTGAATGGGCATACTGAGCAAAAAATTTCTTCAAATGTGACCCCTAATAAGCGGAGTTGTCATCAAGAGGGTAAGCAATGAAGAAAAGAGTTTTGTATTTGTTGTGCGGGATCATCTGACCAAGATGATGTAACATTTCAGAGGGGAGTGCTCCGCATGATCGGCCAGTCTCCCCTGATATGCTTTACCGTGCTGCTATATTGAGAAGTAGATTTGCCGATATTATTATTAAAGCCCAAGAGAATAATCTTGAAAAGGTATGATTCGTTTGCTCATTAATTATAGGGCTGGTTGAATTCTTCTATGTAACTGTGATTCCGACTGTTGAAATTATTTTAGGGCAAAATACCAGACGCAGCTAAACTAAAGGATCAGAGGGAGGAGCTTGAAAGGTGGAGAAGAGAAGGTCTGATTTCCTTGAAAATGTATTGATTATCATTGATTGGATGCAATGGCCCCTTGGTTTACTCGAAGAAAAACATTGAAAAATCTCGTTTAATTTTCAAAATTACGAGTTTATCTCCCCATAATCTATTGAGACTCTTCTTCTGCCAGTCTCGCCTCTTCTCCACAATTCCTGTGTTTGCTCCTACTTGGTATACAAAAGAATTCGAATGTTAATATATTTTGTTAAAAGTTTGATGGCACGGACTTGTTTTCAGAGAAAGCTCGGTTACAAGCAGAAGCCAAGGCTTTGGAAGAAGATAGAAAGAGAGCTGAAGCGGAAGCAGAAGCGGAGATCAAAAGGAAGAGAGAACTCGAAAGGGAAGCAGCACGCCTGGCTCTACAGAAGGTACAATGATAAGTTTTAGCGGGAAGTTGAAAATATAGACTCGAAGTTTTCCCATTCTTTACTGAAGCATTGGGTTCTTGACAGATTGAGAAGACTGTAGATATTAATGAGAATAGCCAATTCATGGATGATCTGGAAATGTTTAGATCTGCTCCAGACGAGCACCTGCAGGGAAGTTTTGCAGAGGACGCGAGCCCTGAAAACTCTCAAAATGGTCTAGGTAGTTTCAAATTTCAGGCAAGTGGTAATCCGTTGGAGCAACTAGGTTTATTCATGAAGAGCGATGAAGATGAAGGAGTTGAACCTCGAACCACTCCGAGTACCTCAAATGATGCGGTAGAAGGAGAAACGGATTGACCAGATTCTTCTCGATGATCAGTTATCATGTTCCTTCCTTGGGTTCTCTGAACATTTATCGCATTTCGAAATGAAGATCTGTGCTACATGGCTCTGATGCCTGAACCTTGTTTCTTATTCTTTTCAAAATGATTTGTGACAGATTCTGGTGTGCAGCAGGCACGACGTCTCTCTTTTCTACTTGGGTGAGGATTTGTTCTCGAGGCACATCTTGCAGGACTTGCACTCGAGGCTCAAGTGCAAATATATTCGTTCTTCCACTCTGTCTATTACTTTTAGGAAGGAGAAATAAAATCTTGATGCATGAGACCGACCACACAGCTGTTGCTCGATATATATACATTTCAGAGTTTAGAAGAATCATATATTATATGCAGATTTTTAGTTACATGATGATTATGTTACTATTATTTTTTGATAGGGGGAGTGGTTGAAGATTTTTTCCACAATCCGTGGGACTTGAACACTAGTCATCTCCAAAGGGATATTGCGGGCTAGGCCCGAATCGAAGCTCGATTATATTATTTTATTTTGTACATTTTTGGCAAAGTGAGATACCAAATAATAACCTGTAGTCTGAATCTAGGATTTTGAACAGGATGGAGGGTATATAGGTGGAGATGATTTCACATATCTGGGAGGTGGAACTTTAATTTTTGTGAAATTTTATATTAATAGATGATGCATAAACGTACAAATTCCAAATCTGTTCTCTAACATCTGTAAGAAGTAAAAAGTTCGTCTACGAAGATCTAATAATATACAATAGGCTTTACGTATCTAATCAACAAGAAAAGGATGAAAAAAACCTAGGAGTTCCAAATTCTGGCGAAGCCTCTCCGTATCTCGAGCAGACGTCACAATCCATGATTCAATTCCTCCACTTGATTTAACAGAATCAAACAGATAAATCACATTCTTGATACACAAACCACCACTGCTCACCCAACAGGCTTCCCCAACCCCGAAATCTGCGTCATGAAATGGAAATCTACTGTAGCTGGTGAATCTGAAAACCAAAATATCCTCAAAACCCAAGAATTTACTCATCTCTCAGCTTTTGCACTAATTCAATCCAATGTGTTCGAACATCAATTGTTGCAACCGCCTTTGTCATTTGAAAATGATTACCAAACGAACATTCCGAGAGGAATTGAATCCTTCCCCTTAAGTTTATGGGATGAAAAGCCACCGACTTTCTAGATTTCTCGACCCCTTTTGCCACCATGCAATGATACCACAGAAAACCAGATAGAACCTCAACCCTCGAAGGTTTTACCATGGAAGAGTCCTTTAAGACTCTCTCTTTCAGTCCATCTACTTGAGATGCCGTGAAATCAAATCTCTTCGTCACGTATTTCTGAACGGGTGGCTGCACCAATACGCTTCAGAAGTGTGTTTCTTGGTGGGAATAGCGTTGCTGCTTTGTACACAGGATTCATTAAATCGCTTTCCCCCACAAGAAATGGCAGCCCATAATTTGAAAAATGAACTAAGCGTAAAACCATCAGAAATCCTATGAGAAAGGCATGTCCCAATGGAAAATCCACCACATTTGAAGAAGCTAACTTGAACGGCTAATTGCTCTTCACAACTTGATATCATTTCCATTGGATTTGACTGGAATAAGCTTGTCTAGTATATTGTTTTCGGGGCATTTGGTTAAGGCAAAAATCGAGCCATCAACGTATGCTTCTACATATAATATCCCTTCCAGCCAGAGGATAAAAATGGACTAAAGAATCCGATAAAGAGTTCTTTAGCCGATGGGACATTTCGGATTGGGTGGCATTGTTCTTGTTGTTGTCGTTGAAAGAGTAGTAAAGAATTATAGGTACATTATTGTACATACGTATTTGGAATCCTTTGATCAATGAAAGAGAGACTGTAATTTTGCTGTTGAAGAGGGGTCTGAGAAGAAGGCTTGATGAACTCTTCAGAACTATGTCAATCTTCATTTCTGTGGGAGATGAAATTCAAGGATTATTGATGCCATATATATAACATACATCTAGACAAAAACATTGGCAAAAAGATCGGATTTTGAATTAAGGTTGATGGTGGCAAAAAAATAACATCATACAAAATCATGATAGAAAATCTTTAGGGGCAAAATACAATTTTAAGGGGCAATATGTAATTTTGAGGGGGGGGAAAATGCAAATTTAGGGAGTAATACAGTTTTTTTTAAAGGAGGGTATTTGTCTTCACTTGTGTCCTGTCTAAATTAAATATATGCATGTAAACATAGATATCTTTAAATATCAAAATTAATATTTGACCCAGCACGACACCGTGGATAGGCAAAAAACTCCTTTTTGTTTCTTTCAAAACTAGCAATCGATCTGCAACATACGGTAGCATTCGAAGCAATATATTCATTATATTGAAATGTTTGGCTTTATCGATCGACACAATTGTGCGATCGGTAAAGCCAAAAAAAATTAAAAATTAAAATTTAAAAAATCAAAATGACCGGTACAGCCAGTAGGGGTAGTGCCGGGCCATCCCTTTCGTGGAAAGGGGCCGTGCCGGGAATTTGACACCTCTATAATTACGGGTTATCCTCTGTTGACATGCAATCTCCCTGTAATATGAACAAAACCAACAGCACAATCTAGGAGAAACAAAAGAACACCATTTTCACAAGATCTTACTTGTGAAAGGCGTGATTTCTCCAAAATTGCAGCATAGTTGTTAATAAGCAAGCGTGTATCGTGAAGATAATAGAAGAAATCAGAAAATATTGTGAAAACAATCCAAGTAAAACCATTTTGTGCAAGGCATTTTCAACTGAGATAATAAGATTATACCATCACAAAGTTCCAAATCATTTCACCATTAAGATTCAGAATTTGAAAATCATGAATCTATCATATGACGAGGCGTTCCACCAACACACGATGAACACAAAATTTTCCCTGTCAAACAATCCGCACCTCTACCAACGGAATACTTTCTGGTAAGTTTTCTATTACAAGCAGCAATCTGCTTTAAGGTTTGCTGTTTTAATATTATCATGTAGTGAAAATCAACAGTAAGGTAAATCTACATCAAGAAACTCCCAGTTATCATCTTCAAATTCGTCCTGCTTTTTCGGAACTTCTTCCTTGCCCTCTCGTGATGCCTTGAATTGCGGTCGCCTGATTACCAAGCAATGATGATTTAAAATTATAGTAAATAAGAAGTGCAAATAATATAATTCGAAGTAAGTTTAAAGAAAAATCTCAACAAATCAACTATAACTTTTACAGAAAAAAGTTTCTTTTAAGGGACGGATACTGGGCATCATTCTATGGAGAAAAAACTTGAAAGCACCGGAACACGTTAGAAAATATTTAAGAGTTGAATCCATTTTTTACGGTATCCCAAAAACACACAACCTGATAAATTCCCTTGTCTGGTTTGAGAAAAGACATGATGAAGCATAGAAAAACATGATGAAGCACTAAGTTAAAACTAACTGTAAATGAGTTTACAACCTAACAAAGAATTAACAATTTAAAACAAAATTACTTTTACTCTTTAATTTTAGCAAGATGTAAATCTTTTAACACGAGAGCATTTTAGGCAAGTTACTTATAACTTTGTAACACACTCTAAAGACCATGAGTGTGTTTCTTCCCCAGTAAATCTTCTAGCAGTCGATGTATGCACGTGCATAGCCTCCATGATGGTGTAACAAAATTTATTTATGTGAAGATAGCTTTGTTTTAAAGATAATTAAACTAATTAGTCGTTTCTTTTTGTAATATATTTTATTATATGAAAAGACCAAAGTCATTTTTCTGAAGAATTCACACTTAATACATAGAGAGACAGAGAGATAACATGACAAAAAAGGCCATTTTAGTTAACAATACACCAAATATTACAAATTCAAATTTTTAAGACCCTCTACCTCGGTAAATACTACATACTAATGATAAAGATAACTTCTCATTCTCTCTTGTCATCTAAGTTCAGTGTCATCACAATCAACCTTCTCTAAAACTAGATCGGACGCACGTACCTGGGTAATACAGAGACGCATATGATACAGAAAAAAAATGCTAAAAGAATGTAAAGCATACATAAAACTAAAGCTTCATGTGTATTTATTGTGCTTGGTGGATCTCCCCAGAGTCGCAAACATACTGTTTTGATAAACCGTTCCTAGTCCAGAACACACAGCAGGAATGATAATAAAAAATCCACAAAAAGTTTAATTTCTATATGAACACTAAAGAAATTTCCCTCACATTTGGCAGCTTTATCAATCTGTATGGATATATTTTCCCTGGAAATCTCTGTTCACCTTCATTTTCACTGACACACAATTATATTTATGCTTTTACAGAGGGAATCTGAAAATCACCTTGCTTAAAGAACAGGAGTCCTGTTCCTCGTGGAACCAATAGGATGATTAACCAAACAATGTGCATAAAAAATACCATGCACCCAAAAAGCTATTTATCCTGGTCCATATGCTCAGCATCAATACACCCCTTTATCATAACCAAATTCTACTCAAACAAGTAACCATTTCTATAAAACTATATCCTTTTGTAATCTAGTGGGACCATTCCCTTCTAGAGTGCTAGATTTAAAAAAAACAAAATCACTTCAACGGCCGAGCAAAAGGAGGCTGAAGGAAACAATTATCCCCTTTACCTGATAATAGCATCACAAGGGGGATGGTCATGAGAACATACTCCTTTCCTTCTAACTCCCTTAAAAACTTTTACTTTAACTATTAAAACATTGATCCCTTACATCAAACAATCAACAGAACGGAACTCATCAATCCACAAATACAACCGCATATATACCACACATATGCATCACTTCACTACAATCTTGTTCTCCGATAATCAGATAAAAAGATTGGACCTTTTTTTGTTGCGCCTCGCGGCCTCCCTGGCCTTCCTCTTCTTCTTCTCTTGAGTGGTTTCGAAAAACCTTCTCCGCTTACATTCTTGAACAACACCCGCCTTAAAGACCTCCCTTCGGAACCTACCAATCAGCCTGTCTTCAGGCTCATCATCACGCACTATCACCTGAACATTGTAGGCATAATTAAAGAAAAGGGTGTTTGCGAATTTAAGTGTAGGGAAAGCAACAGACAAAGAACCAGAGTTCTTTAAATGCTGAAATGGGTATTCTTTCTCTTCTTGGTACTGGGTTTTGAGGGGATGTTTTAGCAATGCTGTGTGGATCAAGAACTGAGTTTTGGGTTGGAGAGATAGCGGGGGTGGTATGCTTGTTGATGGCTGGAGTGTGAGTTGTTGGGGTGGGGACGGGGAAGTTTGCGTGGGGAGTAGGGTTCGGGGGAAGAAGAAATTGATGGAACGAAGTTTGGAGAGCGCCATTGATTTTTGACTGTTGGGTGGAAGGGGAACAAGGGTAATTCATCGTGATTAAATAAATTTCACTAATTTAAATTAATTTAGTCAATAAACCATAGACATGACCACGGTTCGTGAACCATCGGTTGACGGTTCGAAATCGCCGGTTCGACAGTTCATAAGAGCTCGACCCTTAACCTTAACCTTCGTAGACGGTTCCGATTACGGTTCGTGAACCGCCGGTTACGGTTACGGTTCGACCCTTATATTTTTAAATTAAAAAAGTAAAATTTTATTTAAAATAATTTAAAAATTACTATAAAAAAAAACAAAGGAAATGTAAGGGGAGGGGACGGCTTGAACTTTTTAAGTTGCCTACATATCCTCTTAGGGTGTAGAGGAATCAAAGCACACGTAGTTCTCTTACCTTTTAACCCTTCTTACCTTTGGAAGTGACGTAGCTCAATCACTTCCATTACATGTCCCCGTAGTAGTAGTTCATTCGGTATCAAATTCATCTTGGTCCGAGCTCGATTCCATTCCTTGTTTTCGTTTTGCCGCTCTCGCCCAATCGTCGATTAGTGCTTGGGCCTCTAAAGAATCTGGACTCATTTTTTATCGTCTTACATCCAAAATATTTCCCCCTGCGCTAAAAGCTTGTTCCACAGCAACAGTTGACACGGGGCAAGCTAAGATTTCATTTGCTATGATTGATAAAATCGGGAAAATTTGTGTCTTTTGTGACCACCACCGCAATATATCAAATTGTTGCTCGCTATCTACTTCACTGAAATCAAAAGAAGTCGTAAAATAATTATCAAGTTCCTGACTGGAACTTGATGATCCTATGGGGCGTTTAGTGCGTTCTTTTAACAGAAGTTGTGGTTTGGTGAGTTTAATACCACTAGAATGACTTTGAGCACTAACTTGTAGTTGTGATTCATTTTCTTGTACACCATATTTTAAACTATATTCTCTATAAATCTCATGCAAATAAATTCTAACACGATTTACTACCATAGAAGAATCAATTGGGGAAATATCATCCGGGGGATAATGCCTCGTAATACATCACTAACATTTCATGCAAAACATCCAATTTAAGTCGAGGATCTAAAGCAAAAGCAACTAGAAACAGTTCAGGAATATTATAAAAATATTTTTCCCATTTAACCTTCATTGCTACCACAGAAGAGGTTAACAGGTAATTAGAGAATTTTTCATTTAAGGTAAGTGCCACATTACAACAGTTCATCAAAACTAAATGAGATGTAGGATAATAAACTCCAGATAATTGTTCAGTTGCATCATAAAATACCTTCAACATTTCACAGATACTTTTACATACATTTCATTGGTGCGAAAAAACATAAATATTAAAGTTTCTACCATGTTGTGCAAAAAATGAACACAATAACTCTCTATATTCATATGAGTCATTTAACAATTTATATGTTGAGTTCCAACGTGTAGGTATATCTCGTGGAAATTTTCTAGGTCGCATGTCATTAACCTTACAAAACTTACCCCATTGTTTCATCAAACTCGGATGGGACCACAAATAAGATAATGCCATTTTAATTGGTTGAATCTGATTATCTAACGATCTTAATCCATCTTGCACACATAAGTTCAAAATATGGCAAATACATCGAATATGGAAAAATAAAACACCAATAGCAGGTTGACAAACACGTTTAAGATCTTCAATACTCAATGTGTTCGAACTAGCATTATCAAATGACACAGAAAAAACTTTGGAAGTTAAACCATATTCTTCTAAAATTACACAAATCAGTTGAGAAATATTTTGTGCGGTGTGTGATTCATTGAACACTCGATATGCAAGCAACCTTTTTTGAATTGACCATGAATTCTATCCAATGACAAGTAATACCCATGTACGAATTAGTTTGCCAATGATCACTCCAAATATCAGAGCATATAGAAACTTTATTCGTCAAATTACTAAATAATGTAACTAATTCTTTCTTTTGTTGACGAACTAATTTTTTAAGTGTTCGTGTGACTGTGGTCCTAGGAACACGTTTAGCAGCAGGTTGTAGGATTCATGACACAAATCTTCAAAACCAAATCTAGATGCAATACTAAAATAAATATGTTCTACAGAGATAAATTTTGCCACCGATTCTCTTAATTGTGCATCAGTGTATTTGAAAAGTGGAGAGTCGGTACCTTCACCCGAGGAATGAAATCTAGACAGTTGAGTTTGAGAAGAATCATTACCAAACTCCACTGGATGCTTTGTTTCGATATGACGCTTAAAAGATCCATAGCCACCACCACTTTGAAACTTATACGTACTGGTACAATATTTGCATTTGGCGCGCATATCTCCGGATGGAAGATTCACCTTCTCAAAATGTTTAGTAAAAATCGATGATTTAAGTGGATGCATAGATCTTACCTTTGAATGCGCACTTTCTTGGGTATCATGTGTAGCAAAAAGATCATCGTCGGTGAATTCAATATCATCAATATCAATATCAACATCGGGTTCGGCCCTTTCGGGATATGTCACCTTGCCTTTGCCTTTGCATTTACGTGGATCACTAGGACCTTCCATTGAGTAATTCGAAAATAATACAAGTAAATTATGTATCGAAAACTTAGAGTTGTGTTAAGATTGATGAAAACTGAAATGGGTGTGGAGGATATTTATAAGCATAAAAAATAACGATCACTTAATCCTAGCCGTCGATCTATAACGGTCAAATAATCCTAGCCATCGAATTATAAATAAAAAAATTTACCGTCGAACCGCCGGTTCGTAATCGGCGGTTCATCATGTTGCAACGGTCAGGAGATCTTGACCGTTGATATACAACGGTCAGAAGATCCTGGCCGTTCAAAAAAAATTTTTTTTTGACCATTTCAAAAAAATTTTTTTTTTTTGAAAAAAAATTTGATTGAGGTTTGGAACCGCCGGTTCCACGATTATTTTGGCCCCTGAACCGTAACCGGCCCGTACAATAACGGGCCGGTTACGGTTCGGAACCGTGAACCGGGTCAACGGTTAACCGACCCGTTGACCCGGTTACGATTCCGGGTCGAGCCGCGATTTTTTAAAAACCACGGTCATGTCTAATAAACTATAGTAAAATACTTCCAATATAAATAAATATATTTTTAGTATTTCATGAATATAATAGCTTCTCATTTCAAAAGTGTTTCACAATAAAGTAAGATTCAATTAGATTAAAATTTACAGAAAAAGAGAAGACAATAATCAACTTGAAAAAGCGATTGAAACAAGATATATAATTTAAAATATTTGATATTTGAGTCGTATAATTATCGTCAGCTATAAATCTGGATGAAACAATAAACGCTTGGTCCTATAATTTGGATCTAAGTCCACAAGCATCCGTGATACAACTATTTTATAAAGACACATCTGTTATTATTCAAATTAGAGATTAAAATTGTAATAAAGATATTTTATAGAAGACAAAAACATATTTCTTGGAAAAAAAATTTAAGAGGGGGACTAAGATTCATATAAATTTAATCTTTTAGGTATTTAAACTAAAGACAACTCTATAATATTTATCAAATCGTTGTGAATTATAACGTTTCTTGGACTTGTGTTATAGCCATATTCTGAAATTCCATTTTCAAAATTTTTTATGTTATGTCCCATCAGATACTAATATGTATTAACATTTTGTTGGGACAAAAAACTTATAAGAGTATCATTTTATTGATTTTTATTTCTCAAGCAATTGATTTATTGAGCTAATCGGTTTGAGGAGACCTGAATTCGCACTCGTGATCTCCATATTCCCTTGATCAAGGTTTTGTGTTGCTACGGTAATTCTAATTACCATCACCCCTTTTCGTCCATCTCTTACCAGATTGTATTAGTCAGTGTTAATGCTAAGTCATTGTATTTACCGTTGTTTTTGGTTGTATATCGTGTCTTGGACGATTGTGGCTAAATTATCGTTGTACATGTTTGTTATATTAATATAATACAAGTTTCAGCGACCCTTTTCAACTTTGTGGTCACGTGTATGGTCCTACGAATGTTTGAATGTCAAAAACAATTCCAAATCTGAAAATGATGGCAAAATGATATATTGGAAAACAATTTTACACATGATAAATTTCGAATATATTTTTCACAAAATTATTGGAAGTATGAAATTGAACGAAACAAGAAGAAAAGGGTTCCACAGAATTTTATGAATGTATTTTTATTTTTAAATTTAATCGATTAATAAGAAGTATTGTCCAATGGAAATTTAGGCAATGAACCCCCCTACTAATTTGGGGTCAAGACACCATCACCTAACACTGAAAGCATTAATAAGATTGTTTCCAATACTAGAATGCAAAAAAGACACTACAATGACAGTATCCCACACAGACAAATTTTAGCATGTTAATTTTCGGTTTTTTCACCAATTCTCTGATTCACATTTAACAAATTGTTTGAGTTAATTTGATGAATTGGTCCAATAAGGAACAAAGAACAAACCATAATCATCTGTACCCCTAATGAAAAGTTTCAACATTAAGCCAACTGATCTACACCTACATCAATTGAAGTCAGTTGAAGATGCTAATCAGCCATGTTAAGAAAGAATTCATCTGTAAGATCATCATCCTCTAGCTTTCTTTGGATTATGGCCTGTCTTCCGTTTGTGGCGACTGAAATCCGACACGAACCGAAATGTCTGACCACACCCTGCCTCAGTGCAAATATAGGGTCGAGCCCCCGTGTGAACTCTAATATGTTCGGTCCTCGCCCATGCCCACTTAAATGACATCTTACAGCCTTTCCAGGGACATTTCAGAGGACGGTCATCGAGGTGAACACGCCGGTGCTGCACTAAGTACTTGTGGGAAAAGAACTTTTTCCCACATCCCTTCACTGGGCAGATGTTTCTTTTGTGCATGCTAAGTTCGTGTTTCGATCCAAAACTCATGGCACACCCCTCTATGTCGCATAGATGTTCGTATTCCTCATCTCTTGCTTTCGCTGCCTTGTCAGAAGAAGTGGCAGAAGCTTTTGTGGCTAGTCGTCTCTTTGCATTTGTATCTTTTTGCAGCTTCTTTACTACTGGTTTTGGTTCATTCAATCTGGGCTTTATGTTTTTACAATTCTTTGCAGCTCTTTTCCTTAGTCGTGTGCTGGGACCATCGCCCTCGTCATTGACTAGTGAGTTGGACCATTTCTCGCCGTTCTCATGATTTTTCTTATGCCCACGAGTCTCCTTCATTAGCCTCGTTCCAAAATTACTCTTAGTTGGCTTGAAAGAGATGCTTGGTGGGAATTCTTGGGCCGATTCGTCCAAATTTTCAAAGTCAACAGTCTCTTCCTTCAGTCGTTTGGTTCCACGTTTGCTCTTAATTTGCTTACAAAAGTTACCAATTGGAAGGTTTTCAAAAGATTCATCAAATTTTTCATCCTCAGAACTCTCTTTCTCCACTCGCTTGGTTCTACTCTTGCTCCTAATTTGAGTCCAACAATTACTGAGAGGAAATTCTTCAGCAGATTCATTCAAATTTTCGGCTTCAGTAGTCTCTTTCTTCACTCGTTTAGTCCTACACTTATTTTTAACTTGCTTACGGCTTTTACTGAGCACATGATCTTGAGGCGGTTCATCAGCATTTTCCACCTCAAGAGGTATGCCTTTCACATGTGCGCTATTTTCCACTATGCTCTTCCTCTTTCTTCTGCTTTTGCTGGTTTTAGAAGCTGTTTCAGCAGCTTGGTAGCGTTCCGACAGCTTCTCGGATCTTACATCAGGCCAATCGACCCAGGCAGCAATGCCCTTTTCCTGCTCCAGTTCTTCCAAATTCTGGTCAACTAACAGTGGATGAGCCTGACTAGACATCCAAACTTTACCACACCATTTTCCAGCAACAACTATCTTTTTTTGCCTGCCTAATCCCTTTCCTTCGAACTCACTCTTTGCTGATGAGCCATTAACCGGACATCTGCGTCCAAAAGCACTATATAGAACAGAGTTGTATGGCATCTGTTTACAGTATAGAGGAGAGCGACTAAGATTTGCACTGTAGAAAAGGTCGATGCCCATTTTCACGGCCCAGTCTCCATTTCCGTGTATGGCGTTTTCACTATCTAAAGCTAATTGTATCCTTTCTTCGTCCTCCTCAGTGGCCTCCCTGAATGAAATTACTTTCCAGAGGTAGTCGTTTTCCAGTTCTTCTGCAACTTTTTTCGCTTGAGATTCTAATCTGTGATAATCTGCAACAACAATAAAGATGCCCATGAAGACAAAGAAAAAAAGAAATTCGTAGCAGGAAGCTTATAATGTAGTTTCTAAAATATAAATTTGGTTCATACTTATTGTTCATTATGAATACCTTCAAATTCTGATCTTCACTAACCAAGTTTTTACGAACAGGGAAAAATTTGTAGGTCAAGAGTAATTCTTCACAGTTGTGAATACAAAAGAATCTCACCCGAATGACAGGCAAGGAAAACATGGGCCCCACCAATCGAATTAAGCTGCTTTTCCACTTCCATAGCATGCTGAAGGCAGAATACGTGGAATCGAGAAGAGTCCTCATCGGACCTAGGGTAAAAAGATGCAGATTTATTTTCTAACGATACAAAACCAGTGCTCATTGTTGCTTTGCTCTCATGGGCAGCAGGTTTATTATTTGGCGTGTCAAGTATTCTTTGAGCTGAAGAGTTTGAGTCAATCACTGCACAGTTGCTGGTTTGAATGTTAACCACATCAGAACTTTGGTGATTTCTCTCATTGCATGTTGCTGTAACTAGGCCAAAATTTGTGTTGGAATCAGAATTGTGCAAATAAACTTCGTTCCCGCAATCAATCTTCGAATCGGTATTCTTACAAGCATGTCCAATTTCTGAGTACTTGCTTTCACCTGTTCCCTTGGCTTTGACAGGAAAATCTTCTTCATTTTCATTCTCCTCGGAATCGGAGGCATTGCCATATGTCAAAGCCAATAGACCAAGAGAAGAAGGGCCTTTACGTGCTTCATTATTAGAATCCATTCCAAAGCTTTCATCATCCAACGATCTAACTTGATTACCTGTAGATAGTGGGACATCAATAAGTCCATATTTTTGCACCCCCCTTGAAAAGAACATAAGTTCATTTCATAGGCTGTCCCAAATAGTCACCCACTATTATTTGGTTTGTGGCCATCAAAAAAATAGGTACCATTTTACAAACATAAATAAAACAATTTATGATATACAAGAGAAATCAAACTGCATTATGGTCTTGTTTTTCAACCAACTTATTATATTGCTAACACCAAATAGATCTGTACATGCATATCTACATAAACAGAAATAACACAAGTTGATGTATAGCCAATGCCAAGTAAAAAACTTGAGATCCAATTTGCACGATTTTTTTTCTTCTAAAAATTTTAAAAAATTAAAAATAAAATAAAATAAGTTATGTAAAATAATTTAACCTGTTATGGTACCTGTACAAGAATTCGTTTTGGGATCTGCCGTATCACTTATGGGATTGTGGTTGCTACCAGCTATACCCCAATCATTAAATATGCTACAATCAGCTGACTTCAGGTAATGAGCAGTGGCCTTAGTGGGCTGAACTATAGCAACACATGCGAAACACAGAATTCCACAAGTGACACATGTAAACAATCCCTGCTCATATTGAGAAGCCTTCTTTAAGTCAGAATCAGCGTGCCCAGCAGAAGGGATGTCATCGCTAGTAACTAAAGCAAATGGGGTTCCATTTACATCACATATCATCTCTCTAACCTGCACCCTGTCTGGAGTAAAATCATCACGAACACTACAGCTTGAAGTCTTCGACTCAAGATTATGACTGCATAAACCAGGGAACCTAAATTTGTCTGTAAAACGTAATCCATCTCGTGAGTTTGAGGACCTCGAAAGATTGTTCTGCGGAAGAAGGACAATAGATGATCCTTTCCCAAGAATGTGAAGCAGACTGTTATTCTGCATCATATCCTGGCAGAATAGCTCTTTAATCAACATTTCTCCTTCATCCTTGTTTTTCTCCTTTAATCGAGAACTCCGCGGTTTCATGGCAATGCTCTTTGGTACTCTACATTACAATAAATATAGATGCTGAAGAAACATAAATCACAATAGATGTCTTTATACCCAAACTACATAACTATAATTGCTTATTGAAAGAACAGTTGCCCAACATTTTACAAGGGCAATACTATCTGAAGTATCTGACAGAAGGACAGGCCATAGATCATACATCAATAAGAATACACAGAGCCACTCAAACATGAAGACCAAGTATTGTTGGAATGCCTGTTTGTTTCAGTTCTTTTATTATTTACGTTTCTGGGTGGGAGAGCAAGCAAGAGGATAGGCATAATTGGAATCACCAGTAACAATGGAATAGAACCGTATCCAAGCATGATAATAGTAGGATAGAATTGACTTTTGGAAAAATGTAGAGCAGCCAAGCAAAAATGATCAATCTGATATCATCCAAATTTTAAGTATGCACAACTAGACATAGGCATTCTAGTGGCTATTTTAGAGCAATGACAGAAATAAAACCAACATAAAAAAGGGGGAAAGAAAAGAAAGAAAGGGGATAAATTGGCAAATCACAAACTAGGATAAAGATTGAAGCGTTGAACAACAAAACCGAAACCTATAATTAGCAGAATTCCTCAAAAATATGGTTGTCACTTTCAAGAAAGGCTAAGGCCACATTCTTCATATTACACTGTTGATAACTTGATATGATAACAAGGAAGGTGAAGCCAGAGATATAGGTTTGGAATGGACCAAAGTATGGATTCTACCCATTTTTCAAAGGGTTCATGATTGGTAAAAAGGACAATAAGAATCATCATGGTCTATGCTGTGTAGTATTATTACTTCATCACATGCAGCCAAAAGTGAAGAAATATTTTAGCCATGAAAAACTGTAGAAGCTATAAATTAACTTCATCCACATACCAACAATATGTTGAAGAATGTCCATTCAGCTCGTTCAATATAAAATTCCCAAATTAAATGAAGCATTCTCTGTAGAATACAAGAGAGAACAGAGATAAATCTTTTAGGCTGCCTTTTAGATCAATAATTTTGTTGAATTTTGGAATCCTTCATTGTTAGTTGGTCCTCTTGAGCACACATAAATCTCTTTAACAATGAAAATTGTGGATTTTCAGATGCAATCTACAACAACAACTAAGCTTATGACTTGGACATGAACAATAGAGAGGATCAATTCATGTGAAGACTTAAAATCCATTATTTTGGCTTTGTGAAAAAGTATTAATATTGACTAAAAAAGGAGATTAATACTGTAAATCACAACAAAGGTGTTCAATATGCACAACTAAAAAAAGCTACAAGAGTTGCCAAATTGTTGAGAGAGCTCAAACGATGGAGAGAGAATCCTATTTATACAACATCACCTTGGAGCATAGTTATTGGAAGTGCAAAACGCATTATGGTGCGGGGATGTTATAGAACCTAGGCCAAGGCAATAGGCCAGGTACACAAAGGAATAGAATACTAAATCTAAATATGTGAAAAATACTTCATCACGTGTTATCCAATATGGATTTTACAAAGTATTAAATGATAATAAAATAAATATCTGTTTGCATATCAGCAAAACTGAAAAATCATTACCTTGCATTTCACTCGAAATGCATCGTCACTACATTAAGGCGCGCCATAAAAGGCTTTGAGCCTTTAAGGTGCACCAAGGCTTGTACATTAAAGCTGAGGCACATACTTCACTGAAGGTCTGCGCCTGGACTTGCATCTGGGTGCAATGACAGAGCCTTGTTGAGCCTGAAGCCCAAGTGCACCTCTTGAAAGCTTTTAATACGTATGATTTGGAGTGAGAGAGGTCAGAAAAAATGCATTGATAAGGCATTAACACTATCAGGGCTTCACTTTCATCTACAATCTATCGATGAGCAGATGCAAGTGTTTATGAGGTTCAAGTTAGAGTTCCAGTTCATGAAAGTAGCTAAACACTCATCGCTTACGATGAATCTGATTCTAGCATCACATTATTTCAGTAAAATTGCTTCGACTGTTTCCTGATATGAATCAAACGGACATGATAGAAAACAAACCTCGAACATAACGAAAGTGCTAGATCATACAGTAACTGTAAGTGAGACACCATTGGAGGACAATTAATTGATGCCCTGCGAATTGCAGCATCTTTCGCAACCCTCAACCATTCAGGGGTAGCAATATTAGCTGCTTCTCCACAATTAAATCCTAAAAAGAATATTGTGTAAAAATTAATAATTTTATCTTTCAAGCATACTGATATTTCACAACTTCTCCCAACAGGTGCACTCTAAGATATCAAAATTGAAAAGAATTCAGCGATTGTAAGTATCTTACCATGACTGAACCCTGAGTGATAGGCTCTTGGAAAAGTCACGACAAATTCTCCAGCATTTTGCACCAACCTAACTCAGGTTAGCATAGAAGTAAGGGTTACATATATAAATTAAAGGAGAAAGGTAAATAGAAACATGACAGTGCAGCGAAGTGTCACCTGCAGCATGGAACACCAGCACTAAGAAGTACTTCCGGAGACATGACTGTTGTCTTCTCACCAAGTGTAGCAAATGTCACTGAATGAAAAGATATAATGAAATACATTGAATGCTAAAGAAAAAAATTTAGGGACGTCTAAGCAACAAGAAAGGACAACAACAAATATATATCATCACGTTCTCTAAGCAGCTAAAAGCAGCATCCATAATTCCTCACAAAAAGAATAACCCCAACATTTAGATCTTCTTTGTTTGGGGGTGGTGAAGACTGTGGAGGGGTAAAACGCATAGCTATTAGATTCCAACTCAAACGTGATAATCTATAAAACCAAAATAAACAAGATTCATCCATATATAAACCAGAAAAATCAGTAGTCCAAAGTATTCCTTGAAGAATAATCGTTTTCCGGAATCCATCAGCTTCAAATCATAATACGTGAAAGTTGCCTAGTGTGAAACAACTGATATCATTATTATGTAACACGGTTTGGCCTTTAGATACATGGTATATTATTGGAGCAAATAGCACCAACAGGCACATGCAACCAACTTCTATTTCTGTAGTTTGATCAATATATGTTCACTTTTGGGAGCAAATAGCACCAACAGGCACATGCAACCAACTTCTATTTCTGTAGTTTGATCAATATATGTTCACTTTTGGTACCAATATAGAATCTCCCCAATGTGTCCTACAATGTAATAAGTCCAGAACTCAAAAAAGGATCAGTTATCATTGTCATAGATGCTGGATTTTAAAAAGAAAAATAAAAAACAGTCATAGACAGCTTATTCCAGAACCAAATTCACTATTCTGCATAAGTTGTCTAATGCCAGTCAAATAAGGGGAATTGTTTCCAAAATAAAGGCCTAAAATGATAACTGCTGTCTGTTTTCAGCCATCAACTAATAATTAACATATTTTTCCAAAAAAACCCAGATATTGCTTCCTCACGAATTTATCTTGAATGCACTAAGAATATTTATCAATCTTAGGTTGTGGAGGAGAGGTATTGTAGATGGCAGTTGGGGGTACGCAGTATCAGGGGACGAGCAGGAGGAAGTGAGATTGCAGCCATTGTGGCAACAATAGCAGCAGTGGAAGGAGGCCGCTACTACTTCACAGCACAGGGTGATCCTAAAAATGGTCAACAGGCTATTCTACAGTGATCAACATCATCAGGGGATCCATATGTTGTGAAGCAGTTGTGAAAATCAACACTGGTTCCCACACCTCCTGGTACCATCAATTTTATATTACAATACAATAAAATAAGTAGTAGCTTGGGTTATATCCCAACATTAGGGGATAATGCTGCAGGTACCAGCACTAACATGGATATGGAGACATGGTTTGGGCATTTAAACGAAATTTGGTTCAAGAAAGCCTTACTTCTCACTTCAAGAATCATGTTAAGATTCTAAATTAGGATATTTGGAAAATGGAAATGCCTCAATGAGCTTGCAACAATGTAAAACAGAGCCTCCCATTTTCAATAATGTAACACAAATTTTATTCATAAAATCTAATATTCACATAAATCTCAACTTTCATGAGTCAACTACAAACTTACCAAGTGGATTGATTTCTCCACCATATCCATGTTCCCTGATCACGTCCTCAAATGCGAAAGCTGCCTCATGTGGCACGCCATACCACGTCTTTCCAGCACCCATATGTAAATAATTCAAGCTATGAAAATCATGATCCTCCACATGCCACGCAAACCAGCTAAACATCATTGCAACATAAACCATAGGTGAAGTCACTCCCGGAATCTCCTCCTTCATGAACCTCAACAAAGACACACTCACCCTGGACACTCCCCTCATGTTCCAATCGGTCACTCCCACAGTCACCGCACCCTCACTCTTCTTACCACCACTCTTCCTTGTCACAAATGCTGATCCAGGCATGTCATTTGCGTACTCCACATAGAAGGGCTTATCTACAGTCGCATTCCAATAAAGGGTCTCCATGTCCAATGCATTGAACTCCTTTTTTGCATACTTCTTCAAGTAACTCTTTTCAAAACTCTTAGCCTTTGCCTCAAACTCAGACAGGGTATACCTTTCACCACTCAGCCACACCGATTTCTTCACGGGGCGCTGCTTCCTGGGGCAGAACCCGATTTGCTGTTGCCGGGTAGTAAAAGTAGTGCCCGTGTTCAACTCTTTCGCCCGGGCTAGAAGGGACTTGTTAAAATTAGCAATAACAGTTTTCCTGGAACCTGCAGGGACAGGGGGGACAATTTTGCAAATACCATATTTAGCGGCCTCTTTCTCAATCTTGAAAATGTACCCAATTGGATCTTGAAACTCAGCTAAAGTGGGGTGATACTCTGGCGCCACTGGCATAGATTTTAACCATGGAGAAACCTCAAAACTCCCACCACAATTCACTTCAGCCGCCATTAATGAGGAAAACAAACAGCTAATAAACCTCTGAAATCATATCCACTAACCAATAAGCATACACAAACAACTGTGCAGCAAAAAATTATATATGCATGTAACCAAATGTGAGATCTGGGGGGTTTACAGGGGAAGCATTATGAATCACAGAATGCCGAGATTAGTGAAAGAATGGATTTTGAGATTCCCTCTCGCTCTATTCTATCATTTTCCTGCAATGGGTTTCGTTTATTTTTTGGTTTTTATGGGGGATATATATAATTTTCTCGGTTTTCTTGTCTCTCCTCTGTTTCTTGGTAAGAAGAAACGAACAGAGACGGGAAAGGAGAAAAGGTTAATGAGAGGGAGTTAATGCAACTATGCAAGTGTGGGTGGACTGTGGAGTGGTTTGGTTCAAGGCTGGGCAAACCGCAAATGACGGTGAACTTGGATTAAATTACTGTTTTGCCACTATATTTATAATAGTAATAATAGTTATTAATATTTATTGTTATTTTAACCTTCATTATCGAGGTTTTTTAATAACCGATTTTGGGTTATTTTAAAAAAATAATGCAAGTCGTCATCTCTGATTGCGTCTTTAATTGTTAAAAAATATGATTGAAGGCGTCGTCGCCTTCAATATAAATTTTTTTATATATAAGATTGCGTCTTCCATATAAATTTTTTTATATCTATTTATCTATTGAGATAGTGCCCTACTAACATCACTCCGTGATTTTGGTCTATATCTATTTTCAGTGAATCCCACGTAAGGAAATAATCTTCTTGACAAATTGATAAAAATGAGATCGCTATAATTTTTAGTAACTCAATATTCAATTATTTCATCACATCTATTGTACTACACTGTGCCTAATAATAACAATTAATCCTTCTAACTCCTTGTAATTGAAATAGATGCAGACTATAAGGGTGCGCTTGGTGAGGACAGGATAAGTGTTGGATAGATTAAAAAGTGGATAAATAGGATGATATTAAACTAATGGATAAATTATATTGCGTTTGGTTCATGTGATTAATAAAGTATGATAAGTAATATTGTGTTTGGTGTACTTGATAATTGGGTAGTATAGATTAATTTTATTCGTAAGATTACTAAAATGCCTTTTGATGAACCTACAGAAACCAACTCATATGCATCACGTCATTTTCATTCTCCCACACACACATAACTCTCCTCCCTAAAACCCAAAACGCCATCGATCTTCAAGTTGGTCATAGATCTGCATAGTCTCTTTCAATATTTCAAATTTCAAATTCAGTTTGAAGAGGGCGTGCTATACGTTTGTGAGTGAGTATTTCGAACCACATCTGTAATCTTTATCCTTTATCTGTTGAGATTGTGAGTATTATTTTCATTTTATGATTGTTAGATGGGAAAACATTTGGGGTTTATTGTCTCGTATTTGGTACGTAATAGGGTCAAAATAGATCTTGTACTCAGAATAGTAGCGAAGAAGATGGGTGTACCCTTTTGATTTTTCTGTAATCGCAATATATGTGTTGCACATATATTTCTGTTACGTATATTCAGAAATTTGCCCTTTTTTGAAATAAAATTCGACATATATAAGATGCATTTGATTGTCAGCGAGTATAAGAATTTGTTGAAAATTATTGTTTCTTGCAGTGAATTTTTACATATATAATGTTCGATCTTCAAGTAGGGTCTTTGCGTTGTTCCGATAATCATATTTATGAAATAATAACTGTTGCCTTGGTTGTAGGTTTGATGGAGCTGAAGACACCACCGCAGTGCGAGTGTGGCAATGGCTTAATGCTATTTCGTAAAGCTGGGGATTTCTCAACCCGTCCCGTGCACTATTACTATATATGCCCGACAGGTTTGAAACACCGAAACCGTTTCTTTTGGTATGATGAATTTAATGCAAATAACTTACCTGTGAAAACCGAAGCAACGACTGAAATCGGGAGCGGTTCAAATTCTGATCATCTTAATTCTTCTATAGTATTAATATAATGCATCGTCCCACACACACATGCCACACATCTTGTAGTGCAGAAACTACTCCTTTGAACAAGGAAAATAATTTTGGACAAAAAAGGAACATCGATAAGTCGTTATCTGCAGAACAAGTTTGTTGTTGCTTTGGGTGCTTATGTGCATTCCTTAGTGTTTTGTTGTTCCTAATGCTTGTAATAGTGATTTCTATTTAATATAATGGAATGCGTTTTGTGTCATATTGTTGTGATGATGTAAGACGTATTAAGTATTTATCGATAATGTGGAATACTCTGTTAGGAAGCTGTATTGGTATGTGTATTTTGTAAAAGTTATTTTTGTGGAGCAATATTAATATGTTGCCAATTTTGTAATTTCCGGAGGGTTTGTAAATGTTTGGATGTCTTTATAATATATAAGATGTGTTTACTATGCATTATCTGATGTTCTCAGATACTTCTACTTCATGTGTAAGATGCTTTAAACAACTGCATTTATTTTTATAGGTGTTGACCTATGTTGCAATTAGTATTCTATCCATCACAATGGACATGTTGATTGACATGGTATTAATTTTGATAGATTAGGTTGTTATTAATGTTGTTTGAAATTTGTATTTAAATAGCTTATTTCATAACCATTTGCTTTATTCACCACCATCTTATTAACAATAATCTCTCAAACTTTGTACATCTTCAAATATGTCTGTGAGTTGCCATTTCATGTCTCAAGAATCTGTTAACAACAAGTATAATGTGGAGGTGATAACCATTTCATCGGATGATGAATGCGAAGCAGCTGTTGATCCTATGGAGTCACCTAATCTCACAAACAAAACTGTTGTTGCTGGTTCTAGTGGTATGAAAAAAACACCCACGAAAATCCCTTGGACTGATCCCCAAGCTGAAGCCTACTACAAAGATAGTACACCCACTGTGTTAGCCTCAAAAAAGCGTCCATCCGAGGCTGAAGATGGCATCAAGAAGAAGCGTGGAACAATGCTTGATGAAGCTACTGTAATCATCCAACTGGATACGACAGACGATTCTACTGACTAAGTCTCTTTCTGTTCAGTATATTTTGAAGTCTTGAAACCTCCCTTTTGTTGTGCCAACCTTCTTTTGTACTGCTGTATGTAATGGTTTTCAAGACTTTTATGTTTAGTTGCTACTTGTATAAGTTGTTTTTGTTGGACTCGCATGTTTATCCTACAAATATGATGAAAAGCAAATCATGTTTATGTAACTAAAGTGTTATGAATATTATTGTTTATTATCATTCCTTTTCCAAATGCCCACAATGTACATATCAATAAAACATTCAATATTTATAAACTTTCTGATAAACATTAGTTAAGAAATATCCACAGATATATTATATCATACATTACTACAAAATGAATATCAACAAGTATGTTCAACACTTGCATATTCGATATGTTGCTCACAGTTTCAAAATTATAGCAACACTCAGTTTACCAAAAATCAACCCAAAAACTGACGTAAAATAACAGCTTAAGCAATGTCAACCCAACAGCCTCCTCGCTAGGCTTAGCCTACCCGCATGTCCCAAACGCAAGAAAATTGTCAATTTGTTATGGTTGTCCACCAACAACTCAGCGACAATCACTTTCTCGTCCTCGGTTAGTTCATGTATTGATTGCATTGCTTCTAACACTTTGTCTTGTGCATTTGTCATCTTTTTGTCTAACACCAAATGTTTCATCATGTCCGTCATTGTTCGGTTGGTGAGTTCCGCAAAATTGTTTATGGCTGCCACAATTGCGTCCTCACTGTGTTCCTCTTGCTTCCGTTTTGTACCCTTCGACTTCACACTTCCTGTAGGTTTTGATGATGGTGTAAGTGATACCGACATTGAATCACCAGCTCCCTCATCATCATGACATAGATCTTCGAGTTCGACTCCAATGTCATTACGTATTCCAATGTCACGAGGCACTTCAAATTAAAGTCCACAACTCTTGAACAGCGGATACAAAGCTCTCAGCCTTATTTCCCATTGTACGATCATTTCCAAAGATTTCACACCAGTCATGATAATAGATCCAACGCTTGTGTCGCATTGTTCGTGCATTGTGGTCGGTCTGTCAATAAAACAAGAACAAATGTAAAGGAAAATCGATATTTGCATAATTGCTTAACACATACCTTAACAATTGCTTCCCACGTCTCATCTGTAGCTTCAATGGTTTTCTCCATATCATTCCACCCTACCCCACTTTTACTTAAAATCCAGCTCAATGTACCATACATTTTCTTCCAAACATGAACTTTGGAGTTGATATGTGAGTTACCACGTAAGTTTGAGTCGGGGAATGTTGCCTTCATTCGGTGTTCCAGGAATCCCAAGTACCCAGCACGAAATCCGTTCTCACTTTTCCACCCATGGTTGATCGCCTCTTTCAATGCTTGAATTAGAACAACTTCCTCACGTTCAGTCCAACTTCGTCTTGTCTTGTCAGCTTTGTTGCAAATCCCAACAAAGCTGCCGGACGTTGCACCGGTATCCATAGCTAGTAAGATGATGAGTACCTGCTGATATGAACGATTAATAAAACAAATACCAATTAAACCAACCAATGTGATATGCCAAAAAAATGACAACGGATTACACTAATAAACCATTTTACTACTAAAACACAAATATTGTTCAAAGTTTAAAAGCAACATATCAATTATCATCATGTCTTGCTAAACTTATTCATAACATTGAAGAAATACAACAAGCAATATTATATCTTAATAATTGTTCCACATCGACATGGCAAAGTTCTCCCTCCATGTATCCCACTCTTCTGAAGCATTGAGATTGTTTATGAAATCAGATTCAACGTCATGTGCCGGACTAGCGATATCCTCCTCAGGTGAGTCAAGTGGATCATCAGGCATTTGAGAGCGAATGAAGTTGTGCAACAAAATACAAGCCATTATTATTCGATTTTGTGTTTTCAATGGGTAGAACGAAGGACTTCGAAGGATGGCCCATCTCTTCTTCAACAAACCGAAGGCTCTTTCAATCACATTGCGAGCTTGAGAATGCCTCCAATTATACAGCTCCTTGTAATTTTGTGGACCAAGTGCACGGTTGCCCCAAGCATCCCTATGATAGCGTACTCGCCTGTAAGGAGTCAAAAAACCCTCGACATTCGCATATCCATTGTCACATAGGTAATAACACCCTGCCATAGACGATTGCACTTATGTAAGAGTAACATAGATCACCAACGTAAAATATGATTATGAAACAAATTCAAAACTTCAATGACCTCTTGGAACTTTGAGTTCATCATGGCGAGTCAACGCATCACGTAGAACTCTACCATCTGCCGCGGATCCCTCCCATCCAGTAAGCGCATAGATGAAGTTCAAATCTTGGTTACAAACCCCAAGTACATTTACTGCTATTGTTCCTTTTCTAGTTCTATATTTTCCTTTCTCAGATGTAGGTACATGCACGCTGACATATGTTCCATCCAACGCATCAAGACATCCCTAAATAATCAAATAGAGTCAATTAATGTCAATATTACATACATGGACTGTGCTCAATTTATGATGAACTCTAACGTGAAATATGATTAAGAATTAAAAAACAACTAATAAATACCTTGAACCATTTCCAAGGATCGTCACTGCAACTATCGTCCACAGGGACCGGCTTTACCAGCAGTAAGTTATATAGCTTCAGAATTGATCCCAACACTTCATGGAAATGAGTGCTGATTGTGTGTCCACTACGTATATAGTCATGACCAATAATTTGATTTTTCTTGTGATGAGCCAAGATAGACAAAAACGTCCCAACCTTCTCTTCCACCCTAACATATCTAGACTCCACTAGCCCTCCAACATTAGTAAGCAAGAAACACAATCGTGCAAATGCATTGCGATTCATTCTCAAGTTTACTACACATTTGAACATCTCCAATTTCAATAATCCGATGCAAATGGTTGATTTGATCATTAATTCTTTGCGTCATGCTGTAAGCGACTGGTCTACTACGTGCCTCACGTCGTCGTTTGCCGACTAATCTCCTCCGATGTCGTGTTAAAAGACATAAGACCAAAAAGGATCGACATATGATTTGGTGCAGCATCACAAAATTAGAATGTTCATACGGTTAATGTCCATCTTCCCAATATACTGACATTTGTTTATTCATATATATTAGAGTATTTCCTAGTAACTAAGTAATCGTAGCAATATATGAATGAAATTTTTAGCATTTTCCAATCGAAAATAGATAAGTACCAACAGTTTGTTCATAACAAATTCTAGCAATTGCATTTCCAACTGCTTACTCCAAACGTCTGCTAATTCGCTAATGACGATTAGTTTATTGATTTGGCAGTGCATTCCAGAACCGATACCTAAATTTTTTTATGTCAAAGGTAAAAATCCATTGACATGTTTCACACGAATCACAACAAATTACCATAAACATAATGTGATGAAAGTTATTTTCATCTTCAACAATGGAATACTAAAAAAAAGACAAAATGGGTTTCTATTATTAAATCCATACAGGAACCGAAAAATAACATAACCAAGTTCATAAATTTGACAGAAAACACACAGATACACTTACGAACTTACAACTTCAAATATTAGTCAAATCCAGAAAAAAAAATATTTATGGAGAAGATGCTTCAGAAGTTGCAGTGAGAGATTGCGAATGGACAATAAATACCTTCGAGAAGACACAACTATGGCTGAGTCTTGCACAAAAATGCTGGAATCAGCTCTTTCGTCGTCGTCTTTTTACACTAGAACCAAAGATGGAGAAGAAAATGCATACATATCAGCTGAAGAAACAAGTGAGCAAATTTGGGATTTATTAGGGCAAAGGGTGTTAAACGTAAATTTGACAGAGTCCAGATTACTGTGCAAATAATACCAAGGCTTATGGCAGGAATATAATCCAACAAGTTAACACCAATTTTAACGGGCCTGAAGGAATGGGATGAATTAGTAAAAAAGGAACCAAACAAGTGATTAAGAAGTTAATCACCTCATTATCCTGGGATATCAAGCATACCAAACAGGGCATAAATGCATTAGTTTAATGCATGAAATATGATATATATCATTTAAATAAATTAATGTTTATGTAAATTAACTATTATGAAAAATCCGAAGAACAACAATATTATTTTAGTCTTATTAATTCATTCTATTATTTTTCATATAAATATATCAAAATGTGGGATTTGTTTCCAAAATAATTCTTATCGAATCGATTTAATTTTTAGCGTAAGATTGTTAATAAATTGTCTAATTATTAATAAATAGATATATAGATAATAAGATTCAGTTATAAAATTTAATTTAATTATATTAAAATAAAATCATTGCATTTCAAAATAAATATTTAATATATCAACATATAAACAAAATATATATGTATTTTACGAAATAAATTTATTTCTTGGTAAAATTTATTTTGCTGATACTAATCTACAATAATTCATTTTCAAACTATAAATTTTAATTTCAATATTATATTATCTAATTTTGTTAATTTGAAGAAAAATAAATCATGTGAGTGTATACGTATGGATAATTAAGTTGCATAAGTAAAGAAAATAATAAATAAAAAAAATTAATATAGAAGGCGCCATCTGAGACGGCGCCTTCTGTATATTAAAAAAATTTATATGGAATGCATCATCTGAGATGGCGTCTTCTATATAAAATAAATTTATATGGAAGACGCAGTCTCAGATGACTCCTTCTATATTAAAAAAAATTATATTGAAGACGACATCTTCAATCATATTTTGTTAAAAAAAAAATTAAAGACGTCATCTATGATGGCGACTTGGGTTACTTTATAAAGAAAACATTTGGCTCAAAAATAAATAAATTAAAATTTTCAAATTACATTTTTATAATGTAAATAAACTTAAAAAAATTGTTTTTTTAGGATATGACGTTAGTCTATCAAGGGTAAACTCACATAAAATCAATAAACCTAAACTTTCTTTAATCACACTCCCTATGTCTAAGAAACTATGTTACAACTCCATACATACCTTTACAACTTATTTTCAATTTTGTACTATATGCAAATTTACTTTCTTACCCTTGAATTGTTAAAAGGGGTCAATTCCATACTACCCCTAAATTTTAGTGATCTTTGCACAAACACCCCCAGAATTTTGACATTTTTAATGACCAAATTTCGATCATTGAATTGGTATCAGAGCCTAGATTTATTCTAGAAATATTAAAATAATTATTGAATATTAATATATCCTAAACGGGGTCATACACGAGAATATAGATCCGAACGAATGTTCGAAGTGTTACTCATACAGGTGGTACTTCAAAAATTGGAATAACTAAATCATTAACATATGGCCGAAGCTAAACACTTCAACCAAAAATGAAAAAATACTACAAGAAGTCGGTGTTAGCCCAGCTAGCATTAACCGGTATCAATAATCAGAGAAGATAGCGAGGAACCTTTACAGGATGAACCTCAAACTTCGGTTCGAGTTATCCGAGGCTCAGGATGAAGACCATCCTGAACACGACAACATGATTCCAGATCCAACCACCCAACAGGATTCGGACCAGATGAATAGGATATGAGAACCAACCTTTCGAGAAATCGATCCGATACTTGTAAGATGTCCCAAAATCTTAGAGAGATTCAGAAGACAGTGCAACATTATGGACACTTACAATACCATGTCCCTGCACAGAACCATCGGATTCAAAGTCAGATGGAGATTATGATTAAATATTAGGAGGAAATTCTTGAAAACATTCGTGATGTTCAAACCCGAGTCAAGAAGTTGGAGTCAGGAACAAGTCCTTCATGAAGAAGAAAAGGAGGGTGGCTACCATCGTCCTATGGAGCATAACCCCTTTTTACATAAAAAAAAGGGAAACGGGGAGGTGCGACGACCTTTGAGGGAAACTGAAAAAATGATTGCAGTCCTACTAGGAGATCCAATACTTTCTACAAAGTAATGGAAAAAATCAACTTGGAAGATCTCCGTGATCTTGCCGATTCGTTTGTGGGATTGAATCTCGTAGACTTTAAAACAAATCAAATATGTGCCACCACATCCGTCAAACGCCATACGGAAATCTCAGTTGGACCCGATACATGTAAGTAATCCAACAAGCATACAACGCAGCGGAATTTAAAATTTTGGATTACTAGAACCACGGATCTATGCAAAGTGGTCATATCGGAATAGAGATAATGAGAGTCTCACACTTGTAGCGTGTTTGAAGCAGATACGATGCCAAATCCGTGAGTCACGAGCAACACCTCCAAGGTCTTGCCTCTACGGTATCCACACGATCAAATCGAACAAGGGACGTTCAAGAACAAGTTGCTAGACTTATTCTTGAACCAAAACTGAACTCCCGGTTCTAAACCGATCAACGACTACCAATCAAACACCAAACACCACACGGCGGCGGCGGCGGTGATATTCGGTTGAGAGGCAGCCGAGAGTGAGAGCTAGAGTTTAGGTTTTATGTTTTGATATGAAGTGTTAAGTTAATTAATCACATTGTTATCAAATTATATATGATTTAATTAAAGGCTTTCACAAAGCCTCATGGGCCCAAACCCATGATTTAATTAAATCCTTATAATTATGTAATTAAGACTCTTATTAATTAATTAATTCATCCAATGAATTTAATTCCCTTTATCGATTTAATCTTTTGTGCGACCCGATAGGATCTTGCAATGTTGGCAGTGACATAAAATCACATTTTATGTCACAAGCAATGAGCGGTGTCTAGCAACACATCAAGGCTACCCAAATTACAAGAATGTCTTTGACTCGACATAACCTTAGAACTTGTGATAATATTAACCATGTAACTTAATCCCTTTGTCCATGTGTTTAGATTGAACACGAGTCATGGAATAGTCACACTCGTATATTCAATCTCTATTTCTTGATCCCCGAGTAGAACTAGAATAAACGAATAATCTCGATATCACATATCGACTCATTCGAGCACGACCATGCATTTTAGTCTTACTTGATCAAGGGCCCAAACACTTCTCCTGTTATATAGGAGGGACAAATCCTATATTGATCAATCAACATCCCACTACATAATTCGAAGTGTATCCAATAGTTGCATTTATAGTTTACCATGTTACAGGTAACATTTGACAATATCAAGATACATAACTCCTTATGTTGGGATCTCTGATGATCTCAAGTCGTAATGATTACATACATTATTATCACTATGAGAATTGCTTATGACACTCATATAACTATCCATGTAGCATTCTCATGGTGGGTTTGTCCAGTACATTGTTCTCTAACATGTACCCATGTGTTGATTTGATATCTCATATCCATGAACAATTCATCAATCAAAACATACTAGTCTCAATGTATTATCATTATCCTTATTTATGATAATACTTGACTATGGACAATCTTTAAGAATAATACAATATTATTCTAAGGACATTAACTTATATATCAATTCATATTGCACAGATATTCGAATAATATATAATAATGATTTGCCATTTATAAAATCATAATACATTGTATGTCACAAACAATCATCTAATGACATGTCTTAGGGCATATCCCAACAAATCTCCCACTTGCACTAAGACCAATCCGACATATACTTAATGCCTAGAGATCTAGTATGACGATCATGCTGCTGCTGTGACAGTGGCTTCGTCAATGGGTCAGATACATTATCATCTGTTGGTACTTTACATATTTTAACAGCACCTCCATTTAGGCAAAACACATATCCTGATTGCGATCGAAAAACATCTTTGTCGGTTTGGAAACTCGCATCAGTGTAACCTATTACATTGAGCTCTTCCTCACCTCCATAAATCAAGAATGTATCCTTAGTTCTTCTCAAGTACTTCAGGATATTCTTGACTGCAATCTAGTGACTTTCACCTGGATCAACTTGATATCTGCTCGTCATGCTCAAAGCATACGAGACATCGGGACGACTACATATCATGGCATACATGATAGATCCAATAGCTGACGCATATGGAATCTTACTCATGCGTTGTCTCTCATCTGGTGTTGAAGGACACTGATCCTTCGATAGATGTATTCCATGTGTCATAGGCACGAATCCTTTCTTAGATTCTTGCATGCTAAACTGTTTTAGCACTTTGTCTATGTATGTACTTTGACTTAGGCCAAGTAATCTTCTCGATCTATCTCTATAGATCTTGATTCCTAATACATAGGTGGCTTCACCCAAGTCTTTCATAGAAAAGCAATTCCCTAGCCAAATCTTTACAGATTGTAAGGCAGGGATATCATTCCCAATTAGAAGTATGTCATCTACATACAATATTAGGAAGATAATTATGCTCCCACTGACCTTCTTGTAGACACAAGGTTCATCTACGTTTTTGATGAAACCAAACTCTTTGACTGCATCATCAAAACGAAGATTCCAACTCCGAGAAGCTTGCTTCAATCCATAAATGGATCGTTGTAGCTTGCATATCTTTCCAGCATCCTTTGGATCGACAAAACCCTCGGGCTGTGTCATGTACACATCCTCAAGCAGATTTCCATTGAGGAAAGCTGTTTTGACATCCATCTGCCAGATTTCATAATCATGAAATGCAGCTATTGCAAGTAAGATCCTAATGGATTTAACCATAGCAACTGGTGAAAAAGTTTCATCATAGTCAATACCATGAATTTGTTTGAAACCTTTAGCAACCAGTCGACCTTTATAGGTTTGTACATTACCATCCATGTCGGTCTTCTTCTTGAAAATCCATTTGCACCCTATGGGTCTCACCCCTTTAGGCGGGTCAACCAAAGTCCATACTTGGTTTGCATACATGGATTCCATCTCAGATTTCATGGCCTCTTTCCATTTCTCAGAATCAGTGCCCATTATAGCTTGTTGATAAGATGACGGCAAATCCTCATCAATAAGTAGTAAGTCACCTTGTTGAGTCACAAGAAACCCATATCTCTGTGGCTCCCGGTGTTCTCTTACAGACCTACGCTGGGCTTGTGTCTCTTGAGCAGGCACTTTATCCACAACAGCTTGTGGTGTCTGCTCTGTTTCCATCTCAATATCATGTTCAATGTTTTCTTGTGGTTGAACTTCACTAAGTTCTATTTGTCTCCCACTGGTTTTTCTAGAAATAAATTCTCTTTCAAGAAAGACACCAGTCCGAGCAACAACCACTTTGTTCTCGGTGGGATAATAGAAATAGTATCCTTTCGTTTCCTTAGGATACCCCACAAATAAACACTTATCAGATTTGGGTCCAAGTTTGTTAGAGATGTGACGTCTCACGAAAGCCTCACAACCCCAAATCTTCATAAAAGACATACTAGGATGCTTCCCAGTCCATATCTCATATGGTGTCTTTTCCACTGATTTAGATGGAACACAGTTCAGTATAAATATTGTTGTTTCTAAAGCATGTCCCCAAAAGGATATCGGAAGATCTGCATGACTCATCATTGTTCTAACCATGTCCAACAAGGTTCGATTTCTCCTCTCGGATACACCATTCCATTGTGGAGTATACGGATGAGTGAGTTGTGGGACTATCCCACACTCCTTTAGATAGTCATGAAACTCTTGGCTTAAGTATTCAACTCCTCGATCTGATCGAAAGATTTTGATACTTTTGCCAAGTTGGTTTGTACTTCATTCTTGAAATCTTTGAACTTTTCAAAGGTTTCGTGCTTATGTTTCATTAGGTACACATACCCATATCTACTGAAGTCATCAGTAAATGTAACGAAGTATTGAAAACCACCTCTAGCATGTGTGCTTATTGGTCCACATACATCACTATGTATTAGTCCCAATAAAACATTTGCCCTTTCAACATGTCCCTTGAATGGGACTTTAGTCATCTTGCCCATTAAACAAGATTCACATGTTTCATATGATTCAAAATCAAATGAATCCAATACTCTATCCTTATGAAGTTTTGATATGCGATTCTCGTTTATATGGCCCAAGCGACAATGCCAGAGATAAGTTGGATTAGAATCATTATTCTTAATCCTTTTAGTATTTATGTTATAGACAGGCATATCTAGATTTAATATATAAAGACCATTAATCATTTGTGCACTTGCATAAAACATATCATTTGAATAAATAGAACAACAATTGTCCTTTATCATAAATGAAAATCCACACTTGTCCAAACAAGAAATAGAAATAATGTTTTTGGTAATAGACGACACAAAATAACAGTCTTTCAAAATCAATGATAAACCAGAAGGTAAAGATAAATGGTAATTTCCTATAGCTAATGCAGCAACTCTTGCTCCATTTCCAACTCGGAGATCAACTTCGCCTTTCGTCAACGTCCTACTCCTTTTGAGATCCTGCACATTTACACAAATGTGAGATCCACATCCAGTATCTAATACCCAATATGAAGAAGTAGATAAATTGACTTCTATAACAAAAA
Organism: Haberlea rhodopensis; assembly: GCA_907163345.1. Taxonomy (NCBI): domain Eukaryota; kingdom Viridiplantae; phylum Streptophyta; class Magnoliopsida; order Lamiales; family Gesneriaceae; genus Haberlea; species Haberlea rhodopensis. The sequence continues at coordinate 129,615 of CAJQUN010000191.1, forward strand.
TACCTGAATTGGAAGTCACACTTCCCTTTGTCTTCTTAAGATCTTCCAGATATACTTTGCAGTTCCTTTTCCAATGACCGGTCTCACCGCAATGGAAACAGTTCCCTTCCTTTGCCACTCCTCCCTTTGGCTTTAGTGCAGAAGCATGTGGCTTAGACTTAACAAGGACCTTCTTGTTCTTCTTGAAGCTCTTAGCTTTAGTCTTTCCTTTGCTCTTATTCACAATAAGAACATTTGTAGGCTTAGACTTCTTGCTATTTGCTTCAAAAGTTCTAAGCATGCCAAGTAACTGTGGTAGAGTCTTTTCAATTTCAATCATATTGTAATTCAAGACAAATTGACTGAAGCTTTCAGGCAACGATTGCAAGATCACGTCAGTGGCCAACTCTTGGTCCAAAGGAAAACCCAGCTTCTCCAGATTCTCAATATACCCAATCATCTTGAGTACATGAGTTCCAACTAGACTTCCTTCTACCATTCTACACTGGAACAACGCTTTAGAGACGTCATACCTCTATTGTCTTGCTTGTTGTCGGTACAGTTGCTTTAGATGCTCGATCATATCGAACGCCTCCATTTCCTCATGTTGCTTTTGAAGCTCAGAGTTCATGGTGGCAAGCATAAGGCACCCAACATCAAGTGCGTCATTTTGATGCTTCTTGTAAGCATCTTTATCAGCTTTAGCAGCCGTCAAGGGAGGTTACTCAGCAGGTAAGGGTTCCTCTAGGACATATTGCTTCTTTTCTTGCTTGAGGACAATCCTCAAATTCCTATACCAGTCTAGGAAATTTGTCCCATTAAGTTTGTCCTTCTCAAGGACCGATCGCAATGATAATGTGCTTGTGACGTTGTTAGTTGCCATGGATATCTACAATATAAATATGCAAAATAAGTTTATGATTTTAATCATTTAATATGGTCTTATATTAAATGACACTCCCACTATTTTGTTTAAAATTATCAACCCTCGAAACCTTTAGTGGGCCAAGATCCATATTTCACCTAATCTTGAGTTAGCTTTGGCTAATCGCCCAAGACTCGGTTATTTAGGTAGACAATATTTTGTCAATTACATCACATGTAATTCTTGGATAGTTGGACGAACAACGCTTTGTTCAAATTCATCAAATGAATTATTATCAAACCCCATGCCTCTAGGTTCCCAATCCTATTGAGATAACATAGTTAAGTCGTACCCAATTTAAAGTATAACAGATATCACTAATATCCTTTCGCGCCTTACCAAGATTGCCACGGTGCTTTGCTTTGGCAAACCCACACATGTACAATCGAAGTTTTGACGAGTACCTTTAATTGTGGAAGGAATCTAAAACTTAATATTTTAGAGAGATTTATTGATCTCATGATTTATTGATAATTTAAAATATGTCCACTACATATATGCATATACATATCTACATATATGTATAATAAAATTATCAATCTAAAACATAAGATAAATCATGCATCACATACATCAACATAAATTAAACGTGGCATGGTTATAGCCCCGAAATTGATTTTCTCAAGCCAATGAGAAAATCCTAAAGGTCAACCTAAGGTAACTTCTCCAAGCACATCTTTGGCTCCCTTTTGTGAATGGCCTCCTCATCCCGGCACCTTTGTCCATCTTCATTGATCTCCATCAATAAAATAAATTATACTATATAACATTTACAAGATATAGAGAATTCCTCGAGTCACATTCGAGGGGATCGTAGGGGAGGGATAACATTTAGAAAAATAGAGAAGGCACGACACGCAGGTCGTATTAAATACAAACATTCACAAATCCTATCTAATAGGTTAAAGGGCTATAACCATGCACCATGCTCAAACAACACATATAACATGCAATAACAATTAATGAAATAAATTCTAAACATTTTAAAATTTAATTCCAATAAAAACTGTAAAATAAATTTTATGAAATTATCGTACGCTCGGGACATCACATGTCACGTAACCTTAGACCAAAAATCCACGTCCAACCATGAGGGTTCGAAACCCTAATAATCTTGGACGGCGGCCGTGAGCCATTAGGGTTCGAAACCCTAGCCGTCACGAGCCATAATGGCTCGAAATTTTGTTTTAGTTCTCGGCCTTTCATGCACGATTCATGACGTTGGCGGCTTGACCATCTCGAGCCAATGAGTTCGAAAACCCTAGCCCTAATGTGGCCGTAGCCGTCACCCATCATTTATCGTGAGTCATGCGCCGATATTCAAACATTTTCGAGCCAAGAGGAGGGTTCTAAACCCTAGCCATGTTTCGACACTTCCATGCACAATTATTACCCACAACGGCTAAACCATCTCGAGCCAAGGGTTCGAAAACCCTAGCCCTCATGTGACAGCCGTGTGTCATTTATGATGGTGGTGGCCGAACCATCTCATGCTATGGGCTCGTTTTTGCGCCTTTATGTATCGTATACAATAAACTTCAATTATATCAAATATAATTTTACGATAATAACACAAACTCGATTTACTCATATCATATATGATTATATACAGTTTTATTAGCATGCAATACAAATCTAAATAGGATTAAACAATTAACCACATAAATCCGATATGAGCTTTGAACCTGGCTCTGATACCATTGTAAGTAATCCAACAAGCATACAACGCAGCGGAATTTAAAATTTTGGATTACTAGAACCGCGGATCTATGCAAAGTGGTCATATCGGAATAGAGATAATGAGAGTCTCACCCTTGTAGCGTGTTTGAAGCAGATACGATGCCAAATCCGTGAGTCACGAGCAACACTTCCAAGGTCTTGCCTCTACGGTATCCACACGATCAAATCGAACAAGGGTCGTTCAAGAACAAGTTGCTAGACTTATTCTTGAACCAAAACTGAACTCCCGGTTCTAAACCGATCAACGACTACCAATCAAACACCAAACACCACACGGTGACGGCGGTGGTGATATTCGGTTGAGAGGCGGCCGAGAGTGAGAGCTAGAGTTTAGGTTTTATGTTTTGATATGAAGTGTTAAGTTAATTAATCACCTTGTTATCAAATTATATATGATTTAATTAAAGGCTTTCACAAAGCCTCATGGGCCCAAACCCATGATTTAATTAATCCTTATAATTATGTAATTAAGACTCTTCTTAATTAATTAATTCATCCAATGAATTTAATTCCCTTTATCGATTTAATCTTTTGTGCGATCCGATAGGATCTTGCAATGTTGGCAGTGACATAAAATCACATTTTATGTCACAAGCAATGAGCGGTGTCTAGCAACACATCAAGGCTACCCAAATTACAAGAATGTCTTTGACTCGACATAACCTTAGAACTTGTGATAATATTAACCATGTAACTTAATCCATTTGTCCATGTGTTTAGATTGAACACGAGTCATGGAATAGTCACACTCGTATATTCAATCTCTATTTCTTGATCCCCAAGTAGAACTAGAATAAACGAATAAGCTCGATATCACACATCGACTCATTCGAGCACGGCCATGCATTTTAGTCTTACTTGATCAAAGGCCCAAACACTTCTCCTGTTATATAGGAGGGACAAATCCTATCTTGATCAATCAACATCTCTCTACATAATTCGTAGTGTATCCAATAATTGCCTTTATAGTTTACCCTGTTACAGGTAACGTTTGACAATATCAAGATACATAACTCCTTATGTTGGGATCTCTGATGATCTCAAGTCGTAAGGATTATATACATTATTATCACTATGAGAATTGCTTATGACACTCATATAACTATCCATGTAGCATTCTCATGGTGTGTCTGTGCAGTACATTGTTCTCTAACATGTACCATGTGTTGATTTGATATCTCATATCCGTGAACAATTCATCAATCAAAACATACTAGTCTCAATGTATTATCATTATCCTTATTTATGATAATACTTGACTAGGGACAATCTTTAAGAATAATACAATATTATTATGAGGACATTAACTTATATATCAATTCATATTGCACAGATATTCGAATAATATATAATAATGATTTGCCATTTATAAAATCATAATACATTGTATGTCACAAACAATCATCTAATGACATGTCTAGGGCATATCCCAACAATACATCCATACGGACTTATGCTCAACTTGGATTTTTTTGGATTTTAAAACCCGAGAAGTTCTTATTGATGAATGGGCTTCAGCAATGAGAATTGCAGTAGGAACGCTTGATCTAAATAAAGAGGGATTCATATGACTTCTTAATATGAGTCTGGAAGGATCAGGCAAAATTGCATGGGAACTCACTGATCCAGGTACCAAGGAAGAAGTTATAGCCGGAAGGATCATGCAAAATTGCATGGGAACTCACTGATTCAGGTACCAAGGAAGAAGTTATTGCCGGAGAGTCACTAAAAGCAATTGTGGACAAAATGGCTAAATTCTTTAAAATATGTTTCATTGGAGTTGGTTACTTCAAAGGAATGGAGCAAGAGAAGGTAAAAAAATATAGACATGCTCTATATAGCCTGTAACTACATGATGTCTGTTATGTAGATGGGTACATCAAACTTTTCATCGAGTACATATGGAAGGCAAAGATGACAGAACAAGATGCAGCCGAGCTGTTCTTTGCCAAGATACGGAGTCCATGGAGAGAAATATTTATCCAGGAATATACACCGCAAGAAATGGAGACGGTGGCCCGGAGAATTTTATTTCTTAAAATGAAGCTTGCGGAGTGGTGCTATCAAGCGAAACTCCAAAATAACTATAAGAAGCTAATAGGAATCAACAAAACAACCCATCTTTGCTGTACGGGAAATGATATCCCTACAATCATTGAAAACTACCCCCAAAGGCGGAAGATGAAAAACCACAGAAGTCGTCCTTATGCTCGAGGACGTAGTTCGAGAAGAAGTGGGTCTTCATGGAGACCTAGGAAGTTCTGGTCAAAGCAGAAAGCCCGAAGTTACAGATCAGGGCAAAGATCAGGACCAACCAGGAGTTGAACCTCATCAAGAGGTTCTAATCGAGCTAGTTCTCGCAGAACACCGATGAAAAGGACTTTCAGACGCACTCATACTCGTGCGAATGAAAGTTTTAAAGATTGTAACTGCTGGAAGTGCGGAGCAAGATGACATATCTCTACAAATTGTCCAGAGAACCAAAACCATGGAGTAAAATAGTTCGAGCATACTAAGGAGTTTGAAGATGCTGTTTATTTCCAGGATTTGGTGCAGGTGTATCAATTTGAGGATATCCCATAAGATGAAAGAATCTGCGAAGAAGATATCTATTATGATAATGGAGGTGAATCCAGTTCATAATCAGAGTGAAGGAGAGCTCTTTCAACACATGATCAAAGAAGAACAGTCGCGATTTTTCTCTCATACCACTGTTTCTCATAAAACTCTTATGAGGATCATGAAAGAATAGCCAAATCTTTAGATGTGTGACGGATTTACAATTGGAGCAATGAAAAAGGCCATGGATATGATTGATCTTCGAATCAGGAAGCATCAGGTTATCCATAAGGTGACAACAGGTGAATTTGAGATCCGATGGAATTCATGGGAAACCAATTGAGATGCAGTTAATCCCCTACAGAGAGATTCAGGAGATTAAGAACAATGTGAAAAGAGAAGTTTCTAGCACACTCTCATTGATTTATATCGGAGCCATTAGAGTCATCATCAAAGCAACTTTCAAAGAAGGAATTGATTCGCCACTCAATATGACAATCTTTGATAAGGAAATCACAAGCCTCAAAGACTCTTGTCTATGAGCAGTTGCATGAAATTTGTATGCCTAAAAGATGGCATTCAACATCTATCACAGAATCACATACAATTTGGGAGGTCGGGATTTAACAAGGTCCTTACTCTCCATCAAGACTTTAAGTGAAATGATTTGATGAAAGAATGGAATATACCTTACTCGATCACCCACAATGTGTCTTATGCGCTCTCGAATACACATCATTCAAAAGTATTCATGAGAAAGGACTTCATCGAAGTCATCTTCGAAGATTTCGCAAAAGCAGTATTGCCAGATATTATTGATATTCCGACAATTGAAGAGGACATGAGGATACATGACCAACATGTTTTGAAGAGAAGCAGGAGCCTTATGATCGAGCCAAGAAAATGTCTTTCCAACTAGATATGTTAATCAGTAACTATCCCGGGGAAAAACATAAGGCATTCTCAAGCAGAATTTAGAAAATCTCAGATATCTTCAAAACAAAGGAAGTTCTGAAGTGTCCAAAAGGACGGCAAGAAATTGAAAAATCTTCAACATTACGGAAAATGATAACATCTTTCCTTGTGATGCCATATATTATTTACAACAACTCACAGTTAGCAGATATGAAAGAAACCTCAAAATTGGTGAAATTGATCTAACAATTGACGGGACAGCATGAAGGATCCAGAACAGCTTATTCTTGGGATTGAGTTTCTCGAGGAACATAAACCTTGGGAAAGAATACAGGATGGAATGGAATTCAAGGTGGACGGGAAAAGATGCAGAATCCGATGACCACTAGTCCATTCTCGATATACACCTCGATCGGGGTGTTATACGAGAAATACTGAGCAGAATACTTTGCAGCTTATATTGATTCAGGAGCTGGAATATTGTTAGGATCGATTTCGGGAGTGGGTTGCCATTCCACACCCGAGTTCAACCAACTTGAGCTTCAATAGCTCATGTTCTTGAAATGATGCACCGAGAGATTATATCGAGTTCGGTTACAAAACCGAGCGGAAGACACTCGACACAACCCGCTCTATAATCGATTAAACATTTGAAAAGACATTTTAAAGATATGCAATTAAAGTAATAAACAAGCATTTGTTTATGGAAGTTCGAAGGTGGTGTAATCCTTCTACGTCTCCCCTTCTGCCACCTCATGGAAGGATTCCACTAGAAGACTTTGATTTATACAATCCCGTTGTACAAACCCGATCCAGTTGGGAATTCCCCATCCAACTAGAACTCCTAGCAACTCAACTATGTATGTTCTTTAATGTCTCACATACAAAGACCTCTCATTGGTTGTGATAACTCATCAACCGTTACAATGATATTCACTCATCTATTAAGCTCTCATATAAAATGAATAGAGTGAATATATATGGCACAAATGATCTCTAACTAGATCTGATATAGCAAGGTAAGTGGTGCCAAAGGTTTGGGGGTGCTCTTCATTTAGAACCTTTTGTCTTTGAAGTACCCCAATTGAATCCCAAGTGGGTTTGCTTTGGAAGTCTTGGATTGATCTTCAATCAGCTGTTATTGAGCTTCCAAATCATGTATATATAGCCCCAAGTAATGATATATACGTTAGACACAAGAATATGCCCGTTGGAAAATGTTTTGCACCATTCCCGAGCTTGCAACGGTCATATTCTGGTTTCTGGGCTCTTTGTATTTCGGACCGGACTGGTCTGGTCTGCTGGTCTGATCTGCTGGTCTGGTCAGCTTGTCTGGTCTGCTGCTCTGATCTGGTCTGCTGGTCTGGACATGTCAGTATGGTCTGGACAGATCAGTCTGATGCAAGACAAGCTTGATATAAAAACAGCTTGATAAACTTGATCTTCTGATCAGTTGCTTGTAGCTCTTGGTTATTTGATTTCTGGGCAAAGTGATCGACATAAACGTTGTAGCCCTTTCTCTTATCTTTCCACGGAATCAATAATCGCTCGATTTCGAGTTCGTATGAGAGAGTTATGCTCGAAATACGAGGCGATGCTCCTGACGTCTGTTTGCTGGATGCAGCAGCACATGTCGTGACTTTCAGAAGCCTTTTGGCCATCTTAACGTCCGATTCCGTCTTTGACTTTCAAAGATGACTTATATATCTTTGTCTTAGCTTTCCAACCCATACTGAATCGTTCCGTTCCGATAAGCGAGCTAAGAGTTATGTCCACCATACTGACAGTTGCTTGCTGTAACAGCTCGATCTTACAGGCGTCACATGGCGTGACTTGCAGAAGCTTTTTGGCCATCTTAACGTCCGATTCAGTCTTTGTCTTCCAAAGATGACTTGTAGATCTTTGTCTTAGATTTCCAACCCATACTGAATCGTCTCGTTCAGTTAAGCGATCTAAGAGTTATGGCCAACAGACTGACAGTTGCTTGCTGAAATAGCTTGCTGTTTCTTCGCGGTACAGCTCGATCTTCCAGTCGTCTTTTCTCCTTGATAACATTCGAACTAGCCGATCTGTTGTGAAATATGACTTTTAGTATTTTGAGTTGGCTGTTCAACCTCTTTAGAATCACGTCATTTCGATATACGAGCTATGAGATATGATCGAAACAATCCGCTCTGCCAGAATTTCAGACTAGGTTCAGCTTGATATTTTCAAGCTACTTCTTTGTAATTCATCAAGCTCTTAATTATGATCTATGAACTGCACACTTAATGAAATATGTTAGCAACACAATAACAAGTTTTGTTAACATCAAAACCAAGATTATTCGGGTTTCCAAAACCCAACAATCTCCCCCTTTTTGATGTCACAAAACTTGAATAAAAATATGAACATTAAAGCACAATGTTGCATAACAAGAAAAAACCATATTTTTTAAACTACATATTTCTCCCACTTTTTGTGTGAATCAAAAAGGAAGACAAATAAAATTTACTCCCCCTCAAGGATTGAGATAAAACTCTCCCCTTTAAAAGGTTTGAAAATTTGAGCAAGTGAGGGGCAAATGTGGTAGGCTATAACAAATTTAAAAACATGTAATGCACATTAATTTTTGAATAAAAATAACCTCTTTTGATGATGGATGAAGCATACTTGGCAACAAAATTGAATTTATTGACAAAACTCAACAATATCCATTTCATCTTTCTGCGGTGCCAGCACATGAGTCAACTTTGCAGAATAAACTGCTTTTTCTCGTGAATAATTAGGCTGCAAGACCTATACCGTTGTGAACCTCTATGAGTCTAGTTTGCAACGCAAAAAACGGTTCGTCATTTGGACATCCGAGCAAGAGGTTATGACAATTCTCCCAAAGTCGCTGCAAGCTACAAGAAAACTAAAATGCTTCGAAAAATGTTAGATAAAATCTCAAAATAAAAAATTTAAACTTAAAATGAGTTAAGAACAGATTGAACGAAAATTAAACCTTTAAAATAGATTTTAAAATTATTTTCGTGCAAAATGAATGCAATGAAATTGATTTTTATGCTACAAATTTTCATACACCAAATTTTGAAAAAAATATGATATGAAAATATTTCATGCTGATGAGAAAATTTTGAAAATGATTTAAAAGATATCCGCTACAAAAATCGATTCAAATGCTTTCCAAGAACAACCTGCTCTGATACCAATTGTTAGGATCGATTTCGAGGGTGGGTTGTCATTCCACACCCGAGTTCAACCAACTTGAGCTTCAATAGCTCGTGTTCTTGAAATGATGCACCGAGAGATTATATCGAGTTCGGTTACAAAACCGAGCGGAAGACACTCGACACAACCCGCTCTATAACCGATTAAACATTTGAAAATGCATTTTAAAGATATGCAATTCAAGTAAATAAACAAGCATTTGTTTATGGAAGTTCGAAGGTGGTGTAATCCTTCTACGTCTCCCCTTCTTCCACCTCATGGAAGGATTCCACTAGAAGACTTTGATTTATACAATCACGTTGTACAAACCCGATCCAGTTGGGAATTCCCCATCCAACTAGAACTCCTAGCAACTCAACTATGTATGTTCTTTAATGTCTCACATACAAAGACCTCTCATTGGTTGTGATAAATCATCAACCGTTACAATGATATTCACTCATCTATTAAGCTCTCATATACAATGAATAGAGTGAATATATATGGCACAAATGATCTCTAACTAGATCTGATATAGCAAGGTAAGTGGTGCCAAAGGTTTGGGGGTGCTCTTCATTTAGCAACTTTTGTCTTTGAAGTTCCCCAATTGAATCCCAAGTGAGTTTGCTTTGGAAGGCTTGGATTGATATTCAATCAGCTGTTATTGAGCTTCCAAATCATGTATATATAGCCCCAAGTAATGATATATACGTTAGACACAAGAATATGCCCGTTGGAAAAGGTTTTGCACCATTCCCGAGCTTGCAACAGTCATATTCTGGTTTCTAGGCTCTTTGTATTTTGGACCGGACTGGTCTGGTCTGCTGGTCTGATCTGCTGGTCTGCTCAGCTAGTCTGGTCTGCTGCTCTGATCTGCTGATCTGGTCAGTCTGGTCTGGACAGATCAGTCTGATGCAAGACAAGCTTGATACAAAAACAGCTTGATAAACTTGATCTTCTGATCAGTTGCTTGTAGCTCTTGATTATTTGATTTCTGGGCAAAGTGATCTACATGAAAGTTGTAGCCCTTTCTCTTATCTTTCCACGTAATCAAGAATCGCTTGATTTCGAGTTCGTATGAGATTGTTATGCTCGAAATACAAGGCGATGCTCCTGCTGTCTATTTGCTGGATGCAGCAGCACATGGCGTGACTTGCAGAAGCCTTTTGGCCATCTTAACGTCCGATTCAGTCTTTGACTTTCAAAGATGACTTATAGATCTTTGTCTTAGCTTTCCAACCCATACTGAATCGTTCCGTTCCGATAAGCGAGCTAATAGTTATGTCCACCAGACTGACAATTGCTTGCTGTAACAGCTCGATCTTACAGGCGTCACATGGCGTGACTTGCAGAAGCTTTTTGGCCATCTTAACGTCCGATTCAGTCTTTGTCTTCCAAAGATGACTTGTAGATCTTTGTCGTATCTTTCCAACCCATACTGAATCGTCTCGTTCCGTTAAGCGATCTAAGAGTTATGGCCAACAGACTGACATTTGCTTGCTGAAACAGCTTGCTGTTTCTTCGCGGTACAACTCGATCTTCCAGGCGACTTTTCTCCTTGATAACATTCGAACTAGCCGATCTGTTGTGAAATATGACTTTTAGTATTTTGAGTTGGCTGTTCAACCTCTTTAGAATCACGCCATTTCGATATACGAGCTATGAGATATGATCGAAACAATCCGCTCTGCCAGAATTTCAGACTAGGTTCAGCTTGATATTTTCAAGCTACTTCTTTGTAATTCATCAAGCTCTTAATTATGATCTATGAACTGCACACTTGATGAAATATGTTAGCAACACAATAACAAGTTTTGTTAACATCAAAACCAAGATTATTTGCGTTTCGAAAACCCAACAAATATGCACTGTCAAACGTGACATCTTCCCTAGAGAAGTTGGTGAAAAAATACCAGTTATTGCCGGAAGAGACTTTTCCAAGCGGATTCTTATCCTTAATGAAGGAGTCCAGGAGGCGAAAATAATAATCGGAGAGCAGTCGGTACCCCCTGGTACAAAGTCAAGACTCTACCTATTTATTTCCATGATACATGAGCTGATTTGTTACTAGGAAACAATTTCCTACAGACATTCAAGCTGTTTACACAGGAAAACGAGACAATGAAGCTTATTTTCACAACCCTTTGTGATCATAATATTATCGTCCCGCTACTAAGGGAGGCATTTCACATAAAATTTCTCATTTTTTTGCAGCAAGCTTGGTGATGAAGGAAAACTTCGACACCCAAAGATGAATGATCGATGGAAATTCGGTGAAGCAATCCTTCAGTTTCGACAACAAGGTCCTAGTGAAAATGATTCTCAAACTTTTGATTGGGTTAATATTATGTCTTTCAGAGAACATGATGAGGAAGAAGTTACACCAGAAATCATGTTGTTGCTGAAGAAGGTATTACAAGAAGATGTTCCACAACCTGAAACTGCCATCGAAGAGCAAATCACTCTAGAGGATGTGAAAAAAAAGATTCAGCAGAACTACAACGAGGATCCCCTTGGTCAAATAAGAATGAGCTCAAAGCTACTTTGAAAGCCGAAAAAGAAGGTGAGTTCGTCAGATTCAAACCAATCCCCATGAATATGGAAGATCGGATGGACATGCAGATATTACTTAAGGAACATCTTGACCTTAAGTTAATCTCAGCAGGTGTTTCTCCATTTAGTAGTCAGGGATTTCTTGTTCGGGCTCATGGAGAAGTTAACGAGGAAAGCCAATATTGGTGATCAATTATAAAGGATCAATGAATTTTTGGAGTTCGATGGATACTTTATCCCAAGTAGAGAACATTTGGTAAATAGCATCAAGAATGCCAAAGTGTTTTCTAAGTTTGATTGCAAGTCTGGGTTCTACCAGATTAAGATGGAGGAAGCTAGCAGAAAGTTCACGGCATTCTTCACACGGCAAGGACACCATATGTTATGCAAAATGCTCCCCAAATATGTCAAAGGGAGATGTATAATATTTTCAATGATTACTTCAGCTTCATGTTCGTGTATATTGACGACATTCTCATTGCATCAAGAAACATGAAAGAGCATCTTAAGGGATAATTACATCTACGTCCCCTCGACTTTGACATATTTACATAAACCTCCCATTGACTTTGAAAAATTACAGAGACTTCCCATCCAGAGTAACACCGTCAAAAATAATTAACAGAATGCGCGAAATGATATTTTTGCCTCTCTCTTATATTTAATATAAAATTATCAAAACATTTCAGATACACCCCTTATACTATATTTGATATAAAATTATCAAAATATTACATATATACCTCATATAGTATACTATATATTATAGTTACATCCTCTATTGTGTCATATTATTTTTATTTATTTCTTTTATTTTTTAGATTTCTTTTATTTTTCTATTTTATTTATTTCAAAGAATTATTTATTAAATATTTTTAAACTATAAACTAGCTTTCAGATTAATGATAATATTTTAAAACTACTTATATATAAAATTACAGTCAAAATTATCTAATTGTATTATTATCATAGTATCATATATTTTTTGGTAATTATAATGATAAACAGATATTGTTTTAGGTCATGATCTTTAATGACAATTATATATTTAGACGTTAACTTTAAATGATATGTTTTAGGCTATGATCTTTAATGGCAATCGATGTTTTATCGAATCGGTTTATTCAATTTAATATAAAAAGCAGCCAGTTCGATTGACTGAAAAATAAATTTGGTCGGTTCAGTTTTTGCAAATTCGGTATGATGCACACCCTAGTTGAACTCATATTTAGGTAGTTTGTTTTCAAAATTTAGATTGTTATCTCCTTCCTCAAATTATTAATCATATATAATTCACATTTTAAACCATTTATTGAAAAGCAAGATCATTATATATTATCAAGTTTTTACGGTATTTTTGGCAAACCAATATTTATTGACGTCAATTTCGAAAATGACAATCGAACATGTTAGTTTTTAATTTGTCTTTCAATTCGATTTAATTCACAATATTACATAATGTCTTTATTTCCAAAAGTTTTTAAATATATATATTTAAATTTTGATTTTTTATGATACATATTGATATTTAATAATATTGAATAAAAATGATAAAAAATTAAAATTATTACTAAAATAACAAAAAGGTTTGGGTAAGTAATTATTATATTTGAAATAAACAATTCGAAAAATAAAATTATGGTTTTATTACGATCACACATCTATAAAATACTATAATTACAAAGAGACATCATCTACAAATTTAGGTCAAAATAAAGATCAAAGTTGACCATGAACAATTTGAGGTTTTCATTAAAAATTAAAGAATATTTTTATAACTGCCATTAATTTTACTAACAGTATGAAATTTCCGTAATTTTTCAAAATATACGGGAGATTTTCTAATTTACGTAAACGGGTGTACATATACTTATCCCGTATCCGTAGTCCCCGCCAGCTCCACAAGCTGCACTGAGGGTTCTTCAAGTGCCCAAAGAAAACGAAGACGTTCCGCATGTCATCTTCGCCATGGCAGCACCTTTCATAGCCAGAAATCTCCGGCGGAAAGTGGGTCCCACAGTCCATTGCAAGTGGGCACTAAAAAATTGCCCAATATTCCACTTCTGCCACTGCCATTTCTGTACCTAATTTAGAACAAAGTCAAATCATGTTACTCCACATAAAGATTCAAAATTTTTCATGTTTCTGCATCTGAGGCTGATGGGTTTCTAGGAGTAGTTGGTGGGATTTGAAATTATCTCCGATTCTGGAACTGGTATTCATTGATTAATGGTTTGCAGAGAAAAAAGGGGAGGTCAACATGATCAAAGCTGCTTCCTTATATACCAGGAGCCATTACTTTTGGCCTTGGCACTTGGCAGATCTTCAGAAGACAAGAAAATGTTAGTTTTTTTTTTGTTTATTTCTGTAATAGGTGATATTTTTCCTTCTTTTAAGCTCAATATCGATTATTGCCTGTATGTGTTGTATATGTGGGTCTGTAGAGGCAATCTAATTCGTCTTCCTTTGGCAACTCTGATTCTTTGGAGTGCAGGAGGATACAAATGTAGAGGAGTTTTTTATGACAAGAAGTCCATATATGTTGACCCATGTTCGAGGAGCATTTCAGTGAAAATGGATAATACGTTATAACTCCCCTTATTCAAGTCCTTGGTGATCTTGTAAGGTAAATTTTGGAGAGAATATTAAAATAAGCAAGCCAATATATATTATTTGATGTTAACCACCAACCAGCTTTGGTATTTAATTCCGTTAAGGAACTTAACTTCTGAAGAATGATTTGCATCATGAGGCAGCATTCGGTCTAAACCATGATTTGTTTGCTGGACAATATTTTTAATGAACATGGAAAACATGTAGACAATGTTTGAATGTAATTGCTGATGGGTTTTGGGCTTTGTCAAATATCCCACATTGGTGGGATATTGTCACGCCCCGAGACCGGGGTCAATAACACCGGCATTGATTTGCATAAACATCTTGAAATCAATAAGCCTCGTAATATCTTAATAACCAAAAGCCAGTCTATTTCCATAAACGAAATAACAAAAGTCTTTACAACTGAATAAAACGCGGAATTAAAAACTTAACAACTTAAATAGTAAAATCGTACTTAAATTAAAGTCTTGGATCTAAAACTTAAGATAACGCAGCGGACAAATCACCAACCCCAGAATTGGTGTTCTTCTTCAGCTTCAACTTCTTCCTCAGCTTTATCTGGGGATGTAGAGTAAGGGGTGAGTGTTTGGATAAACACTCAGCAAGCGGGGGCCAATCGATATGACAGTAACATATTTTTCATAATTTTTCAAAACATAAATCTTAATCAAACATATATTGATATGAATGCATCTTATCATAATTGCTCCATGGAGCCATAAACATAGCATATCAATCGTTCATAATTTTCATATACTTAAGCACATTTAAATCATCTAGTTTCCTCTTGGTACTGATATCAGTCTCTAGAATTATCCCTCCTAGAGAAGAGGTCATGCATCGGCTTACCCACGAATAAAGGGTCTGGACATTCCAGAAACAACGGTTAACCACCGTATAAGGTCATGTAAACGGTTATATCCCACCGCATCAGGGTCATAAAGGAATCCACTTCCAATCAGATTTCAAAGTTTAAAGTGCTTAAAAATTACTACTTGCATAATTTCAAAATAGATTCATATCGATTGAGATTTAAAAGCATACATACAATTTTTAGAAAACGAAACGAATAATTTAGCAAAAACCCACTTACAGCGATTTAGATGATTGAACGGTTTAGGGTGCGAAAACGACACGAATCCTTCCTTCCTAAGCTTAGTGGTGCTCGAATTAATGGTATGATTTAGGCTAAAGTTTTCGGCTCTTAGTTGCTGAATTTCGAAATAAAAGGTGATGGAGGGTAAAGGTTATGCTAGGTCAATATACTATGGTGAACTCCTATATATAATTGCAACTAGAAAATCATGAGACAAAGGTGCAAGAATTCGAAATTATGGTATGGAATAAGTGCAGATTTTTGTTGAGCATATGGTATAAAATTGTTGCATAATTTGATGTTATATTTTCGAAATAATGGTATAGAATTTTCGAAAAAGAAATGTTGAGATTCTTGATTTTTATGGTATAAAAATCTTTCCAAAAACTCTTGATTAAATAATGAAACTATCAATCTTTAGATGCTAGTAAAATAGGATGGAAATCTTTGAATTAATGATATCAATACTTGCATGGATTGATGGTAATTATAGAACCTAGGAATATTTAATTCTACAAGGAAAGATAATAATAGAGTTTAATTCATTCTATACCATTTAATAATAGTATACTAATTAAGTTTTAACTTGAGCCCAAAATATTAATTTAATTAATAGAATACCTCGAATTTTCGGGTCTTTACATCCCTCCCTCCTTATTGGAAGTTTCGTCCTCGAAACTCGAGTCCACTTGATCATGGAACAGGTAGGGGTATTTTTCCCGCATCAATTCTTCTACTTCCCATGTAGCTTCTCTTTCCGTATGGTTTGACCATTGGACTTTGACATAAGAAATTGTCCTTCGTCGCAATACATGGTCCTTTGAATCTACGATCCGAATCGGAACTTCTTTGTATTTTAGAGTTTCGTTCAAGTTCCCTTGAGCTACTAGGGGTTCAGCTTCAAGTACATGACTTGGGTCAGCAATGTATTTCCTTAGTTGTGATACGTGGAAGACATTGTGAATTCTTGACAGGTTTGGTGGTAGTGCTACTCTATATGCTAGCGTTCCCACCTTCTCTAGAACTTCAAATGGTCCCACATATCTCGGATTCAACTTTCCCCTTTTGTCAAATCGAATAACTCCTTTCATTGGTGAAATCTTTACATAGACTTTTTCACCAATCTCGATATCCACTGGTCTCCTTTTCAAATCAGCCCAACTTTTCTGTCGGTCCTGGGCTGTCTTAAGCCTATCCCTGATGATAGCTATCTTGTCAGTAGTAGCTTGCACTAACTCAGGTCCTGTGATAGCTCTTTCTCCTACTTCATCCCAATACAATGGTGATCGACATTTGCGCCCATAGAGTGCTTCGTATGGCGCCATCCCAATGCTACTATGATAGCTGTTGTTGTAAGCAAACTCGACTAGAGGCAAGAGCTCGCTCCAATTTGCAGTAAAATCCAATACACAAGCTCTTAGCATATCCTCGAGGGTTTGGATAGTCCTCTCTGTCTGGCCATCGGTCTGTGGGTGATAGGCCGTACTAAGAGTTACTTTACTTCCCGTAGCCTGCTGAAAACTTTTCCAGAACCGCGACACGAATCTAGGATCTCTGTCAGATAGGATGCTCACTGTGACTCCATGCAGTCTCACTATATTGTCCATATATAGTGTTGCCAACTTGTCCAAGTTATAGTTCATACGGACAGGTAGAAAATGTGCTGACTTGGTTAGTCTATCAACAATTACCCATATTCCGTCATGGCTCTGTCTTGACTTTGGTAGTCCTACGACGAAATCCATGGAGATGTGCTCCCATTTCCATTCCGGAATTTTCAGAGGTTGAAGAAGTCCTCCGGGTCTTTGATGCTCAGCTTTAACTTGCTGACATACTAAGCATCGGGCGACGAATTCTGCTACGTCCTTCTTCATGGCATTCCACCAGAAACTTTCCTTCAAATCTTTGTACATCTTTGTACTCCCAGGGTGGACTGAAAATTTGGACTTATGCGCTTCAGCCATTACCTCTTGTCTTATGTTGTCCACATTTGGTACGCACAATCGTCCTTTCATCCACAGGATTCCATTACTATCAGTCTCAAAGTCAGTGATTTTTCCATCTTTGACTTGCTCTTTTAACTTTGTCAGACTAGGATCCTGATCTTGACTCAATTTGATGGTCTCTCGAAGACAAGGTTGAGCTGAGACCGAAGCTAAGATCATTTTCCCATTTGCCTTTCCGGCTCAAAGCATCTGCTACTTTGTTTGCCTTGCCGGGATGGTAATTAATGGTGAGATCGTAGTCCTTCAAGAGTTCAATCCATCTTCTCTGCCTCATGTTCAGTTCTTTCTGAGTAAACAAGTACTTAAGGCTTTGATGGTCTGTGAACACTTCACACTTGGCGCCATAAAGGTAGTGCCTCCAAATTTTTAAGGCGAAAACCACTGCGGCTAACTCGAGGTCATGCGTAGGGTAGTTTTGCTCGTGCGGCTTAAGCTGCCTTGAGGCGTACGCAATTACTCTTCCCTCTTGCATGAGTACACATCCCAGTCCTTCTTTCGATGCGTCACTATAAATAGTGAAACCCATGCCTTCAGTCGGTAGTACCAATACCGGTGCAGATGAAAGTTTTTCCTTCAAGATCTCAAAACTTTTCTCACACTCTTCACTCCATATGAATTTTGAGTTCTTCTGTGTGAGCTTTGTAAGAGGTACTGTTATTGAAGAAAATCCTTCAACAAACTTCCGGTAATAACCAGCTAGTCCCAAGAAGCTTCGAATTTCTGTTACGGTCGTTGGCCTTTGCCAGTCCAACACTGCTTCTACCTTCTTAGGATCTACGGACACGCCTGCTTTCGATATAATGTGTCCTAAGAAAGATACGCTCTCTAGCCAAAATTCACATTTATTAAATTTGGCATAAAGCTCTCTCTCTCTCAGTGTCTGGAGAGTGAGACGAAGATGTTGTTCGTGTTCCTCTTTGCTTGACGAATAAATGAGAATGTCGTCGATGAACACAACCACAAAGTTATCTATGAATGGCTTGAATATCCGATTCATCAAATCCATGAACACTGCTGGGGCGTTTGTCAAGCCAAAAGGCATCACCATGAACTCGTAATGCCCATACCTTGTTCTGAATGCGGTTTTCGGTACATCCTCTGCTTTTATCTCGAGTTGATGATAGCCTGACCTTAGATCGAGCTTAGAAAAGACTTTAGCTCCTTTGAGTTGATCGAATAGGTCATCAATTCTTGGAAGAGGGTACTTGTTCTTGATTGTGATCTTATTCAGTTCTCGATAGCCGATGCACAATCTCATGCTCCCGTCTTTCTTCTTTACAAACAACACTGGAGCTCCCCATGGGGATACACTTGGTCTAATTTGTCTCTTGTCTAAGAGCTCCTGTAGTTGCTCCTTGAGTTCTTTCAATTCGGCTGGCGCCATACGGTATGGTGCCTTTGAAATAGGTGCAGCCCCTGGTACCAAATTGATTTCAAACTCCAATTCACGGTTTGGAACAGAACCTGGCAGCTCTTCAGGGAAGACATCTGGAAATTCTTGTACTATCGCTATGTCCTCTACCCTGAGTTCGTCTTCTTCTTTTACCTCGCTTATTGTTGCTAGGTATACTTTTTCACCGTTCTTCACGGCTTTCCAAGCTTGTGCTGCCGATAGAAGGAATTTTCGTTCCTTGCTTTTACCGTGATACACGATCTCTCCATCGTCTGGGGTTCGTAGTCTAACATTCTTGTTACGACAGTCGACTACCCCATGGTGTTTGGATAACCAATCCATTCCGAGTATAATATCGAAATCTACCATGTTGAGTTGAATTAACTCAGCACTAAACACCGTTTCGTTAATACTGAGATTACAATCTCGGTGTATACTGTGTGCTAATAAGGTTTTATTGGCAGGTGTTGCTACATTGTATGGTTTACTAAGCAATTCCGGTTTAAGAGCTAGTTTCTTAGCAAACCTCTTAGATATAAACGAATGCGTGGCACCACAGTCAAACAATGCATAAGCAGATAATTCGTTTAATAAAATGGTACCTGCCACGACATCGTTTGCGTCCTCTGCCTCCTCATTTGATATGGCAAAGACACGGGCATTCGGTTTGTTCTCCCTGGGTTTGATCGGAGGACCGCCATTTCTTGCAGTTGTCCCCTTTACATCAGGTTCAGGGCATTCAGCTATCCTGTGTCCTAACTTTCCACATCGGAAACATGCTCCCTTTCCCTTAAGGCATTCTCCGGGATGATGATAGCCACAGTTTGAACATTTTGGAAACTTCTGTTGGTTTGGGCCGAGTATTGGTCCTTTTCGCTGGTTGTTGGACTGATTAGGCCGCTTGGAATTGTGACCAATAGTAGCATGCTGGTTAGGGGGAGGTCGCTTGCGCTTGAATTCCTCTTCGCGACGCTTTATATCAGCTTCAGCCCTGATGGCTGCTCCCATTAGATCTCCAAAATTTGCGGTTTCAAAAATCGCAAGGGCAGACTGGATACGACTGTTCAGTCCAATCCTGAAGCGATGGAGCTTCAAGGTCTCATCTGCCATGATACTAGGTGCATACATTCCCAGTGCGTTGAACTTCGCGGTATAATCTACCACTGACATGTCGGAAGTTTGAGTCAAATTCTCAAATTCTCTCAGCTTTTGGTTTTGCACTGCTGTCGGGAAGTACTGCTTCAGAAATGTACTTCGGAACCTTTGCCATGTGATAGGTCCTGCTTCTAACATCAGTGGTGACACATTCTCCCACCATATACCTGCCTGATCAACAAGGAAAGATGTTGTTACTTCCACCTTGATGTGCTCCGGCACTTCCAGTAGCCTGTGGTGATTTTCCACCTGTTTAAGCCAATTTTGGGCCATCTCTGGGTCTGAGTTGCCGTCAAAGGTTGGAACTCTGTTCTTTCGCAGTGATTCATAATGGTACTTCACTCCCTGCGGATGCGGCGCTGGCTGCTGCTGTTGCTGATTAATAGCGGGGTTAGCCAGACCTTGCAGTGTCGTGGCCACAATGGTGGCTATAGCTGTCAAGTCCTCACGACTTAGACCCATCCTCGGGGGTTCTGGAGGATTTTGGTTCCCATTCGATCTTCCCTCATTAGTATTAGGAGGGGCAGCATAGTTGGGGTTACGGTTTACGCACAGGACGTCCGGCCATCTCCTACAATACATAGAGATCTAAGGTCTATGCGCAGAAGTATAAGGATAACGGAATATAACGAAGACATGATAAAAAGGAAATTGATAATTTTATTAATAACTTGAAATTGTTTGATTCAAAACAAAAGGAAACTACTGAATATCAAAATAACTCTCAAATAAAAACTCTTAAAACAAAGCTTCCTAGAAGACTATGGATCTACTATATCTCCATTTCCTAAATCCTCTTCCACATCTTCTTCCATTGGTTCCTCTTCAGGGTCCTCCTCTGGTTCTTCATCTGACTCTACAACGTTCAGAAGATCTCGCATGTGACCATTGGCTTCCCGTAGGTCACTATTGACGTTCTGGAGATGAGTGATGATACTCCAGTATCTATTGCTCCTTATTGTCAAGCGATGGTTCGTAGCTTGGAGTGAGAGGACTCGCTCTGCCATTTGCTCTAGCTGTTGCCTTTGCACTACGCATTTCTCGGCAGCAGTCCTATGGAGTTCATCCAATCGAGCAACATCCTTTTTAGCTTCCTTACTCTGCTCATCGGCTTGATGGTGGTAGTAGCCGAGTCTATGAACATCGCCACGCAGGTGGTCTACTACCTCAAGTAGTTCAGAATTAGCTTCATTGAGCTTTTCGACTTCTTGCTCCAGGCTAAGGATCTTGACGGTCTGGGCTTGGGTCGACATCACCTAAACCCAATTACGGAACTAGTTTAGTCAACTGAAATACTTGACAAAATCATTTTAAAAACAAGAATTAATAGCATGAAGCAAAAATTTCGAATTTTGGCATTCTGGAAAAAAATTTTTTTTTTTTTTTTTTTTTTAAAATCAAAAATTAGGGTTCATAACCTGAAATTAGGGTTCCAAAATTCGCCCGAAATCGACGTCAAAATTTGAAATTGGCAGAGGGCTATGGATCGACATAGAATAAGGATCGTAATTTCAAATTTAATTCGAACATAAATGTTTCGGAACTTAAGAAATCGAGGAAAGAAATTTCGTGGCTTGTTAGGGTTCTAGGACTCAAAATCGATCTGAAATTCTGAAAATCTTCCCGTAGCCGAATTCTGAAATTGATAGAGGGCTTTCGATCGATGTGTACAGACGATCAGAATAGAATTTTTAATTTTCAAAACGATCAAGCTATGATCAGAAAATCGGGAAACGTACATAATTTGGGGGTTAGGGTTCTTAGATTTAAAATGCGAAATTGATCGGGCAAACGATGTCCGATCGATCTGAAATTTGGACAGTGAGGTCGACTGGAGGAGACGATTCCAATGATACACTGGTCGAATGTTATCGCGGCGGCAATCGTCGGCGGCGGCGAGGAGCTTAGGGTTTCGGATTCTCTAAATTCAATTTCCGAATTTTTTTATTTTTTATTTTTAAAAGTTAACAAATTTCGTATTCACGTGATCAATCGGATTGAACTTCCGATTATCGTAATTATCGTGAATCGATCTTTTCCCAGCGGGATTATGGAACCTGGCTAGCTCTGATACCACTAAAATGTCACGCCCCGAGACCGGGGTCAATAACACCGGCATTGATTTGCATAAACATCTTGAAATCAATAAGCCTCGTAATATCTTAATAACCAAAAGCCAGTCTATTTCCATAAACGAAATAACAAAAGTCTTTACAACTGAATAAAACGCGGAATTAAAAACTTAACAACTTAAATAGTAAAATCGTACTTAAATTAAAGTCTTGGATCTAAAACTTAAGATAACGCAGCGGACAAATCACCAACCCCAGAATTGGTGTTCTTCTTCAGCTTCAACTTCTTCCTCAGCTTTATCTGGGGATGTAGAGTAAGGGGTGAGTGTTTGGATAAACACTCAGCAAGCGGGGGCCAATCGATATGACAGTAACATATTTTTCATAATTTTTCAAAACATAAATCTTAATCAAACATATATTGATATGAATGCATCTTATCATAATTGCTCCATGGAGCCATAAACATAGCATATCAATCGTTCATAATTTTCATATACTTAAGCACATTTAAATCATCTAGTTTCCTCTTGGTACTGATATCAGTCTCTAGAATTATCCCTCCTAGAGAAGAGGTCATGCATCGGCTTACCCACGAATAAAGGGTCTGGACATTCCAGAAACAACGGTTAACCACCGTATAAGGTCATGTAAACTGTTATATCCCACCGCATCAGGGTCATAAAGGAATCCACTTCCAATCAGATTTCAAAGTTTAAAGTGCTTAAAAATTACTACTTGCATAATTTCAAAATAGATTCATATCGATTGAGATTTAAAAGCATACATACAATTTTTAGAAAACGAAACGAATAATTTAGCAAAAACCCACTTACAGCGATTTAGATGATTGAACGGTTTAGGGTGCGAAAACGACACGAATCCTTCCTTCCTAAGCTTAGTGGTGCTCGAATTAATGGTATGATTTAGGCTAAAGTTTTCGGCTCTTAGTTGCTGAATTTCGAAATAAAAGGTGATGGAGGGTAAAGGTTATGCTAGGTCAATATACTATGGTGAACTCCTATATATAATTGCAACTAGAAAATCATGAGACAAAGGTGCAAGAATTCGAAATTATGGTATGGAATAAGTGCAGATTTTTGTTGAGCATATGGTATAAAATTGTTGCATAATTTGATGTTATATTTTCGAAATAATGGTATAGAATTTTCGAAAAAGAAATGTTGAGATTCTTGATTTTTATGGTATAAAAATCTTTCCAAAAACTCTTGATTAAATAATGAAACTATCAATCTTTAGATGCTAGTAAAATAGGATGGAAATCTTTGAATTAATGATATCAATACTTGCATGGATTGATGGTAATTATAGAACCTAGGAATATTTAATTCTACAATGAAAGATAATAATAGAGTTTAATTCATTCTATACCATTTAATAATAGTATACTAATTAA
Source organism: Haberlea rhodopensis (assembly GCA_907163345.1). Lineage (NCBI taxonomy): Eukaryota > Viridiplantae > Streptophyta > Magnoliopsida > Lamiales > Gesneriaceae > Haberlea > Haberlea rhodopensis. The sequence continues at coordinate 153,236 of CAJQUN010000191.1, forward strand.
AGTTTTAACTTGAGCCCAAAATATTAATTTAATTAATAGAATACCTCGAATTTTCGGGTCTTTACAGATATGACTTTTTGGGGCAAAGCTTTGGATATAAAAGAAGGCTTGGGGCCTTTGGTTTCAGTGCACCAGTCAATAGCTTGTCTAGCAACTTTTGGCTTCAGATATATTTCTCTCTTGTTTTAGAATCTAGTAAAAGTCTTAGTATGCTCTGTGGTTGCAGCTGTGGCTGAGCTTCCACATCAGAAAAGATTTTACTAGATGTCTTTCTTGTAAGTGGAGGGGTGTGAGTGATAAAGTGTGGCTAGTGGGAAAAGCTTAGTGGGTGTGTTTGGGGTGAGAAAAGAAATTATGTGGTTGTAATAATTTTTCATATAGTGTATTTTCTTCTCTGGTCCTGGTGGTTTTTCTCCTGATTTGGGAGTTTTCCACGTTAAATCCTTGTGTTGTTATTATTTCTCCTTTTGCTTGCTTTCCCATTAAAAGGTGCATCCCGGGGGGTGAATTTGGAGGGTCAAATTCCCAACAAGTGGTATCAGAGCCTGGGTCCTTTTGCGGCGGTGGAGCTTTGGTGTGGTAGGTGAATACGTAGTGACTAAGGAGGTTCTGTCTAGGAAAATTGGTATTTAAGTGGGACCATTGTGACCCCACCAATTTACCTGGGAACCTTGAAGTTCTGTCTAGGAAAGATCGAGATCCTCTCTTTCCTGGGAGCTTACTTAGTGTATACTATTCAGGTCTACGGTAAAATTCATCAAAGTATCAGAAGATGTCGGGAAGCAGAGTTTCAAATGCAGTCAGATTTGATGTGGAGAAATTTGATGGGAAAATCAACTTTGGCTTGTGGCAAGTGCAAGTCAGGGATGTGTTGATTCAGTCTGGTTTACACAAGGCGTTGAAGGACAGAGTATTCCCTGAAAGCAGCAGTGATACTAGTTCGACTGGCGGAACGACTAGTGCAACAGGTAAAGCTGGAATGAGCAATGAAGATTGGGAGGATCTGGATTTTAGAGCAGCAAGTGCTATCCGTCTGTGCCTGGCCAAGAATGTTCTTGCAAATGTGCATGGAATGTCTACGGCGAAGGAACTCTGGGAAAAACTGGAAGAGTTGTATCAGACAAAGGGAGTCTCAAATCGGGTGTATCTGAAAGAGCAGTTTCATACATTGCGACTGAATGAAGGTACTACTATTTCAGATCATTTAAGCGTTCTCAATGGCATTGTTTCAGGGTTACTGGTAAGCTTCTTTCTGAAGAGAGGAGACTTGGCGGGAGTAACGGTTCACATGAAAGTTTTGCAATGGTGGCTCATAATTGGAAGAAGAAGAATTCTATGAAGAAATCCTGTTGGGGGTGTGGACAACCTGGTCATATAAAGAAAAATTGTCCAAGAGCTGGAGCGGGTTCGGCAAATTGCTCTGTATCAGCAAGTGGAGATGTTGATAAGGAAGCTAACATTGTCTCCTCTTTTGATGTCCTATGAAAAATGACATGTACATCCTTATGGCATGCCGTTGTCCCCAAGTTGCCATGAAAAAGGATGTAAAATGTTAGCGGGTCCACAATTTTGCACACGGGCATTAGTTTGGCATTGATGCAGGGTGTGTGGTGGAAATTCATGTCGATGGCTGATTAACTTTTAGGAGAGCCAAAAAGTGGGAGTTGCACCATAATTTTCAGCAAGGTTATTTTTTCGACATGGGCCGAATTGAAATGCTTGGAATGGTTTATTCTGAGTGGGGTATGCTTTTATGGTGGAGCATGGTAATTCTCTACATTGAGAATTATGACTGTCTTTGCAGTGTTAGTAGCGGAAGCTATGAAGATCTTCATCGAGGTGGAGCGTTGTGGGACGACAAAGCCCAAGGTGGAGATTGATGGGTTTTGGGCTTTGTCAAATATCCCACATTGGTGGGATATGACTTTTTGGGGCAAAGCTTTGGATATAAAAGAAGGCTTGGGGCCTTTGGTTTCAGTGCACCAGTCAATAGCTTGTCTAGCAACTTTTGGCTTCAGATATATTTCTCTCTTGTTTTAGAATCTAGTAAAAGTCTTAGTATGCTCTGTGGTTGCAGCTGTGGCTGAGCTTCCACATCAGAAAAGATTTTACTAGATGTCTTTCTTGTAAGTGGAGGGGTGTGAGTGATAAAGTGTGGCTAGTGGGAAAAGCTTAGTGGGTGTGTTTGGGGTGAGAAAAGAAATTATGTGGTTGTAATAATTTTTCATATAGTGTATTTTCTTCTCTGGTCCTGGTGGTTTTTCTCCTGATTTGGGAGTTTTCCACGTTAAATCCTTGTGTTGTTATTATTTCTCCTTTTGCTTGCTTTCCCATTAAAAGGTGCATCCCGGGGGGTGAATTTGGAGGGTCAAATTCCTAACAGTTGCTTAATCTTTTTCATTCTCCTAATAACATAATTATTCTTTTGAACTCGACTATTCATCATTCTTCGTAAATTCGTTGTTATGTATTATGTTTTAACTTAATATGTTATATTTTAGATTCTAAAATACCCCATGAACCAATAAAATGGCTAAATATATAAGATGTGAATTAACCAAAACAATAAGGGTGAAAATGTTTTGGAGAGTATTGACGAGGGTGGAAGCTAACCTCTTCCTCAGCATTAGACAAATAATGATATCCATCTTTCAAATTTATTGAAATGATTCGAAGACTCGTGTTTGTCGAAGTTTTGATCTTTGAAGTTAATAGACTTCCATCATAGTAAGTAGTATTGACAATCTTCGTCATATAGGGATGTAGCTATCATTCTTTTACCCAACCTTAAGATGTCAAATCAGTTGTAAGAATTTGAAAGTGGAGGCTATAGTTAATGGGCTTTTTAGATAAAGTTCTAAAGGCGTCTATCATCACCATCGATGTCAAAAGTCCGCAACTCTTAGTCCTTATGCCTTGGGAGGACCCTTTTAGAAGCACGCTCCTTGCTCATGAAGCATGTGCCTTAAAGCCTCAAGCTTGCTTTAAGCCGGTCGTTTGTTCAAAATCTATATGATTTAGAATATTATGTCTTATTGCATCCTATTTCAATAAGGAACGACACTTTATGAAGCATACACCTTGTTGTTTACCTTGCCCCTTGGCTCTCAGTCATCACAGATTCACACATATATTTGCTGCTTGGGCCAAGTCATTGGCAAGGTTTTTCCAATTTTGTACCGCACCGTATTTTATTCAAGTCATCCATAGATTACCAAGAAAAGGCTTCATCATTACTATTTTACCATGCAGGATTACATGTTTGGGTAGGTGATGTTTTTTCCTTCATGTAAGCTGTTACCTGTACAAGTCTATTTTAGGAAATGTGCTGTGAATTCTTTAAAACTAGACTTTTTTGCCGTGGGCAGTATGTTGATTTCTTTTCAGTTGTTTTAATCTCTGATTTAGCCTCTTCACTCGTGATAATGGACGTCAATGGTTTTTTCTGATATAAATGCTATCTGGTGCAGGTACGCACTTTCGGCCGCAGTAACATTCGTGGCCATTAAGAGACTCAAACCAAGAAAGAATAGAAGATAGCACAGCTTGTTTACAATAGTTTCTACATGTGATGAGTTGATTCGTCCCTCCCATCCATCAAATTCGGGTAAGATATTTCGGCTTACAGTCTCGCCCGTGCATGCCACCAGGGAAGTAAACTTTATTCTTCTTGTCGACTATGTTACATAGTTGCTAAGTTCCGTGTTATAGAGGTAAACGTTGATGAGACTCAATGATTCTTGAGCTACATTTTCTTACAATATGCTGTTGCACGTATCTTAGGGCTGCTTATCGGGCCGGGTCAATCCGGACCCGGCCTGCAACCGAACCTGTTAGCCCGGTTCGGAACCGCTTCAGAACAGGTAATATATCGGTCCGGAGCGGTTCCGGTAGCACCACTGGTTCCGGTTCGGACCGGAACCGATTAATTTTTAAACAAAAAAAATAAAAGAAAAAGGTGGGGACCGGATCGGATCGATCTGATTCCTTAACGGATCGGACTGGTTCCGGGATTACCGGTTCCGGACCGGTTCGATCGTTAAGCACCCCTAACGTATCTCTTCGCTTTGCATCGAATTTAACCACATGCTCCACCGCTTACGTGGGGCCCGTCAATTCATTTGAGTTTCATTTTTGCGAATGTACTCCCCAGACGGGATAGTTAACACGTTAGCTATAGCATTGCACGAGTTCCGTGCCGGTCAGCACCATGCCTCGTTTCCCATAAGTAAATTGAGGCCATATATGATGGCCTTAGAAGCATAAAGGTTATCTTTTCGCTTTTTCCTTTCTCATTGCATATTAATATAAAAAAAAACCTGGAAATTTTATGACGATTCTCCTTTTATTTTATTCGGCCTTTTCTTTTCTTTGGTTTGATTTGATAGGGTCAATTATTCGGATTCAATTTGAATTTTTGTCGTGTATAATTTTATTTTAGTTTTTGGGTTTTGCAGCAAATGGTTCCTGAAGAAGCATAGGATATGCAGCTTGCACCGATGCAATTTTTGATTATGGTAATTCATAGATTGTTGTGGTATTACAAGATATTCATTAATCTGACTATTTTTTACCTTTCATTATGAGGTGAACTTTAGCAAAAAACTTGCGCATCAATTCTCTTCTATCTGTCACCAAAAGCTTGGCTTGATAAAAGCCTGATATAAATCCAATCGCCCATAAACTGTTTGACATATGCATCAACAGGAAAATCATTTGGCGAATGATTGTAGCTATATTCTACTAATTATATGTTGTTCTTATGGGATAATGCTCCGAATTCTGACCTTTTTCTCACCATCGACTGCTTAATTTTTTTTGGTAACTTCTGCTTTATGGGTTTTGTTTTTTGGAACTATGTTTTTGATTAACGAATTTTCATCCAACAGAATTTGCAAAATAGTGATTGCAGTTTGAGTATTGGCCAGGGTCTAAGTTTTGGAGTGTATTCATTCTACTGTAAACTGACTATAAAACCACACTTTTCATGTACGCTGTATTAGAAATCTGAAGAGCATTAGCGAAATGGTTGAGCTAAATTTTCATAGATCAAAAGTATTGCATCATATATATAAAGTATCACGTCATATATATATAATATTTATTTATTATGTAACAAGTGTGCATCGTCCGTTAGTATTATATTATATCGCGATGAACGTCTTTAACTATGAAAATAAAATTCATAGATAATAAAAATGTAAATATATATTTTTTCATTAAGCTATTAGACTGTCATAAACGAATAAAGAGAACAAGAACAAATATTGAGATATGCCTTTATCGTATTTAGAAATGGATTTTCAACCTTTATCCATCTTGTCGTTAAAGAATAACACAGAAATCTGGAGCCAAAGTAAGTTAAAAGATCGTACAAAAAAAAAAACGCTAGGAACCCATTTTCACACAATATTCAATTTTTTTTAGTAATTATTACAAGTACTTGGAGATGGGCGACAGAGACTCGAACATAAAACCTCCACGTAACAATTACGATCAATGACAGATAAGTTATAAACCAATATATACTTAATCATGACATGCCAAAATAGGATAAAATAATAAAATAAATTAAAGAAAGCAAAAGAAAAGAAAAGGACCCGTGTCCCAAAAGGAAGCGCATAAAGAGGTTAGCCCACTGATCATTGTCCTACAACACGCTGCCGCACAAACTGCACCACCGATCCACCGCCACCAATGCGGAGGATCTACATATCCCCGCCGACGAAGACTCTTCAACAACCTCCACCGGAGGTAGAACCCTCCCTTCAGCAAACAAAGCTCGCCCATTATGCGGCTGCCCCAGAACAATCCCTTCTTCCAGCTCCGCCGCCACGCTGCCGTCGCCAAACCTCCTCTCCACTTCCAAATACTCACCTAAAGACGCCTTTCTGGCGTCATCCTCTTCCCCACACAACATCCACCACCGCCGCCTCTGCCGCACCGCCGCCCTTGTGCTGTTCTCTGGTCTCCTGTTCCTCCGGCCTACGGTCGCCACTGAGATGGAATTTTCCCGCTGGGATGCGGCCCTGGAGGTTATGGCCTGGAGAGTTACGCCCATAAGGGTGCCTAATGTGGTGCTTCCATCGTGGAAGAACGATCCTGTTGACTGAAAAGAAAAAAACAAAAAGATCCCTCATTTAAGCAATAATTTCTGTGAATGTAGCGGGATTTTACTGGAATGGTAAAATCAAGTGAAGGGTGAATGAATATTGTACCTCGGTGTCGAGATCAGACGAAGAAACTGAAGAAACGGAGGGGGAGGAGGGTGGTGGCACCATTACATTTGCTGGATCAAACATCACTGCGTGAGTGAAATGGCTATTTGTCGGTGGTAATGTGAGAAGGATATATCTTGTAAAAGCTAGCAAGTAAAATAACCTTGCACGTAGAGACTCCATATTTTATTTGAGATCGTCGCGATTTCGAGTTTGGACAATGATCCAAAAATTATTTACTAAAAATCTCACTCAAAAAAAAATTATAAATTATCTTGCATTACATGACTATGACTGTGAAGATGGACTTGATCTATCTTTTTTTAATGTATTATACTCTTTCTTTGATTAATGAAATTATCATATTTTTTTTAAATAAAAAAATATAATGTAAGCATGCAAATTAAATTTATTTTATTTTGTGTAAATTTCATGTTTAATATTAATTATCATGAATAATTTTTCTTTATCTTTTCATTAATTAATGTATACTCCGACACACCTAAAAGGAGAAATGAAACTTTCCACCTAAGTAATGTGAGCAATAATTTTAGGAAATGTTGCATGGAAAGCAAATGGACCACTTGCTGTCCACGAGTGAGACTTAACATCCCAACAAGTTTTATGGTTGGTGTGGATGAAAAATAGTGTGTTTGGATTTATAAAGTAATTTTTTAAAAAAATATTGTTTGGATGCCTAAGTGAACTTATTAACTCTTGGACTTAAAATTTAAAGATATTGAGCTCTCCGACCTTATCTAGATGGATAATAGTTCATACATATTTTGGGTAGATTTGAGTTTGAGTCGCTAAAATTGATTTAGTGTGTAGGTTGATCATATTTCGCAATTATTTCCAAGTATGAGAATTTCATTTATTCGTTAATTTAGAACATACTACATTTGACAAATCAAGAACATTACATTTAAAATTTCTTTCGAAATTTTTATTCTGCCTTTTCTACTATTTTTCTACACTGAAATCAAAATTATATTTTGTTATAATTTTAATCAAAATTAATTTAAATTTAGCTCAACTATAGTGATAAACATTCTTTTTTATTGGAGGACACATGGAATTTTATCATAAAAGTCATAGATACACCTATCTTGTTTTAGGTTGAATAATTGCTACCACACGAACAGTGTCTCGTGGGGATCTGCTATATGCCAAATGTTTCTCGTTGGTCCAACTATTTGCCGGGACTAATTATATGCCACAACAAGTTATATGATTTATATTGCAAAGATATATAATATATTATATGTATGTAGAGCTGTCAGAACGGGCCAGCCCGACCCAAACGGGCTGGCCCGCCCAACCCGCGGCCCAAACGGGCCCAACCCGTTTGGGCCCGCCTCCAGGCGGGTTGGGAAAACCCCAACCCAACCCGACCCGAAGCGGGCCGCGGGTTGGGGCGGGCTGGCCCGCCGAAATTTTTTTTTTTTTTTTTTTTTTTTTTTAAAAAAAGAATTTTTAAATTTTTTTTTTTTAAAAGAAAGTTCAAAAAAAAAAATTCAACTAAACTTGCCGAACCTGGAAATGATGCTAGAAGAATACCGAAACTTGTTTTAGGTTTTATCTAGATATTAACACTGCTACTAAAAAAACTTGATTAGTGAATCAGTATTTTACTCAATTTTGAAATACTTGTTGCAACTTTAAAGCAAGACTAAGTGAAAAATATACAGTAGATCGAATGCTTCAATGTGATATTGAGTATTTATCTATGAATTGAGCCTAAAAAAAGAAATAACAAATTTTTTTTAAAAAAAAGAAAAAAAAAGGGCCCAACCCGCGGGTTGGCCCGCCAAAACCCGCGGCCCGTTTGGGCCAGCCCGTATAGGCCCGCCTGCTGGCGGGCCTTAAAAATGCTGGCCCAACCCGCCTATTTGGCGGGTTGGGTTGGGCCAGGCCCGCGGGTCTGACCCATTTTGACAGTTCTATATGTATGGCATATGGAAATGATAGAAAATTGAATTAGTTTTCAGCAAAATATAATAATATTTATATTTAGATTTTATGAAGAGGAACTAAGAAAATGTTATTATTCTAGAAAAATGGAAATCTAACAAAATACATAATTTACATGTCAAAAAAGTGATTGGCGGTTTGCATTTTTAAATAAGATTTTTAGATCATCGTCCAAACTCGAATTTGAGTCATTTCAAAATAAAAAACGAGACTTATCATCTTGTTAATGCTTGAGTCACGATTGACCTGGTCTTATAGATATCGCTGTAATCTTGTTTCGAAGTTGTAATCTGATCCCCGCGATTACGTTGGCTAATCCGAGTATTCTCAGTATTTACATCTCTCCACCTCCTCCATTTCTTTCATCGATCACAATCAAAGAAGATAAAGGAGTCTTGAATCAAGTCAATGGCAGAGGCCAAGATCTACGAACTTAACAATGGCACTATGCAAGTCCATGTCACCAATTTTGGCTGCACGATCACCTCCTTGTTTGTACCTGATAAAGATGGTAAATTCACCTTCTAACTCACAAAGAAACCAAGTGTGAATAAATCTGTTTATTGATGTTTTATATTTACATTTGAAGGGAAATTGGCTGATGTTGTTCTGGGATTCGACACTCTTGAGCCATATTTGGTCAGCGACATTTTTGCATCAATTTATTTACAAAACCCATGAGATTTTTGTCTCGATCTTGTTATTTTCTTGTGGAAAAATTGAATCTTGGCGTTTTATTGAGGGTATAAATGTGCCCCTTCCTGTTTTTTGTTTGTTGGCACGCTTCATTTGACGTGGTGCATAAATTATCATGAGTTAATTGAAATTTTGAACATGGTATTTTCCCCTTTATATTTATGTACAGAAAGGGGCTGGTCCTTACTTTGGATGCATTGTGGGTCGGGTGGCTAACAGGATCAAAAGTGGGAAGTTTACTCTCAATGGTGCTGAGTACTCACTGCCTATTAACAGTCCTCCAAACAGTCTCCATGGTATACTCAATTGACTGTTTTCTGAAATCTTTTTCGTATTTTGTGATTCTGTTTGCTTCAACAGTTTTTAGTAGAGCCCTATCTGTCTCACATATGGCCAATTGATTCTTACCCGTAAATATAAAAGGCGAAATTGTTACCTTGATCAAAGTCATCCTTGAAGTCTTCAAATCTCTGTTATTTACTCGTACAATATCAGATTGATTGGTGATGCTATCGTGGAGAAAGAAAAATTGTATAAAAAGTTTATCCTTCTGGTATAGGCCTTTCAGCTTCTTAATAGAGCTGAAACATTAGCGAAATGGTAAACTTGATGCATGAAGCTCACGTGCAGGGTCAGGCCCATTAGACCTAATGTACTCAGTCTTCCAATGCAATGCAAGAGGTTTTCTCCGCGAGCTGAAACATTTGCGAGAATTCACAAATTTTAGTTATGAATTATTTAGTTCCCAGTTTCATTTGATGTATGGATAGACCAGGAAGCACACAGTTGCGCTATAATTTTTTTCCAAGAGTTGAAGTCCTATGCTGTATTTTTGTCTTTTATGTTGCTTATTGGCCTTTATTTTGGCGGCTGATGGATATATCATAGTGTGGCTGTATGATAGACATTATGTGATGATAATAAAGTTAAGAGAAAGTGCATTTTGTTTTCTGTAGCAGTTGAGGTGAATCTATTATTGGTTGGAATGACCGAATGACAAGACAAATCTGTATCTAAAATGCCAAATGACCCTGAAAATTTCCCATTCCTCTAACGTTGTTTTGGTATAATCTTTTGAAGGTGGGCACAAGGGATACGACAAGGTTATTTGGAAAGTCGTTGAGCATAAACAGGGTGATAATCCATCGATTACCTTCAAATATCAGAGTTGGGATGGCGAGGAAGGTAAGCCCCCACAACTTGTTCTGCACACACTCACAGACGACAGTGTATATTATTTGTTTATTCTCATTGCAGGCTATCCAGGTGATGTTTCTCTGACTGCAACGTACACTCTTACTTCCAAGAGTACATTGAGACTTGACATGGAAGCTGTGCCGGAAAACAAGCCAACACCGATCAATTTGGCACAGCACACCTACTGGAATCTGGCAGGTCACAATTCCGGGAACATTCTTGATCACACCATACAAATATATGCAAATCATATTACTCCTGTCGATCAGAACACTATTCCAACAGGAGAGATCATACCGGTTAAAGGCACTCCATTTGACTTCACGACTGAAAATAAGGCAGGTAGTCGTATCCACGAGGTTGGAATGGGATACGACCATAACTATGTCCTTGACTGTGGAGACGAGAAACTGGGATTGAAGCATGCTGCAAAACTGAAGGATCCCATTAGCTCGAGGACTCTAAATTTGTGGACTAATGCTCCCGGTGTGCAATTTTACACTGCAAATTACGTTAATGGAATCGCGGGTAAAGGTGGTGCTGTGTATAATAAGCATGCTGCTCTGTGTCTTGAAACACAAGGATTCCCGAATGCCGTCAACCAACCAAACTTCCCCTCAGTGGTTGTTCAGCCACACGACAAATACCAGCACAGCATGTTGTTCGAGTTCTCATTCGAGTAAGGCTAGAATCTTTTGGCTAAAATATTAGCTCGTTTTGATGAGATTAAGTAAGGCTGGAGCTGTGTTACTAGCAATCAATGGACATCTGAAACTGCATCTTTTCTAACTAGTTTTGAATTTTCTTCATTTTGTTCCTGGATCAGCTTTTGCATGTGATTCTTGAATTGTTGGGATAATGCGAATGTTGAAACATTACTCGCATTTCGGATATAACAAGAATATAACCGAAATTTAGATTTTGGAGAATTTAAGAAAATAAAACGACTGTCCTGACTCTTCGTCATCTGTTGAGTTGGTTCCATCCGTGCTTCAATAGATTATTGGTGATAGATTCTGAACTTCCTTACGGTTGTGAAATGTAGAATAAACAAATTTGTTAAATAATTGTTGAAATTAGAAAGAATACGTTATTTACTATGATATATCAATCTCTTATCACTTTTATCAGGTTCAATTTTGAGAGCATACTCGATAATAGCAATAAGAAATGAAGTTGTTGATTAGTTGAGTGAGGATAACTTGGTTGTGTTTTATCGGGTGAAATTTTCATTTTCTTAAAAAAAAGTATTTTCTCAAAAATGAGAGAACAATAATCGAAAATTTTGCTAGTATGTCTCCCCTATAAGTTTGCAACTATATTCTACTCTGAAGTTGATATTATCCAAAGAAAATCCAAAAGCAAAAATTCGAATATATTTTATGATGCACATCTACTCATAAAATTTCCACGGTTACGAATCCGATATTTTTCGGATACCGATACTCGCAGATACTTCCCCTATACGTATCGGATACGCAACTCGGATACCTATCTGGATAGGTCACGATAATCTCATCTTTCAACTCAAACACTAAAACCTAACGCAAATAAAGTGCCATTTTATTAGCAGCAAATCATAAGTTATATTAACAATAGTCGTATAACGTAAATTTGTCTAAAAAATAACACACAAGATTTCACGATTTATCTACTGAATATAACAAGCTTTACACTCGGTCTCTATGTACTAGTTGCCGAAAGAGGACTCTCCCACCACAATTGACATCCATTGGGAAAAAAACTCATCGGGCATGGTAAAACGCGAGAACAAAACCGTTCTTTCTCCGATAAACCAACCTCAGACAGTTGTCGGAACGGTCAAATATATGAGGAAACACCAACATTGCTACTCCGAGCATAGAACATTTTCATGGTTACCTGCAAAGAATTTGTGGCGCACTCCCTTAAATAAGGTAATTCAATCGCAATAATATTCAGAACATCCATTAAATTAACCGTAACAACATAAAAAGAACAGTGAATACATTTGAAATTCCTTTGAGACTCTAGTTACTTGGAAACTACAAGCCAAGTCATTGATCTTCTTAGATCCTTTTGGATTGTTGAAGGCTTTCAAAGATCACCACTTCAAATTATTTGGAAAATAATTTTAATTCAGAACTGAAAAAAATCAATAAGTACACCTTGAAATCATCGGGATGCCTCAACTTTCAATGTCTAAGAGATGCGTTTGACAGAAAGAAAAAAAAAAGTAATAGCAACAGAAGTTTCGAGGCTTCAACGGAAAGCTACAAAGAACTGGGTACTATTTAAAATGGACAAAAATCTCACCTAGTGACAAAATTGTTCTACGCACTATCAGCCATAAGAAGAGCAGTTACTTCACCCACAGCAACAGTTTTCCCTGCCAGAAAAGGAATTTTAAGTAACCTTAATAAGGTTAAAGTAAACAGCAATAGAGCTAAATAATTTACACAAGGCCAAATGTCTTTTCAACCTTCAGTTCCAAGAGTGAACCGCCCAAGTTGTGCAAAACCAGAGATTTTTTCGATGCATATCAAGTTATTCACCTGAGGTAAAAATATAGCAATATGAATTATGTCATTTCCCTAAATACAAAAATCAGCAGAGGAATATAATACCAAGATTAGCAAAGATTAAACATATCAGACAGCTCATACGTCATACAACAATCACCTTTCCAATCAGTTCAACTCAGATTGAACAATTTTTAGAAACTGTATCGTTCATATAAATGTATAACAACACATAGAAGTATTACAAGAAAAAATGTGTAACTATGATAACCTGAATGCGGGATACAACAACTGCACCATTCTGCACAAAGAGAGGTTTTCTTTTCATGGGTTTTTTAGTTTTGGGATCAATATGTTGCATCAACTCAACATTCTCACTCATCAATCTCACATTGATTGGCATCAATGTGGGTCAGAATCGTTTGGAGTTCTTGGCAGGTGTGTTGAATTGCAAAGTGGTGATTCTGCCTTTTAACTACATGGGTATCCCGATTGGGTTGAATCCGAGAAAGCATGCGACATGGGATCCGATGGTGGAGAAATTCCGTAAACAATTGGCGGCCTGGGAGGATAAGAGCATGCATTTTGGGGGATGGATGGTTTTACTTAATGTTGTGCTGTCTTCGCTTCCGGTTTAGGGGAGACTAGCCAGAAAGTAGCCTGGGTAAAGTGGGAGGATGTATGCAAATCTAAATCTCTTGGGGGGTTGGGGGTTCGAAATTTGGATTATTTTAATAAGGCTTTGCTAGTGAAATGTGGGTGGGAAATCATGGGGGATTCTTTGTGGTTGAAGGTGTTGACTTCTAGATATCGTAATCTATTACATAATTATAGTCTCAAGCAAAAGATCAAGAAAAAAGCAGTAACAGTAACAAGAATTTGCTCCAAAAGCTGAAATGCAAATATTACTGAATTCTGGAAAATAACAAGGAACAACAAATATCAAAAGAAATGCAAGAAGAAAACTCTTACGACTCACTATTACTCAAGAGAGAGGAATTATCTCTTGCCCCAAGCCACTGCTTGTCCACTCAACTAATTTCTGGTATGCATTCTGCCCTCATCCCCCCATCTTTTATCCTCTGTAATTTCTCCCACTCACTAACTCCCCTTCCTTGATCACGTGACTTTCTCCCTCTTCTTCTATACACATTCTGGATTCTTCTTGGGCTTCAGAAATGGGCCTATTATTGATATGGGTTGGACATAATTCATTTCTTCCCGTAACAATACCCCCCACCCCCCCCCACACCACCCACTTTAGCCTTGTCCTCAAGGCTGAAAGTTGAAGGTCGATCCTCTACGAAGTCCGCATCCCTCCAACCAACATCAGACAATTAACTGAAAACTCAAGGCTGAAAGTTGAAGGTCGATCCTCTATGAAGTCCACATCCCTCCAACCAACATCAGACAATTAACTGAAAACTAAGGGATAAAAACACATTGCCAAAATACCAAAACCCACAACGCAATTCTCCAACACATGCTTTAGACAATGGACATAACCCGCATTCCTTCATAACCCATTTAGGAATATTATGATGGCTTGCAACACCGTCTCCACACATCATAAAATCAGAAAGGTTTTCATTAGCCCTCATGATTCTTCTTTTTAAAATGATGATTGCATCATTAAACTCCAACAATTTCAAGCCAGAAGCCAGAACTTGAATCTGCCCCGAACCTGTTTCAAAGAAAATACGGTTGTTAGTTATATTCACGACTCCAAACCCTTCGAACCCCTCCCTATCTCCCTGTGGCTGCCATAGTCCAGCTTCTCCCTTCCCCTTATCTCATCACTGCCCAAACTCTCCTTCCCAGCCTTTACATTTTTAGCACAATTTTCAACCCCACCACTATCCATTTTCGACGATGCAACAATCTTGACATATGGACACAACTCCGGACACTTGGAAAGTGGATTATTCAATTTAGAGCATACATATTTCCTTGAAGGTTTAGGAAAAAGTGGAACAATTTCAATTTGGGAGAAAGATGATGGCTGGTTATATGTAAATTTTGTGCCAAAAACTGAATCCTTGCATATCTCTCTTTCATCCTCTTTTGGATACAAGTCAGTCATGTCCAACTGAGTCTTTGCTTCATCCTCAGTCTTCGGAAATGCAATCAGTCCATGGTTCCCATTTTTAGGCAGATTCCATCCCTACATTTAATAAAAGAGCCCAACATATGAACACTCACCAGACCCAATAATTTGGTATCTTCATCAACCTCTGCGGTCGCCTTCGAGGCTGCGCCGCCCGTGACGCCAACACCACGGGAAAACATAAACAAATTCAATTTTTGTTAGCTTTCCTGCATTGGCGTCATAGCACTGTTGAAGCTTATCGATCTCCACCCGATCGCCTCTCTTCCATCAAACCCCAACGAATTCACTCGCCGGTAATCATGTGTTTCTTCATCCAATCCAGGTTTAACCCCTCTGTTCCATCTTCGATATTATCACGCATAGCAGAAAATTGTTCAATTACATCGGTTATTCTTCTCAACTCCTCTGGTTTCCCTTCAACTAGGTCAACATTTACTTCCTCCATAGTTTCAACTGGTTCGATTCCAGAAATTTCTTCGGGTTCTTTGCCCTCAGTTGCTTCCACATCGTTCGCCTGCAAGTCTTCCACCTTTGGGAACTTCTCGAGATTCGATGTGTTAACTGGAACAACAGATTGGAAATCCTCTTGGGAGTTGTCTTCGTCACGAGAATTCTCCAATTCCCCTTTGTTAGTATCTTGTTTAACGTTGATTGCTTCAGCACCGTAAACCTCTTCTTTAACAGTGGTGTGGATCTTGTCTTCCCCGACAGATTGTATATCTCCACTGAAACTCTCTGTAACAGGCTTGTTTGAGCTTTCCCACCTCGCCTCCAGCCGTCGCAGGGTAAAATGTCATCCATGATCACATTTACAACATTTAATTCCAGAGAGATGTGACCATTAATCAGATCTCATCCAACTCCACACCCAAATCCATGTCCCCTTCCCAAAACAAAATCTTGATGAAATATCGGACCTCGTACTTTGATTTTTTCATTTAAAAAATCAAGTAATAAGCATGATAATAAATAATTTGTTCCCCTAGCTGAGTCTTTTCCAAATTTTTAACAGTTATTAAACAGATTCACCAAAAATATAATAATACTTGAAAAACCTCCAATCAATTATTTGGGTAACTATTTTCATCAAAATAAACTTTGGCAGAGATGTCAGTTAAATGCCATAGGAAGAGGGGATAATATTATCACTCCTCTTACAAGACATTGCAAGGAAACAAAGCTAATTGCATTCAAGAACTAGATTCAGTAAATACCTACCTTCAGATGCATCTCTTGGCTCGTCTTGCAATGGTTTGGAGTTCGTACGCGTGTCGCTGGCCAAACCTAAAGCCATCAGCAAAATGAACACTTTTTATACATGAGAATCAAGATCAGCTAAATTGACATGTGACCTATGTATTGAAGATAAAAGTAGTAATAAAAGATGTTTGGGATTTATACTAATCTTCAGGTGATCTATTTTTCAGTTTCTTTAGTTTCAAGTTTTCTTGTTATGGTTATCGAGTATCATATAAACCCAAGACGAGTTCTCATCTCACAATGACAGATATCAAATGTGGAGGATGAAATCATGAAAATATAGATCAGTAAAAGCAATCATTGATTAGTTGATGATATATAGTCCTCACTCCTCAATCTTCATGCATAAATCACAAGGATATGTTGTACAGTGCTTCCAAGATTTCAAAACCGTGGATGAAAAACAAATGCTTTCAAATTTGCGGCAGGCTAGTCAAAATTCCTAATTAAAACACAATCTTCACGATCATCTTCATGATCTCACATACAATGAATAAAAGTGAAAATTATTTTTAGAAAAACCTTAATTTTTAACTACCTAGAAGCTAAAAGCAGTAACAAATAACAATATACAATAGATAGAATCAAAGTAAACGACAATTACCTGATGAATCAAGCTGCAGCGCTTTGATATCCTCCTCGATATCTATATCCGTTAACAGCACAAAACAACATAACTGGGCAGTGAAAAAACACACATAACAAATATTAACACATACAACTCAACAAAAGCAATCCCTCCACCCCCTTATAAATCAGATAAACGATGATAAACAGAGAACTGAAAAAGAGTAAAAATGAATTGAAAATAATACGATGAACTCGATAAGAAGTTGCACACTTAAGAGATTTTAAGACATTATATGGAATGAGTTAGATCGACCTGTCATTTGATGGGTTTGTTTGATGATACCCTTAAGGGCAGTGCCCTTAGGGCCATAATCACCGTTCATTTGCAATCTTTTTTTTTAAAAGAAAAAAAAGTTTCTACATAGATGGTGGATGATGCCCCTAAGGGCAGTGCCCTCCAGGACAACAACAAACAAACTCATTTGATGTTACCCACATATCCTGTGATGTGGCAAGATCAATCAATCGCAACCCAAACCTCCAAAGGAAGCGGAATAGAGGGTGGCTCTGTGGGAAGCTGAACAAGAGCAATTTCAATCACAAATAGGTTATGACCCACACAAGAGATGTCACGATCTAGGTTCTCGATATGTGATGGGATTTATCCCATAAAATAATGCCCATGAGGTAGTTAAAGAGAAAAGCAGCTCTAAGTTACCTAAGGACTTACATTTGGCGAGAGAGATATGTTGGAAAGTCATAATTGGCAGCCTCTGAATTTGTCAAAGAAAACTCAAAATTGGAATCTGCCAAAGCCATTATGTTACATTTACACCGCTATGACATTTGAAAGTCAAATGTTATAACGGTGTAAATGTAACATATTGGCTTTGACAGATTCCAATTTTGAGTTTTCAAAATGCCGTAAGAATGTTTCACCCGGTTTTAGGGTTTTCCTAGAAGAAAAAAAGTTATACGGCCTCTTTGATGTAAGCCCGGGCTGATTAATGAAAGTCAAATGTCATAACGGTGTAAATGTAACATATTGGCTTTGGTAGATTCCAATTTTGAGTTTACAAAATGCCTTAAGAATTTTTGACCCGATTTTAGGGTTTTCCTAGAAGAAATAAAATTATACGGCCTCTCTGATGTCAGCCCGGGCTGATTTATGAAAGTCAAATGTCATAACGGTGTAAATGTAACATATTGGCTTTGGCAGATTCCAATTTTGAGTTTTCAAAAAGGCGTAAGAATTTTTCACTCGGTTTTAGGGTTTTCCTACAAGAAAAAAAATTATACGGCCTCTCTGATGTCAGCCCGGGCTGATTTATGAAAGTCAAATGTGATAACGGTGTAAATGTAACATATTGGCTTTGGCATATTCCAATTTTGAGTTTTCAAAATGCCGTATGAATTTTTCACCCGATTTTAGGGTTTTCCTAGAAGAAAAAAAAATTATACGGCCTCTCTGATGTCAGCCCGGGCTGATTTATGAAAGTCAAATATCATAACGGTGTAAATGTAACATATTGGCTTTGGCAGATTCAAATTTTGAGTTTTCAAAATGCCTTAAGAATTTTTCACCCAAATGTTAATTATTTCACACGGGAGGAAAGGATCTATAAATAGATGCATTATCTCCTCATTTCCTTCATCCCACATGTAATAGTATTCTAGTTTGAGTGCTTTGTCCTGTAATAATTTGTGAGGTAATTTTCTCCTATATTGAGATTGAGAGTGCTAGTATCTTCGAAAGATAACGAGATGTTGTAACCCACATGAAAATATTATCGTGAAATCTTTTCATCTTGCCCGTGGTTTTTACCCTAATAGTTTTTAGGGGTTTTCATGTAAATTATGGTGTCGATTTTATTCTTTATTTTCAGTATTTCCGTCTCATATTGCCGTATGATGTCATATGACATATTGATTTCCTCGGGTAAAACCCCCAAGAACCGAACAAGTCATATACCGAACAGGAGGACACCGAGCAGGGTTTTACCGAACAGCTGATAAACCCTCCTCGGTTTTCTGGTCAAAGATTAGTGGAATACCCGGGGATAACCAACAAATCAACCGGCGTGAATAAACGTGCAGTAATGAGACGCGGATTTCTCGTGCACGTTTGGCCCCAGTTAAGCCACGATCAGAGGACATCGTGTGTCGGATCTCCCGTGAATTAATCACTGGAACAGCCCTATAAATACCCGCGAATGGTCTCCTCACATGGGTTGGATTTTTTGAGGCAAAATAACTCCGAAGAAAGCATATTCACTCATGTTCGGTCATTTTCATTGTTTTTCCTGGGATACTTCTCTCTAGTCATTTGACGATTGTAAGTTGTATCTCAAAGGTCCTGTAATCAACAGAGTGTGATAGTGAAATTTATACTAGACTAAGTCCCGTGGTTTTTCTCTCAATTTGAGGGTTTTCCACGTAAAAAACTTGGTGTGTTCATTTTATTTTTCGTAAACACTTTATTCTACAAAATACTTAAAATAACTGTTCGCATCACCGTACATGGGGCCAACAAGTGGTATCGGAGCCATGGACATTTTGTTGGGTAAATCTTTGGTGTGGTAGGCGAATACTTATCGACTAAGGAAGTTGTTGAGCCTTAAACGCATGGTTGCGTTTAATGCGGTAAATTATCCCCGATCAATCTTTGAGTTTTGATGATCAACAAAACTTGTGTTTGTTATACTAATACATCTACTTAGTGTGCAGATTAAGTGGTGTAAAGTTGATTGGAATGAAGGTTTTCAAGTGTGTGCAATCTGGCCCAGATCGCCCCAGGCGATGGTGATCATCGCCCCAGGCGATGGGTGCCAGGAGGGGCATCGCCACGCACATCGACAGAGGCGATGGCTAGGCGAGCACGCGAGATAGATCGCCCCAGGCGATGGTGATCAACGCCTGAGGCGATGACAGCCATTTGGACTTCGCCCCAGCACATCGACTGAAGCGACGCCGAGGCGTGGCGCGGGCATGCGCGCAGGAGAACGCCCGAGGCGATGGCAAGAACGCCTGAGGCGATGGGCAGGAACGCCTGAGGCGATGTGGAGATCGTTTGAGGCGATGCAAGAATTGAAGGTGCTGAAGCTACGGCCTTGATTTTAGCCATTGATCGCCTGAGGCGATCCAGCGATCGCCTGAGGCGATCTGTGCAAATTTGACCGTTGGACCGCGGCGATGGGTGATCGCCTAAGGCGATGTCTGAGGCGATCCAGGAGTGATTTCAGCCTTTTGAAGTGCAACGGCTAGTAGGAGCCTAGGGGGCCTCCTACACTATAAATATGGATGCTTTGGAGCATTTTGAATCTAAGGAACAAGCCTACAACTTATACAAAAGTCTTGATCATTATTATTTGTAATTGCATTGCAATCTCCATACATTGTTGTTGTATTGGAGCTTGTAATTCTTTACTTTGTTGAGTCTTGCTTTCTTCGTGTGAGTACACCGTGAAGGTGCTTTTGGTTTGATATCTTGTAAATGTCCTCCAACACCAAAGCAAGTTGGAAAATTGTAAAGTCATCAACAAGTCTAGTTGGTGCAAGTGTTGTGGCTATCCTTGGAGCCCTTAAGGCCAAGAAGACTCGTGAAGAGTGTTGGTAGCTCGGGAAGAGCTTTGTATACTCGTGAAGGGTATTGTGCTCGGGAAGAGCTTGTGTACTCGGGAAGAGTAGTGTGCTCGGGAAGAGCGTTGTAACTCGGGAAGAGTTGTGTTGTGGCTTACTTGGAGCCCTCAAGGCCAAGATCAATTATTCTAGTGGAACCTCGGTTGGAGGTTATCTAACCGGGAAGAGGAGACGTAGGCGATTTATCGCCGAACTTCTATAACAAATCGTTTTGTTATTTACCGCATTATTTCATTTACGCATTTATTTATTTTATTGTTCATTTATCGATTGACTAAAGGCTTCCGCAAAGCGCAAAATATTTTATTTTTACAAACTCATTTTAAAACGCTAAAGTAGCCAAGGAATCTCATTCACCCCCCCTCTTCGATTCCAACAAGTGGTATCAGAGCCATTTGATTTTTGTTTTTAAATCAAAATCTTTTTATGGCTAATCTAGCAAATGAGTTTGCACAAGGTCAATCGACGAATCGCCCTCCGCTCTTCACGGGTGATAATTACGGCTATTGGAAGAATAGAGTTTCCCTATATATCCAATCCGTAGATTATGACCTATGGAAGATTATAGTGAAAGGTCCACACATTCTTTTAAAGGAAATTGGGGGAATTAGTGTTCCCAAAGAGATGGACGATTTCACTAGAGCGGACATGATTTTAATATCTCAAAATGCTAAAGCGATTAACATTTTACATTGTGCTTTAGATATGAAGGAGTACAACCGGATCTCGATGTGCTCAACGGCAAAGGAAATTTGGGACAAATTACAAATTTGTCATGAGGGCACCAATCAAGTGAAGGAGACCAAGATAGATCTTCTACAACTCAAGTATGAAACTTTTGAGATGGATACCGGAGAAGATGTGGATTCAATGTTTAGGAGGCTCACCCAAATTATAAATGAGCTTGCCCAACTTGGAGAGAAGTATCCTCCAAAGCAAATATGGAGGAGAGCTCTAAGGGCCTTACCTAAAGAATGGATGCAAAGAGGACGGCCATCATCGAGTCTAACAAAGGGGAGAGTGCTTCATATGATCTTGATGAGCTTCATGGCACTTTGGTGACCCATGAACTTGAAGTTGCCACTAGAAAAGAAGTGAAGGAGGAGGATAGATCCAAGAGAAATGGGATTGCCTTGGTGGGAAGGAAAGACCATTCCGATGATGAAGAAGATGATGATGATGAAGAGATGAGGCTATTCACAAAGAAGTTCAAGAAGCTCTTCACCAAGCATGGCAAGTCAAAGACCTCCAATTCTACCAAACAAGAAACTAAAAATGAGGTAACTTGTTACAATTGTCAAGAATTAGGTCATTATGCTAACAAGTGTCCTAGGAAGAAGAGTGAGGACAAAGGGAAGAAGAAGGCATTCATAGCTACATGGAGTGATAGCGACTCCGATGAAGAAGAAGCCAAAAATCTATGTCTAATGGCTCTTGGAAATGAAGATGAAGAGGATGATGATGAGGTACCTTCTTTTGATGAACTTTTAGAATCCTATAATGATCTTATTGATGTTCTTGGCAAAACCAAGATGAGTAATAAACTACTCAAACTTGAAATTGCTAAGAAAGATGAAGAAAATAATTCATTGAAAAATGAATTAGATTCTTTAAAGAAATCTTTTTGCAAATATAGTGAAAGTAGTCAAAAGATGAGTGAATTGCTTGGATTACAACGATGTAGCTTTGATAAAGCCGGGTTAGGTTTTTCAAGCAAATCAAAATCTTTTTCAAGCTTGTTGGCCAAAGCAAAGCACAATTCTCCTACTTGTAACTATTGTTGCAAAAATGGCCACATTAAAAATAAGTGTAGGTATGCTAGAATCCAATACCAACCTAATAAAAGGTGGAAATGGATCCCAAAGGTGCCTAAGGTAGCTAACCATCAAGGACCCAAAAATCAAATGGGTACCAAAGACCCCCCTATTGTAAATTTGTTTTGTAGGGACAACAAGGAAATGGGTGAAGGCACAAGCAACTCAAAGGAGGAGTTTATCTTGTTCACAACCATAGAAGAGGCAAGAGGCATTGGACCAATGACAAGAACCAACTCTTGTCATAAAGGGTAAAATTTATTTTTAAATTGTTAAAAGAGCAAATTCAAAAAATTCATTGGCACAAATTAATTGTGTTCAATAAATTATTGAAGCTCAATATTAAATTTGAGTAAAATGCATATCCCCTTAGCAAAATTGTCAAGTGCATGATATATGCTTTTCTTTTTATAGTAAGTTGCTTGATATGCTTTGTATTCAAATTGGAAATATGCTATGTACAATTATATGACTTATGCCTTGATAGTTTTATGAGTTTATTGGGAATGGATGCATGAACATATGCACACTTTGCAACTTTTTAGAATTAATTGTTGTATGCCTTAAACACATGGTTATAATTCATCTCTATGATTTAATCTTAGGCTTGTTATGCTTATGAACATGTGAAAATTGTGATAATTATGCCATGATTATTTAAATTTCATGTTTTTTGATTATCACAAAAAGGGGGAGAATTTTGTGATAAACTTGAACCTTAAAAGATGCATAGTTTAAGGGGGAGAGCTTATGTATGCATGGTTTGAGGGGGAGAGTTAATTGTTTATTGATTTACTTGATTACTTGTATGTGTTATGCAATTGTTAAGGGGGAGTTATTTTTACTCACATTTCATGCATATTACTTATTCAAGTTTATCAAGTTTTGTGATCATCAAAAAGGGGGAGATTGTTGAGCCTTAAACGCATGGTTGCGTTTAATGCGGTAAATTATCCCCGATCAATCTTTGAGTTTTGATGATCAACAAAACTTGTGTTTGTTATACTAATACATCTACTTAGTGTGCAGATTAAGTGGTGTAAAGTTGATTGGAATGAAGGTTTTCAAGTGTGTGCAATCTGGCCCAGATCGCCCCAGGCGATGGTGATCATCGCCCCAGGCGATGGGTGCCAGGAGGGGCATCGCCACGCACATCGACAGAGGCGATGGCTAGGCGAGCACGCGAGACAGATCGCCCCAGGCGATGGTGATCAACGCCTGAGGCGATGACAGCCATTTGGACTTCGCCCCAGCACATCGACTGAAGCGACGCCGAGGCGTGGCGCGGGCATGCGCGCAGGAGAACGCCCGAGGCGATGGCAAGAACGCCTGAGGCGATGGGCAGGAACGCCTGAGGCGATGTGGAGATCGTTTGAGGCGATGCAAGAATTGAAGGTGCTGAAGCTACGGCCTTGATTTTAGCCATTGATCGCCTGAGGCGATCCAGCGATCGCCTGAGGCGATCTGTGCAAATTTGACCGTTGGACCGCGGCGATGGCTGATCGCCTAAGGCGATGTCTGAGGCGATCCAGGAGTGATTTCAGCCTTTTGAAGTGCAACGGCTAGTAGGAGCCTAGGGGGCCTCCTACACTATAAATATGGATGCTTTGGAGCATTTTGAATCTAAGGAACAAGCCTACAACTTATACAAAAGTCTTGATCATTATTATTTGTAATTGCATTGCAATCTCCATACATTGTTGTTGTATTGGAGCTTGTAATTCTTTACTTTGTTGAGTCTTGCTTTCTTCGTGTGAGTACACCGTGAAGGTGCTTTTGGTTTGATATCTTGTAAAGGTCCTCCAACACCAAAGCAAGTTGGAAAATTGTAAAGTCATCAACAAGTCTAGTTGGTGCAAGTGTTGTGGCTATCCTTGGAGCCCTTAAGGCCAAGAAGACTCGTGAAGAGTGTTGGTAGCTCGGGAAGAGCTTTGTATACTCGTGAAGGGTATTGTGCTCGGGAAGAGCTTGTGTACTCGGGAAGAGTAGTGTGCTCGGGAAGAGCGTTGTAACTCGGGAAGAGTTGTGTTGTGGCTTACTTGGAGCCCTCAAGGCCAAGATCAATTATTCTAGTGGAACCTCGGTTGGAGGTTATCTAACCGGGAAGAGGAGACGTAGGCGATTTATCGCCGAACTTCTATAACAAATCGTTTTGTTATTTACCGCATTATTTCATTTACGCATTTATTTATTTTATTGTTCATTTATCGATTGACTAAAGGCTTCCGCAAAGCGCAAAATATTTTATTTTTACAAACTCATTTTAAAACGCTAAAGTAGCCAAGGAATCTCATTCACCCCCCCTCTTCGATTCCAACAGAAGTTCTGTCTAGGAAAATCGTAGTTCAGTGGGACCAGTGTGACCCCACTAATTTTTCTGGGAATCTTGAAGTTCAGTCTAGGAATGATCGAGATTATCTCTTTCCTGGGAGCTTTACTTAGTGTATATTATTCAAGTCTATATCAAAGTATCACAAGACGATTTTATGAGACAGAATGGCGGTAGGGTTCGAAATAAAAATAATTCAACGAAAGCAATTTCATGCATTGAAAAATGAAGATGCGAGCAAGAATTGTTGCTTGGTGGCTATTGGAGATAGACCAAAGGATATCACGGACGATGAAATGAGAAATGAGAGAACAACTCGAAATTATATCTTCTTGAGATCTAATGATGATGTGAATGAGTATCATTTGTGGGACCCACTGCCCACAAGCTAATCAACAAGCATGGAAGTTATGGTAAAGGGAAACAAATGTACTCATAATTCAGATACTACAGTTCAGATTGAAAATAAAGACGGATGGATATCAAGTTTTTTTTTCTTCTGTGGCAACACCAGAGTACGAGAAACGAGAATCGGTTGAGTCATAAGTTTTCAAAATTTGGTAGTCAACTCGAGAGAGGAGACCACCAGGTTGGCTTTCAGATTATGAAAGCAATGTTGCATACAGACAGAGGATGGTGAGCCATCGAGTTTTCATGAGACTACTCAAAGCTCGGTTATAGCTCTGTGGATGATGGTCATGCAGAAAGAATTGGAAGCTTCTGACAGGAAAACAATTTCGGATCTTGTTACACTACCACGAGGAAGGGAAAGCTATCGGTAACCGATGAGTCTACAAATAATACGGGATAGTAGTATCCAAATGGAGTGGTCGACAAGATTGGCGTTGGAAGGAAATGCTCAGAAGGGATTGACTTCAATGATATATTTTCTCATGTGTTTGGCTACAACAGTCAAAGAAGTAGTGGTATTGTATGTAGTGTTAGACATACATCTAGAGCAACTAGATGTGAATTTGTTTTCTTCATGGAGATCTTAAAGAAGAAATCTATATGCTCCAACCATAAGGTTTTGCTGAAATAGGCCAAACGAACTTGGTTGCAGGTTGAACAAATCTTTGTACGGTCTCAAACAGGCGCGATGTATTGGTATGAGAGATTTGATTCCTATATCATGAGAGTACAAAATGCTTATTGCAGATCGTTGTGCATATTACAAAAGATCTGGGGATGATGATTACATCATTTTGCTATTGTATGTGGAAGACATGTTGGTCGTAGGCCCCCAACAAAGATCGAATCTAAGAATTAAAGGCATTGTTGGCTAGAAGTTTGATATGAAGGACTTGTGACTAGCAAACAAGATTCTAGGGATACAAGTTCACCGAGACATAAGTAACATGAATATTTGAACCCTCTTTTGTTAACTTCAAGTTATCATCCGAGAAGTGTCCTAGCAGTAAAACAGAGAGGATGTAGATGTCTCGAGTATAGTATGCATCAGTAATAGGAGGTCCAGGCATTGCACAAGCATTTGGAGGTCCAAACATTACAAAAATAGTGATACTTGTCAGTTAGTACATGACGAATCCTGGAGAGAAGCATGGGGTACAGTTAAGAGGATTCTTAAGGGTACCCAATTGCTACATTATGTTTAGAGGATCGGATTTTACACTTGGGGGTTTTGTGGATTCAGGATATGCAGAAAATTCAGGCAAAGGAGAACCTGACTGTTGTTCTGACAAAGCCGGATAATTGATGAGTTCGGGTGGTGTATATCCACAAGTGGTCTTTCGGAACGAAGATTGTTGGAAAGCCGTAATTGGCGGTCTTTGAATTTGTAAAAGAAGACAAACAAACATTACAATTGCAGCATATTGCAATTGAAAAAAAAAAAGAAGAGGAAAATGTGTCGTATCAAATATCAGAAGGAAAATGATGAGTATGTTCATTATTTCACACGAGAGGAATGCATCTATAACTAGATGCATTATCTCCTCATTTCCTTCATCCCCTTGAGTTGTTCTCTCATCTCATGTAATAGCATTCTACTTTGAGTCCTATAATAATTTGTGAGGTAGTTTTCTCCTATATTGAGAGTGTTAGTCTCTTTGAAAGATAGCGAGAAGTTGTAACCCACATGAAAATATTATAGTGGAATATTTTCATCTTGTCAGTGATTTTTACGTTAATAATTTTTAAGGATTTTCCACGTAAATTATGGTATTGATTTTATTCTTCATTTTCGATATTTGTATATCATATTGCCGCACCTGAGATCGATAAGATCCTCTATTAGTCTCTGCATGTGACGCCAATCAGGCTTCGATAAATTCTTGTGTTGTTTCATTTCTATATTTTACTTTCATCTAAGGATTGCAATGGAGCGGGTCCAGACCCGAACCCGCTCCGTCAAAGCGGGTCTGGACCCGCTTCAACCGGGTTTGGAAGCGGGGCGGGGCGGGTCTTGGGATTGACCGAACCCGCCCCGCTATACATTTTTAATTTTTTTAAAAAAAAATATAATATTGAATATACATTTTATTTCTTTGATTGAACAATAAAGTGTCATTATTTAATTTTATATCAAAATTCATGTGTTCATGTTAAAGAAGTTGGACATTTCAAAAAGAATGAGAGCAAATTAATAAATATTTGGTTGCTTAAAGATAATTTTGCAATGTTTATTATAAATATTTACTATAGAAAAACATGAAATTCAATAACAAAACTCAATTTTTGTGTTTCAAAATTGATTTCTAGCTAAATTTTTTTTTAAAAAAACTGGAACCGGGGCGGGTCGGATAAACCCTCCGGGTTCGCGGGTCTAGGCGGGGCGGGACGGGTCCGGGTTTTATGTGTAGCGAGACGGGTCCGGGTTTTATGTGTAGCGAGACGGGTCTTGGGATTGACCAAACTCATCCAAACCTGCCCCGTTGTCATCCCTACTTTCATCGCTTTAATTTATTTTTTTTCCATTATTTTTGTTCAGTCGAGACACCAGAGAGGATATTTTGACTAAATAAAATACTAGCGGGATAGATTTATTATTACATGCAACAATCAAAATTTTGCTAAATCAAAAGCGATACATGTGACTATTGGAAAATGCTTATACATATCGGGTCTAGGGTCTGATAGATACATCAACATATATACAAATATATATATATATATATATATATATATGTTGTCGTATGTCAGATTCGGTGCACCAAAAATTTCACTGTAGCTACCCATGCGTATAAATACGTATTTAACCCAGTTAAACACAACTGCAGCATTCAGACAGTAAAATACAGTTGGAATGGGCATTGACAGCACATACACTTTCCCCATTCCATAATGTTGGACAGAGTATTTAATGGTAATTTTGGGGTGTCCCCCTTCACAACTGTTCCCAGTCAAAGCTATGGCTAAAGTTTGTATAAAGTTTTTTCCTTTCCTTGTGCTTGTGGGCATCGTTCGATGACAAACGCATGTGTTTTGGAAGCAAAGGGAATCTTAATCAATACCTACTCCTCTTCCCAAGATTTTTTCCCTAACTTTTCAGTCCTATAGTAAAAGTTTTTTCTAAAAAATAATATATGGTATCAATAATCAATAACAATCAAATATGAGAGAAACGATTTATTCTTGGCTATCCCATGAGGTGGTGTCCCATAAGATAGTCTCATCCATTAGATAAAATATACCCATGGATGGGAATATACCCATCCAATGGATGGATCTAGCCATGGGGTAGCAAAGATCAATTCGCAGGAAACAACACATTGCCTGACGCCTACCCACTCACACTTTGCAATTTTTCTCTCCCCTAGTTTGGTCGATTCGTTCATCGATCAAAACCGATTTCAAAAACGGATTTTTTTTGTACTAATCAAACCGATTTTTTTTTAAAAAAATCGAATTAACCAAACGGAACGCAACAAAATATCGGCTCACTTGATCGTTAATCGAATTAACCTATATTTTTTAAACAAATATATAAAAAAAATTTAAAAAATAAGATAATTGATTTTAAAAACTAAAATAAAAGAATGATATAAATTGATTTTAAATTAAAAAAACTTAATTTTTTTAAAAAAATTAAAAAATTCGGTTAACCTATATTTTAAATTAAAAAAACAAAACCTAATTAACAGTTTTTTCTAATCCAAAATAACCTAACCAAATTTATGAATTAGTTCTGTTCGATCTGTTAATTTAATTTAACCAAAATTTGCTAATCTCTAATCTTACCTACCTTCTCTTATCAGCGATATCTCCCCTTTATATACAGTCCTCACATCTTCACTATGTCTATCTTGTGCTAGGGTTTCCTTTTCTTGGATGGGTATTGAGCTTCTGAACAAAGTTACTGTGGTGTAGCAGTTTACTTTCAGCACACATATATCAATAATATATGTATACACACACACACACATACGAGAAGCACAGTCTTTTCAGACTTAAGATTTTTTTGTGGAATTCCTTTTCCACACGCTGCTTATGGATCTGTTCTATGTCTTATGGGTATTTGAGTTCTTCCTCGAAAATATTTGCACGAGCTTAGATCTGGATCATATGCATTAATTTTACGCAAAATAAGTGATTTTTCTTTTATCATGTAATTTTTTCTTCTATATTAAGTTATTAACACGTCAAACATATGGTTTTTTTTTTGTATATCTGATACATCAAGAATGATTCTTGATTTTTCTTTCATTTTTCTGCGGTTATGGATGTGGATGATGTTTCTAACTAGAATTTTTTGTTTGAGATTAAAGTTAAAGAGCCGAGCTCCTTGAAGTCCAATGGAGAATAATGCTGGGAAAATTAAGCTGCTGATCTATGGATCCCTCAGCCCTATCCACATCTAAGTTATCGTTGGATGGGTTTGTGGTGTGCATATGTCAGGAGCTTGAATTTACCCATGTTCAATCCTTCTTTGGATTGAAGGGAGCTCTACACTTTTATCCCTATACTCGATCTATCTCTATCAACATTATCTTGAATATTGAATCTGGTTTTTCAAGATAGATGGGTATCAGATTTGTTGTTACTGGTTCTTTAATTTCTTGGATTATTGTTTGATTATATAATATATATTTATTGTTTTCATTACTGTGACTTTATTCTGATTCTGCATGGAGACATGTGAAAGGGCTGATGCGGTGTTGATTGTGAATCTATCTCTAGATTTACTTTACTCTTTTTGGTTTCTGGAGAAAGCAGCGTTCTGTTGAAGCTATTTACTCGGATTCTTCTATGCTACATATCCCATATGTCACTATCCATGGCGGATTTAGGTTTCATATAAAAAAGTGGAATATTGATAAATCTAGGTCATTGATCCAAGGTATTGTCTCACATTGTAGTCAAGAATAATACTCTATACAAAGAGTGTTGGCTGAGTAAGAACCCTTCATTTACCCAACCATTGTAGTTCTTTCATGTTTTCTTTTATTTATGTGTAGTTTTTATTTTTTTATTTTATTTTTATCATTGACTTTTGGTGGTTTTTTATTAAAATATTCAAAAATAATAATTAATTTAGTTAAATAACCTTCGTGGAGTCGAATTCTGAAAATGATCGAAGTTGACATTTCAGATAACGCCTTCATTTGAAGTTGCCATCTCAAATGACTCTTCATTTGAAGGCTTGAAGACGTCATCTCAGATATCGCCTTTTATATAAAATAAAAAATATTATATGGAAGACGTCATTTCATATCGCGCCTTCCATATAAATTTTTTTTATATGGAAGCCTTCCATATATATATTTTTTTATATCAATATAAAATCTTTTGACATATCGTATATATATATATGTATATTAATTATGAATTAACATAAATACTACAATCTATTATAAATAGATTGTATATATATATATATGTCAAAATATTTTATATAGAAGACGATATCTTAAATGGCGACTTCGATTATTTTCAAAATTCGACTCCACGTAGGTTAATTTGTGAAATTAATTATTATTTTGAATATTTTAATAAAAAACCAGGACTTTTGGTGTATATGTTAATTCAAAAAATTTACTATGATTTGATCTAACAAAATAATAATGGGGGACCACATCCACCCAAAAAATTAGGTAAGGCGTGGCATTGCAAAAACACCATCTTAAAAGAATTAAATGGTTTAGTTCATTAGTTGCATGTATCATTGTACGTGGATAGGTTTAGATGAGAAGGCAAAAAATCAACTAACCCATTACATTTGTGTTGCTATATTAATTGGTTTAGTTCATTAGTTGCATGTATTGTTGTACTTTGATAGGTTTAGATGAGTATGCAAAAAAAAAAAAAATCAATCCATTACATTCGTGTTGCTAAATTGTACTAAATTATTAAACCACAACTGCAAAATAACATTTAAAACTGCCGACTTCGGGTTAGTAAGCTGGGGAGTGGGTGATAGGTAAAATGGACATAACAATTAGTACATTCTACAAGTTTTTAAACTAAGATATTGAAGTTGATAGTAATAAAACAGAACTAAAACTAAATAAAATGAGAATGGTATAAACAATAAGAATCTGAAATTATGTGAACGAAAATACTATCTGAAACATAATTTCAAATAATTTGCAATAGAAAATCAAAGATATATGCAAACTAGATACATCATAAGTATGTACTA
Organism: Haberlea rhodopensis; assembly: GCA_907163345.1. Taxonomy (NCBI): domain Eukaryota; kingdom Viridiplantae; phylum Streptophyta; class Magnoliopsida; order Lamiales; family Gesneriaceae; genus Haberlea; species Haberlea rhodopensis. The sequence continues at coordinate 184,145 of CAJQUN010000191.1, forward strand.
AATGAATTGAAAATGCTAGTTCACAATACGAAAAAAATATAATAAATTGAAGTATTAAAATCTTTTATTACCAAATTGGAATATCAACAATTTTAACTAATAAGTACAAGAAATAAAATGCATTTCTTACTACTAAAGATGCATAATGAAATAATTGATCAAAAAAATAGGTTTAAAAAATATAATTTGCAACTTAATCGACTAAAATATTTAATTTTATAATTCAAGGAATCTTTAATATATAAATTTGCAGGCATATTGGGTAGGTATATGGGTGGAGATGCAAAAATGAAGGTTGCTCGATAGTTTCAACTGCAACACCTTTTTTTGAATTTAAAACGGGTGGATACGAGTGAGTGGATGTGGGATGAGCAGGTGAGTTAGGTTGTGCTGTTTTTTAATACACCATTAGTTGCATGCTAATTTTTTTAAAAAAATCATCATTATATTCCCATATACGTTTAATTTAGTCCAACATGAACAAACTAAATAGATTACGTCGGGTGAAAAATTAGGTTTATTGTAGTGGAATATATTACATTTAGAATTCTCATTGAAAGACCAATAAACTCAGCCAATTATTAAGTTCATATATAGTAATGGTTGTAATTCATAAAAGTAGTTCATGTTATTATTGTTTATCATGTAGTTTTCTTGTACGTATGTAAAGTTATCATTGTAGCTATTATCATGTAGTTAGATGAAAGTTGATTAATAACGTAATCCAACCCTTATCTCATATATTAAACATAGCCTTAGTGTTTGATATCATTAAATGAAGATGAAATGAAATCGTTCTCATTATATTAAAAGGGAAGGGTCATCCGTCTCCTTATAAACAGCTCGAGTTTGAGTCCGTTTCCCATTAGTTTAAAAATTGTAAAAAGAAAGGGAATGGTCTTAAAATCACTTTTTTCACTTGGATTGTGAAGTGCCAAAAATAATATATCGATCTTTTCCAAAATAAAAATAATATTGATTTATCTTCTCCATATATATAAAGAACATAAAATAATGATGGTTAGTTGTTTTGAAACAACATAGTTTTATAATCCATCCAACAATCAATTAAAATTAAATTATGATAATTTTTTCAGTATTATTTATATAATACTATTATGGGCAAATTTCAAAAAATGATCTCATAGAATATAAACTTTTCAATACTAATCCCAAACATGTAGGATTACTGAAATATAGTTCCATAGAAATTATTTTTTTATCAAAAATAGTCATACATAAATGTTTTTAACAAATTTAGTCCCACATTATTTTTTTTAACAGAAGTGTTCAAAAATTCAATAGGAGGCTTTGAGATTACTTTTGATTAAAAACAAAAGTTTGAGACTATATTATTGATTAAACACACAAAATTGAGACTATTTTTTATTAAAAAATAATTTATATGATATTATATTTGATTAATCCTAAAAGTTTGGAACTAATATCGTAAATATCATTGTGTTTCATGAATACTTAGTAATATGTTTTAGGATCAAACGAGAGTGTTTAGAGGGGGTGATGAACACTCCTTCAAAAATTAACTCTTATTGATTTCACTCAGGTTAGTAAATGAAATATGTTTCTTAACCAGTTCTTAAGCAGAATAGATCGCTGAAATGAAAGTACGAAAACGGTCTGTTCTTAGCTAGTAAGAACGGTTGATGGCTATGAAATGCAAAGTAGTGCGAAATGTAAGTAGACGAGATATGTTTCTGGAAGTTCCAATGCAAATCCTTCTACGTCTCCCCTTCTTCCAATCAAGAAAGGGTTCACTAGAAGACTTTGAGTAATACAACTTTTTGTACAACCCCGATTCAGTTGGATTTACCCCACTATCAGACTGAAACTCCTAGTCTCTCAATCTGTTCAGACACAATTCATCTGACGGTTACAATCAAATCTCACTCTTCTATCTTAGCACAAATACAAAAGATCGAGTGAATTACTCTCACAAATGATCATTTAGATGATCAAATAATACAATAAGACGTGTTCTAAGAATTTTGAGCAGATTGGCAAGATAAAATATTTTCACGATGGTTCTGCTCAAGAATGAATGTTTTAACTTGTAAGCGTGTGTTATTCAGTCTCTTGATCTGTAAAAACCTCTCTCCTGAGCATTTAAGTTGCATCCTTATATAGTCGTTTATACTAACGATAATATTTCATTTTCTGTGCAACTCTTCACTTTGCTCAACTTTAGAGCAGACTGCACATTGCCATTTAAACTTCCTCTGTTATGTTCTATCGGCGCTTGTCAGAGAAGATCTGCTTTGTCTCTTTACCATTTAAGGTAACTTTAGTCTCTGGTCTATTTCAGCAAAATAGCCGTTAGGTAGTTCGGACTGGTAGACAATGTTTGCAGCTATACTAAGTTCTGATCTAATCTGCATCGATCTGGTTGACTCTAGTCTGATCTGCATCGTTCTGATTTCATCGATCTGAACTGTTTTGACTTATCGTTGACTCTGATCTGATACACATCGATCTGGTATGTTTTGTCTTTTCGTTGACTCTGATTTGGTACACATCGATCTGATCTGTTTTATCTTTTCATTGATTCTGATCTGATACACAACGATCTGATCTGTTTTGTCATTTTTAAAATCCGGAACTAATAATATGAGGGAACAATAATTGAATAAAAATATTTTCGCACACGTTTGTAGTGCATTAATTTGGTTATTTGTAATTCTTGAATTTGGATCTTGCAAATATTAATGTCCACGTATCATTGCGAAAATATTAAAAATTTATAATTATTATATGACTATCAATGGAAAAGACTCGTCCCTTTGCCACGATATGCTATTTTGTTGGATAAATTTCATTGTTCGGGCATCCAAAATAGTTAGTTTCTAATAATTTTTGATTTGGTAATAGGTTCATTTATGAATTTTGGATTTCAGTTATAATTTGTATTTCCTTGTTCGTTAACTTGACAGTCTTCCTTTATACCAATTATCAATTTTTCATTTTTGAAAAAAAATTGAACTTTGCTATTGTATTTTTAGTTTTTATAAATTTGGGCGTTCATGTTTAATGACAATATTTGATGCAACCCACAGATATGTCTAGAAAAGTGCATCCAATATGCATTAGGAATATTCCAAATAGAATATTTTTTAAGGTATGGTAAGATTAATCCTAAGAACAATGTCCTTAAATATAACATCAAAATAACCGACTTTGAAGTGTGTTCATGTCTATTAAACAAAAAGATCTGCTGCACTTCATTTTCCGTGTTTCCTTTTCTCTAACAAATGCTTTCACTATATACAATTAAAGTAGATAAACCCCATACATGGGTTGAGTGGTAGCTACCCCACGAGACATTAGCTATTTTTGGATGTGAATGTTCTCATCCAACAATCCTGATGAGATAGCTACCATTGTGTGAGAATATTTTCATCCATGATTGATCTGTCCCGGCATCAACCAAACCCAAAAAAATTTCGTTTGCTTTTGACAACTCGTGAAGAATTTAATTTCACCTTAAACTTTGGTGTTCAATTGTATTGCATATTTATAGTGTACAAATAATGAAATAATACAATCTATATAATTATATGTGATTGACCAAATCCTATCGAAGTATAAACATTACGAATCTAATCTTTATTGAAAATAAAAGATTCTGAAATATCTTCAATATCCCCCTCAAAGTGAAGTGTGGGATTGGGTCCAACACAGAGCTTTGATCGAAAAAATGTGAACAGCATGCGAGATAAATTCTTGGTAAATGTATCAGCGATATTGAGATGAGAAGGAACATACAGTAGTTAATCGCCCAGCCATGACAAGTTCATTAGAGAAATGATAGCCAAGTTCAATATGTTTGGCGCACTTGTGAGAGACGAGGTTTGCACTTATAAAAACTACACTCTTATTGTTGCATAGGGGAATAAGACCAGATTGGTGATCAACACGTGTTGGTTCTGTTTTTCTTAAAAACAAATAGACAAAACATAAGAAGATCACAAATAATTTGTTATAATAAAATGCTCGAAACAGTAAAAACTTACAACAAACAGTTTAAATAAACTGGGCATAAACTTTGTTGTTGGACGAGGCCACAGTAAACCGTGTGCCCGTAAACTCTAAATTGTCCGCCTACAACTTCTGGCCTCCTGGACAAGAGAGTTCCAAGGTACAACGTCCCAAACACCTCTGTATGGGTTGAAGCAGAAACCCAGACATACTCACTCGAACACTAAGAAGTGTGTAGTACTCTCAAGAAGATGATATGATATGCAAATGCAAATTCGGGATGATCTAAAGAATGAGGCTGTAGCAGCTTATATAGCTGCAACAGCAGGCCTACCAAAGGCCACAACTTAAATGACAATGCATAGTGGGTTAGGATGAAAAGTCTCAATACTTAACATCAGATTCATTTCGGATTTAAGTCTCACACTTAAATCTGACATCAATTCTGCAGGTAGGTAAAAAGTCTCAAACTTAATACTCAGCAGAATATGAAAAGTCATGCAGATGAAAAGTCATTTCAGAAATCCGAGTAGTAAAAAGATAGGACTGCCTTCGCGGCAGCGACACGCGCGACGAGGCGAGGACGAGCCGAGCGGACGGACGGACGGCGCGCGAGGGGCACCCATCTTTTCTACTTAACTACACTCTAATGATTTGTATCTCAATATAAACAAACCATAAGTGCCTCAATTACTCAATGTGGGATTTCTTTAGCCTAATTGCCTTTCATAATTAACTTACCATAATTTTGTTCTCATTAACAAAAATTAATAATAATATTGAGCTTTTAATGATTAAAACCCAATAATCCTAACAACACGAAGATCATGAAGTAGATGGAAGAGCCATACGACATCTACAGTCGCATGTGCAAGAGCACGATATTCCAGTTCGCAACATGAATGAGACACTGTTGGTTGCTTTTTGGAGCTCCAAGACACCAAATTGGAACCAAGAAAGATGTAATAGCTAGAAGTGGAACGTCGAGTGTCCGGGTGGCCTAACCAGCATCCAAATGCACCAATAAACAATAGTTGACTCCTTAGTAAAAGATAGCCCAAAGTAGGAGGTGCCCTTAACATAGCGCAAAGATAAGCTTGACAGCCTGGAAATGTGTGATGGTAGACGACTGCATAAATCGACTGACATTATTGACAACGAAGGAGATGTCCGCGCGAGTAATAGTTAGGTATTGAAGCACCGTGTTTAATCGCCTCCTGCAAAAACCCTCACACATTTTGCTCCGAAAGCCCACGCAGCGACAATCATGTCGCAAGAATACCTAATCCTCCGCGGCACAATGCGAGCCCACACCGACTGGGTCACCGCCATCGCTACACCCATCGATAACTCCGACATGATCGTCTCGTCTTCTCGCGACAAGTCCCTCATTCTCTGGTCGCTTACCAAGGAGGACAAAACCTACGGTGTGGCCCGCAGCCGCCTCACGGGACACGGTCACTTCGTTTCAGACGTTGCGCTTTCGTCCGATGGCCAGTTCGCCCCGCCCTCTCCGGCTCCTGGGATGGAGAGCTCCGAATTTGGGACCTGCAGAGTGGGAAAACTACTCGCCGCTTTGTGGGTCATACTAAAGACGTATTGTCTGTTTCTTTCTCCATTGATAATCGGCAAATCGTGTCTGCTTCGAGGGATAAGACAATTAGACTGTGGAATACGCTCGGTGAATGCAAGTATACGACCCAAAATCATGATTCCCACTCCGATTGGGTTTCTTGCGTGAGGTATGGTTGTATATAACTAGTAATTATGTGTTGTTCGGTTGCTGTGGGTCATGTGGAACATTTATGTATTTTTTGTGAAGTGTAAATGTTAAGTTTTGGTTAAAAATGTGTTCTTGGAGCGTTTTTGATACATTGCTGTTTCCTTGCCACGAGAATCATGGATTCAGATTTCTGAAGCATGAAGGGATCACGTTCGACATTTTTTTTTAAAGTTTATTGTTAACATTAGATCTTAACGACTTCATACCGTGTTCTTATCCCCGTAGCGTTTATCTTGTTGTGTTCAAGGTTTTCTCCAAATACCCTCCAGCCCATGATTGTTTCAGGGTCGTGGGATCGAACTGTGAAGATTTGGAACTTAAAGAACTGTAAGCTGAGGTCGACACTGAATGGCCATTCAGGATACGTAAACACTGTAGCTGTGTCTCCTGATGGGAGTATTATCGCGAGTGGTGGGACAGATAGGGTGGTTTTGATCTGGAATTTGGACGAAGGGAGGCGTTTGTACTCATTTCACGCAGGTTCAATTATTCATGCTCTGTGCTTCAGCCCGAATAGGTATTGGCTATGTGCTGCAACAGAGTCTAGTATCAAGATTTGGGATTTGGAGAGCAAGAGTGTTGTTTTGGATGTCAAGGTTGATTTGAAGCAGGAGAGTGAGATGGCTGTGGAAGGGACTGCTGCTTGTGAAAACAAGGTATATATCAATACTCTTCGTTATAGTAGCTTATGTGTTGCTCTTTGTGCCATTTTATGTCTGTAGACTGTAGTTGTCGAGTATTTTAGAGTTTTATGTCTTCTTGTTACTCTTTCAATTACTATCAATGTATGCAATTTTTAATAGTCGTCGGACAATAGTAAATCATAGTATTGATCAGTTTTTGTTGAATTTTGTTTTGTGATCTGTGTTTCTGGTTTTGTTGCATGTAATATGATGTATGTGGTGCACTTCATTATTAATTCTTTTCTGTTCTTATAAATAATGACATTAGTTTTTCGTTGTCCAATTATTACGGTTTTGTGAAACTACGCCCTTCCGGAACTAATTTTGAGCGACGATAGCTTATGAAGATAATGCACGGTCAACAATTAAATTTAGGTTTCCAATTTATATCTGCCCATTTTCACATGATTGATTCCATTAAAAGTTCTGAATACCATGTCAAGTTGATCTTCGCATTGTAAGATACCATCTTGTTTTGGATCATGTATATGAACTTGTTACAAGGAATTTGCTTTATGAGGTTTAGCATTTGCGTTTTCGGTTTACATCTTCTTACTTTGTCCATGTAGTTTTGAGTTCAATGTCATTCGAATCCTCTTAGGTGGTTGAGAAGGTTGATTGAGCTTAAGTAGCTTCATAACTTATGGCTAAAGGGTATCATTTGTATGTCAAACAAAAAAGAATCTGGGATTATCCACTTGCTTGTTCCGGCTGTTTTTTACTGGAAAACTTTTACAAGTCTTGCATGATTTGTTCGTATACGCACTCTCTACTTTAGTCTTCACGTGTGTGAAGAAATATATTTGAGAAACAGATTGGCTGGGATTTGTTGCACAACATCTGATATTGTGAATTGTTTGATGTAGATCAATTTCTGCACTTGTCTCAACTGGAGTGCCGATGGAAGCACACTTTTCGGTGGTTATACCGATGGCGTCATTCGAGTTTGGGGTATTGGAAGTTGATATTTTATATTGCTGGACATGATATTTGAAATTCTTGTTGCGATTGTTTGATGTCTAACTGTTAATTTTTGAGGATTTTGTTGGTCGATGGTATTTTTGCTAACTGTTGGCACAGGTTAGTTTGTGTAGTCGAGACGAATTTTTTATTTTATATTTACGGTTTTGAGAAATAGAACCTAATGTTTGTGTTGTTGTCGTCCTTAAAGGCGGTGTTTTTAAGGGTATCAATAACATAATTTGTTCCATTTCCAGGTAACTTAGAAATTATGCATCAATGCGAAGACCACCCAAGCCTCAGAGGCTGGTTCAAAATAGTACCTATAAAATAAAATGTCGAGAAACACCTTCTAGAAAAAGTATACCTTAAATAACTAGAAACATCGTTTGAATTTGATTTCATGGCTTCATGTATTTGTCTTGTAGTGAACTCAGATGCGACCTAGGTAATATGGATTTTCAAAATTTTTAAATACTGACACGGTTGATATATATATATATTTTAAATTTGAAAATTATGTAAAAGTAACAAAAACATTTTTACCAAATTCAAGAATTATATAAATAAATAAATAAATACATATCATTGGAATCATCATAGTATCACTCATACTACTTCAAATACATATTACTTCAATTAAAATAAAGTTTAACAAACATGTCAAAATAAAAGATAACACCAAAAATATTCTTACTAAATTCAAAAAGCATATAAAATAAATGCATATTACTGAAATAATAATAGTATCACACATATTAACACTAAACATACATTACTTCAATTAACATAAAGTTTAACTAACACATTCAAATTTCATTTTAGCCAAAAAAAATTTAAATTATACAGTTAACCCCGTAATCTAAAAATTTTCTTGGACAAATGAACAAATCCGTCAACATTAAATCAAATATTATAGTCCAATTTTATTTGTGAAATTTTAAAAAATTTAAGGTCACCAAGTTTTATTTATTTATTATTATTGTTATTTTTTAAAGCATCACATGAATGTTTTTTCTTCTCCATATTGTCTAAACTAATTTCGCTTTTAAGTCGAATTCCCTTTCTTTATTATCAAATCATACCAAATACCCGAAATCCGCCTAAACAATTATTACCACGTGTACTTTAAGAAGAATAGTTTGAAAACTATTTTGTAGGCCAAATCATATATATATCTATACAATATTATAATGTTTAAACCCCTTATAAAAACTAACTTGGTATGACCATTTTTACATTCCAAAATTACCCTCCTTTGCTTTTTAAAATTACCAATATCTAATTACACTCATACCCTTACCAATTTAAAATATTACCATCACACTTGCTATCTATGTACCAATCAATTTACATTATGACATTCACAATCATACAAATTATCATCATACGTATCGTATAAATTATCATATTATCCTAAAAAAATTATTAAATTCCAAAAAAAATTAAATATAAAATACTGTATAACCATTTTATAGTTTAAATTAAAAAAACTAAAACCAAAATAAAAAACGACATTACAAATCACAACAATTTACAAAAAAAAATGTATATGCACGCAAGACGTGCAGAATGAGACTAGTATATTATAATGGCTAAACACCTTAATGGTATGACCATTTTGTAAATCCAAAATACCCTACTATTATATGCTAAATGATCGCAAGACCCTTGCTAATTTGGATAACCACAATAAAATCAAAAAAATATTTGGGAGGACATTAAACTATAAAATCAATTTAAAATAAGTTTATTATATCCCAAAAACATAAATTTATAATTAACACCTTATTTTACAAAATAAATATTTTATATGCACGCAACAAAGCATTAGTATATATATATATATATATATATATATGGACACAGTATTTGTGATAGCACGTAAAGGTGTTATGTTGTTGCATCATTTGTCCACTTAAAAGGACAAACGATATTGTTTTCATCAAAATGATTACCAGAATAGATACGGTGATTTGATTGATTTTTGGGATGAGAAATCTATAATTGATTATATATATATATAATAATAATAATAATAAGTAAGTATCAAAGACATTAACAGTCTGAAACCCTTATTTTTTTATTTTTTTTGTTTTTTTTAAACATACATATATGCATCGAGTTTGAGCATCATTTATATACAAACTCAATACTAAAACACAACCTTGTTAAACAAATAATACATAAACTAACATACGAACCATTTAGACCAATCATATTGAGTTGATCCATAGATAGTGTCCAATCAGGTCTATACAAGTATTTTTCAGACCATACTCGGCTAAAAAAATGTTGGGATTTAATTTCTGACTAATATTGGGTTGCCGAAATAAGAACATATTTAATATACGTATACAAATTTGTTGATCATATAAAGTCATAAATTCATACATCCTTCATTTAAACATGTTTTTATTTCTTGAACTCCAGAGCTATAATATGTGAGAACCTTATATTACTCCACTTAAACGAAAAATTATTAAAAATTAATAAAAAAAATTCATATTTTCTGTAAATATAAATCTTTACGTGCAAAGACATTTTCAACTTCTGCTTCAGAATTTTTTTCTTAAAAATAATTTTATTATTGATTAGGTCGGGTTTCTCGCTTATTGAAGCTCAAGTTCACTCCATACTATTAGCCATAACAACATGATCCCAGTCAATGTTCAAGTAAGGAAAAACTTTGAAACAAGGGAAGAAATCAAAGAAGAAATATTCCACCAAACAAACCACAATCAAAGGAACCAATTCAAGAAACTAAATCAACAGGAAATGCTCACCAACACAAAATGCTCACCAACTTAAAGCAATAAATGATTCTCAAGAATCAACACAAGAATCAATAATCAAGAACAAAAGTTTGGTAAGAAATCACCAAAAATGTGGCTACTGATCCAGCCACCAGATCTACGTCTCCGGAGCCCCAAAACCGAATCCCACCAATCAGAATGAAGACCGATGAGTTGTGAAGATGCTGTACAAATTTCAGCAAATTTGGACCACGAATGAGCCTCCGATCGTCGCCTTGAAAGAATCTGTCAGGAGTGACTTTTGTTCTTCTTTCCTTGCTGCAACTCACGGCTTTCTCCTCTTTTTTCTCTCTTTAAAAATAAAAATGGTCTGAATTGCTTAGTCAAGTCATAATCCTATTGGGCTTCAACACCATGGGCTTTAGTTAATATTGGGCTGGACCCAACAAATCTCCCCCTCCAGCACATGAGTAGAGGGAGGAGACACTGCAACAACTTCATCACTGTAAGTTGATGCTGGCCATCCCGACACATAGCTTGAGCTTCTCACGAGACACCATTTTTGTCATCATATCAGCTGCAATCTTATACGTATGAATCTTTTCAAGTTCAAGCAACTTAGAATTCAAAACATCTCCAATCCAATGATACCTTACATCGATATGTTTTGATCTACCATGAAAAGCTGAATTTTTAGCAAGATTAATAGCACTTTGATAATCACAAAATAATACATACCTCTCCTGAGTGAATCCAAGTTCATGCATAAACTTCTTCATCCATAGCAACTCTTTTCAAGCCTCAGTAGTTGCAATGAACTCAGCTTTTGTGTAGATAAAGCAACACATTTTTGCAACTTGGATTGCCGTGTTACAGCTCCCCATACAAAGGTAACCAAATAGCCTGAAGTAGATTTTCTTGAGAGTCCAAATCCCCGGCCATGTCTGAATCTGTATAACCAACAGGCATAGGCTTTTCAGAACCAAAACAAAGTCTCAAGTCAGTAGAGCCATGAAGATATTTCATAATCCACTTCATTGCAAACCAATGCTCTCTACCTGGATTAGATATAAATCGACTAACTGTGCCAACTGCATGAGCTAAATCTGGTATCGTGCAAATCATAGCATACATTAAGCTGCCCACGACTGATGCATAAGGAACTCTTGTCATATCTCTCTTCTCTTCATCATTAGAAGGAGATTGTTTACTGCTTAACTTAAAGTGTGAAGCAAGAGGGGTGCTTACCACTTTAGCCTTATCGATGTTAAAATGTCGAAGTACCTGCTCAATGTACTTTTTTTGAGACAACCACAATTTCTTATTCTTTCTATCACGAGTGATCCCAATTCCAAGAATTTGATTTGCTGGTCCTAAATCTTTCATTGCAAAAGATTTAGACAATTCCTTCTTCAACCTGTCAATTCGCAAAGAATTTACCAACAATAAGCATATCATCAACATAAAGCAATAAAATGTTAAAATCATCATCAGAGAATCTCTGCATAAATACACATTGATCAGATGCAGTCTTTCTGAAGTTCAGTTGAGTCATAACTTGCTCAAACCTCTTATACCACTGTATTGGAGCTTATTTCAAACCATACAAGTTTATATTTAATTTGCAGACATAATTCTCCTTTCCTTTCACCACAAAACCATCAGGTTGTTCCATGTAAATCTCTTCCTCTAGATCACCATGTAGAAAAGCAGTTTTACATCCATCTGCTCAATCTCCAAATCAAGACTGCCTGCCAAACTCAGAACATTTTGGATTGATAACATCTTCACAACTGGTGAGAAAATTTCTCCAAAATCAACCACATTTTACTGACCAAAACCCTTAACAACTAATATGGCTTTATATCGTGGATGAGAGGTATTTTCATCATGCTTTACCTTGTAAATCCATCGATTCTTCAGTACCTTTCTATCTTTCGGTAATCTGACAAGATCAAATGTTTGATTTTCATATAGAGAATCCATTTCATTGCTTTGACCTACTCATCCTTATATCTACTTTCCATAGCATCTTGGAAATCTTCCGGCTCTCCCCCATCAGTCAAGAGTATATACTCATCGGGTGGATAACGAGTGAGTGGTCTGCGATCTCTGGTTGATTTCTTAAGAGGAATATCAGGTTTCACTATAGTATCATGTATCTGTTCACCGACAACTTCATGTGATGGAGCATTTACCTCTTCTGCAGTTTCATGACCATGTTCAACATCATTCTGAACCTCATTCTCTGCATCATTTTGTTTTTCAGTTCCAGTTGCATTAGGTATCTGTGTCATAGGAGCTGGGCTGTAATCTATCAAGTCACCTTGAGTCTGACACTCTGGCTTATCTGCCTTATCAATATCTTCAATGATTTGATTTTCTAAGAAAACTGCATCACGACTTCTAACAAGTTTATTCTCAATTGGATCATAGAATCTGTAGCCAAATGGTACGCTGTCTAATCTTGACATCCAACTTAGACCTTTCATCTTTAGGCACATGTACAAAAGCCTTACAACCAAATACACGCAAATGATTATAAGAGACATCTTTACCATACCAAACTCTGTCAGGAAAATCAGCCTGCAATGCAACAGATGGAGACAAGTTGATTATATTAGTAGCAGTATACAATGCCTCACCCCAGAAGGATCCAGGCAATTTTACTTCTGAAAGCAAACATCTAACTCTCTTCATCAATATTCTGTTCATCCTTTCTGCCAAGCCATTTAACTGAGGAGTTTTAGTAGGTGTCTTATGATGTCTGATGCCTTGCTGTCTGCAATACTTATCAAATGATCCACAATATTCACCACCATTATCAGTGCGGATGCATTTTAATTTCTTTTCTGTCTGTCTTTCAAAGGAAGCCTGCAATTCTTGAATACTCCAAAAACCTGGTCTTTGGATTTCAAAGCATAAACCCAAAGTTCTCTTGAATAATCATCAATGAAAGAAACAAAGTAAAGTGCACCACCATGTGTTTTTACCTTCATTGGACCACACAATCTGAGTGTACTAACTCTATCAAATCAGATTTTCTGTGCGGTGGACGACTTTGGAAGGAAACCCTTCTTTGTTTTCCAGCTAGACAATGTGCACATCTTTCCAACTGTTTAAATCAGAAAGTAGACATCTTTTAGCCAAACAATTAACTCCTTTTTCACTCATGTGACTGAGTCTCTTGTGCCATAATTCAGATAAATTTTCACATCTGACTGCGTTTACTGAATTACCTGAAATCGAACCCTGCATCAAGTACAAACTGGAGCACTTCTTACCTCGAGCCATAACCAAAGAACCTCTGGTGAGTTTCCAAATTCCATCACCAAAAGTGTTGCAAAACCCAGCATAATCCAATCTACCTGTAGAGATCAAATTCAAATGAATATCCGGGGCATGTCTGACATCTTCAAGTACCAATCTTGTACCATTGTTGGTTTCTAAGCAAACGGTTCCAGTACCAACCACTTTTGATAAACCGCCATTACCCATCTTCAATACTCCAAAATCAACTGTAGTATAAGACAAGAAGAATTCCTTCTTCGATGTAACATGGAAGGATGCACCACTATCAACTACCCAACTGATTTCATGATAGACCAAATTAATCATATTTGCATCATAGACAATAACAAGATCATCTGTAGTAGTGGTAGCATCACATCCACTGTTATCATAATCTTTCTTATCGGCAGACTTGTTATCCATTTTCCATTTGTTTTCTTTCTATGGTCGTCGACAATACTTTGCTATGTGTCCATTGTAGCCACAATTGTAACACTTGATATTGGCATATCTGTTGGATTTACTTCTGCCTCTATCTTTGCCTTCGGACCCTTGCTTTTACTTATTCCCCTATTTTCTGTAACCAAAACCTCTGACTGTGAAGTTGAGGCACCTTGTGTCCTTCTCAACTCTTCATTTGCATACTGCATGGTTACAATACCATTAAGGAGCTGAATTAGTTAATGAAACACGAAAATTCTCCCAAGAATCAGGTAAATTAAAAGCAACCAGAGTACCTGAATTTCATCATCAAACTTTACTCTCATTCCAACAAACTGATCTAAACAACCCTGAAATTACAGAAGTCCCCTCCTTATATCTCAAGTGCATCACCAGCTTTAGTAAGAAAAGTTTGTTATTTCCTATCTTTAAGGTATACAACATTTCAAGCTTAGCCCACAGAGTTTTAGCATGCGTCTCATTCACAATGTGGTTCAAAACATTATCTTTTACCCACTGCCGAATAAAGCCACATACTTGCAAATGCTCAAACTCTCATTCTTCTTCAGTTTTAGATTCGGGTTTTTCATTAGTAAAAACTGGTAAATGCCGCTTTTTCAAAAATAGAAGATCTTTCATTTTTCCTTTCCATTTATGATAATTAGTCTCATTCAAACAAATCATTTTTCTCAAATTTGTCTCCATAATTCAAATCAAGTTTAGCTCAACAAAAATAACCAAGCTCTGGTACCACTATGTTGGGACAAGGCTAAACAATAATTCACAAATCAATAGGTATACATTCACTTAGCAATAAACCAATGAACCACTAATAAAATAGAGTAATATATCATCAAGAACAATAATCAATCAACACGATATTTTTAACGTGGAAAACCCCTTCAACTTCAACTTGAAGAGTAAAAATCACGAGGCCTACGAGACCTAATCATATCCACTATAATCAAAGTTATATGAGTTTTTACAGCAGCAAACCAACACAAATGCTCACCAACTTAGAGCAACAAATGATTCTCAACAATCAACACAAGAATCACCAACCAAGACAAAAGTTTGGTAAGAAATCACCAAAAACGTGGCTACTGACCCAGCCACCAGATCTGCGTCTCCGGAGCTCCAAAACCGAATCCCACCAATCAGAATGAAGACCGGTGAGTTGTGAATGTGCTGTCCAAATTTCAGCAAATTTGGACCACGAATGAGCCTCCGATCGTCACCTTGAAGAAATCTGTCAGGAGTGACTTTTGTTCTTATTTCCTTGCTGCAACTCACGGCTTTCTCCGCTTTTTTCTCTCTTTAAAAATAAAAATGATCTGAATTGCTTAGTCAAGTCAATGATTAATTTTTATTAATCCTAACGGGCTTCAAAACCATGGACTTTAGTTAATATTGGGTTGGACCCAACAGGCAAGAGATATTCCATATTTTCAAGGACAATCCTTATTCCGAGTTAAAGTTAGTTCAGCAAGGACATACATCATTATGTTGTCACCTTCTTACTTAAATAAAGATTTTTTTTTATGCTAACCCAAAGACAGGGTAAATTAACCATTGATTTGGAATATTCCAAATAAAAGTTAGCATCAAAGTAAACCTCCTTAAAGATAGCACATGATGGGTTTGAAGTGGTCGAGATCACGCTCCCAAGTATGGAGCCATCAAGTATGGTGAGATTGAACGACCTGTACAGTCCCCCCAGTCTTGATCCCAAGGACTATCCGAGTCAATAAAGCACCTCTAGTTTGAGATGTAAAGACATGTTGACTTAAGTGGCGGATTTATATACATATATGTGCTATTAAATGTCTCCCATATTTACAAAAGTCAACAATGATTTTTATTATGCGTTGCATGAAATTATTTTTTGTATGATTATAATCTATAATTTGTCTCTAACTCTGACATCGAAATATAGGAAAATTCTTGCATGCATCAGGTGTGGGCCACGATGCATACACCCACACACACGTATAAATACAGATACATCGATATATATATCTATGTATCTATATTTGTATGTGTGGAATGTATGTATTGGGGCTCATACTCGATGCATGTAAGAATTTTATCAAATATACATAAACCATTGTATATGATAGAAGACATAATATGATGGATAAAAAAAATATTGAAAAATTGGGACAAAAAGTGTGGTTTTCTACAAAGAGCAGTTGGGATTGAGAATAAGTATGAAAGGCACGAGACTGAGACAGAACATAAATGAGGTGATGAGCCTTATGATAACCCTCATCATCGTCACGTCGTTTTTCCTTCACCTTTATCTATGCATTCTCCCAGAATTCCACGCCTACCCTCTTTCTCTCTTTTTTTTTCTGTGTTTTCTCTGTTATATAAAAAAATAGTTATAATTTTTATAATAATAATATTATTATTATTTGATTTGTGACTGCCACTGTCTCCTCTTAGCCTTAGTCAACCTCACCTTTGTTTTGATTTAAACCAAAAAACAACCCCTACTCCCTTGTTTCCCTTTCTCCCTGTGTGTTTCTTGTTCAATCTCTTTCTCTCAAAATCCATATAATATTTGACTACTTAGCTTCTTATTATTATCTCATAATTAAACTAAATATTTCCCACTACTTTTCTTGAGTTTTGATCATCACTACTCAGTTTGAACCACTTGATGGAACCCTAATGGTACTGAAAGCAAAGAATCTTGGTTTTGTTTAACTAACTTGTTTGTAAGAAGATATGTGGATGATGGGATGTAATGATGGGGGAGACTTCAGCACCTTTCAAGATTCATTTAGAGGCCGAAAGCTCCGAACCCTTATGCCGAGACCAGCTGCCGCTGCTTCCACCGCCACCGCAAACTCTCCTTGCTTAAACCTCATCCATGGAGCTGATTTTCTTTCCCTAAATCATCATCTCGGCAAGTCATCAATTCTCTTTTTTTTTTTATTTTAAAAACACGTATTGGACTTTCTTAATTACTAGCTTTTGTTATTTCTTGTTCAAGCAGCAATTTCCACGGAGCAAAATAAGAGAGATTTAGGTAATACACAACAGGTTGTGGTGAGTTCAAGATGGAATCCAACTCCGGAGCAACTTCGAACCCTTGAAGAACTATACATAAGGGGAACTCGAACTCCCTCCGCCGAACAAATCCAACACATCACTGCGCAGCTCCGTCGACATGGCAAGATTGAGGGAAAAAATGTGTTCTATTGGTTCCAAAATCACAAGGCCAGAGAAAGGCAAAAACGGCGCCGCCAGCTCGAATCTCCCACTGGTAAACAACCCAACACCAACATGGAAAATGGTGAGAAGAAAGAATCAGAAGGTAAACTTCATCAAAGCAGTTTGTCTGCAACTCAGTTTCAATAAATTGGTTGGCACTTATAATTTATCGGCTTTCATTGTCCCAATATCCAACCGACAAATATAGAAAATGAATATGATCAAAATTAAATTGGTTGTTTGTCATGCAAACATAAACTTATTTATGCGAATTATATAAGGAAAATTAGAAAAAAAAACCGAGTTTTGAGAGTGCAGTTCTTGGATGATTGTTTCCATTTCCAAGAGGTTATTGACTTGTGATATAAAGTTGAAATATTTTTGGGACAGGTGAAGAAGAGACCAAAAACTGGGCATCTCCTACAAAATCTAGTACAAATACTACAGAGGTCTGTTTTCTGCTGCTTTTTTACCCTTTGTCTTGCTTCATGTTCCCCTTTTTGTAACTTAGATTTCTAAAAAAGTTATCTCAGAAATTGCAATAATATATTCCACTAATCAAATCATAATAATTAAGCATATGATTGATTATATGTAATTTTTGGAGTATATTAGGTCATTTAGCTTTCAGGTGATATTGATAATTCTGACATTTAAAGAAAAATATTTTCCTTTACTAATTTATTGAAGGATAATACATTAAAAGATACCTACAACATGGGTTTATAAAAGTCACTAAAGTATTACAGTTTAGTCTCTAAAATTTTAAAAAATTTCATGGTTTAGTCCAAACGTTAAGTCAACAATGAGAAACAAATGGAAAGGGATTATTCGAGAATATTTTTAAAACTTTAGCGGATTAAGCCATATCTGATTTGCTCACAATTCAGTCCCTAAAGTTTTAAACATATTCTCGATTCAGTCATCTTCCGTTTCCGGGATTGAATTGAGAAATTTTTAAAACCTTAAAACTAAATCATGTAACCTAAAACTTTAGGGATTAAATCGGAAATGAACCAACTACTCATACATTTTAATGTATTTCCCGTTTATTCATCGATGTGTGATTAAAGAGAAGCGTCAAAGGCTGCATGCATACCTTCCTTTCTGTCGGGGCTGCTGTGCTATTGTTGCGAAACATTGCTAGGGTTTTTGGGTGTCGTGCTCATTCATTTCATTCGAAATTTGAAATTGGCAAAAGACACTTTCCCCCCTATGCATGAAAACTTTGGGTACTGTATATAATTTCAATTAAATTAAACCCATAATAATGTTATATTATTATATTATTTTGATTTTTGAAGGCCACAAAACGTTAGTAATCGTGTACATAGTGATCTTCGGGCATATATGTCTGTCTTGAATAGATACATATGAGTTAAATAGATGCTACCCCTATTCACATCCAATGATTGATGGTCGATAAAGACAGTCATTAACGGCAACATCAACCAAACCGTTGATGGGTATGTTTCATTTGACAAGTTGGTAACAACAAAATCACACATTTTCAACATTTATGAACCCTATAAATACAAATCTTATCACCAGAATATGCAATATTGAAAAATTTATATATCCATGCATATAATTTTTCTCTTTTTTGAATTTAATAATAATATATTTACATGAATGCAATTAATTATCAGAAAACTTCAACAAAAGGGTCAGCCAAAGTGTCAGAGACAGAATGTAAAACA
Organism: Haberlea rhodopensis; assembly: GCA_907163345.1. Taxonomy (NCBI): domain Eukaryota; kingdom Viridiplantae; phylum Streptophyta; class Magnoliopsida; order Lamiales; family Gesneriaceae; genus Haberlea; species Haberlea rhodopensis. Next base: position 202,974 of record CAJQUN010000191.1, read on the forward strand.
GATGGATGGTTACAGTTCGATAGTGATGACACAGAATTACAACAGAGTAGGACCTTTCTTCAAAGGAATGCCACGTGGCATATAATGAATTTGTCTTCTTCATCTCCCCTAATAAACTCCTCGCCTTCTGCTACTAATACAGCCACCGCTGACTGCCCAGATCTCACCCACTCCGCCGCCGCCTGCGAGGCACGAACCCTTCAATTGTTCCCTCTTGAAGGTGTCAATAATACTGGAAGATGTGTTGCTCGTGATCAGAAGGATATTGAAGATGACTTATCTGGTGCAGCAGCCATTGATGCTTCAACCGCTAGTGCTACGCCTTTCCAATTTTTTGAATTTCTTCCTTTAAAGAGTTGAATTTATTAAGAAAAAGAGTGCATGCTTTTTACTTCATGTAATATAATTAATTAGCTATCAATGTAATGAACGGAAAATGGCACTTTTTTAACTACATTTCTTTTCCGTTTTTTTTTTGGTTATCCATGCAATTAAGGTTACTTTTGTTTAGAGAACGGCATGTTATTTTTTTCATGTCAAATTATCATACGTGTTTATTTCCGGTTCAGCCCGTTTTAATCTCTAAAGTTTTAAAAAAAATTCGGGTTCAGTCAACGACGTTAAGTCGGCCGTGAGAATCAATCCAAGATGGACTGATTCGGAAATATTTTAAAAAATTTAGGAACTATGTCCCAAATTCAGTTCTAAAGTTTTAAACATATTCTCAATTCAGTCCTCTCTGTTTGCTCTTTATGCCTGACTTAACGTTTGAGACTGAATTGAGAAATTGTTTAAAACTTTAGGGACTAACCGAATAACTGAAAACTTTAGGGATTGAACCGAGAATGAACCTAAATTATATGGACGTTTTAATGTATTTCTCAAGTAACTTAATCATAGTATTTATGAGAATGAATTTTCCTTGAAAACAATTCAAATTATTTGGAAAACCCATTTTCTTAAAAATAATAAAAAGTGATCAACTTACTAAAATAATCATCAATGTATATAATTTCATCCCAATTAAATTTTTAAATGTGGGAGCAAATTGAGGGACATGCACGGGAATGGAAAAGGATGGCATTAAAATGAATTAGGACCATGTTTGGCCGAATTAATGAAAAGTGAGGCAGGTTGTAGTGTTTTTGACAGAAGCAATCACAGACCTTTTATTTAACAAGATTTGTCACAAGTTTTTAAATATTTTTCAGAGACAAGAGTATCCCAATGTGAATCTGAAATCGGAATTGGACTGACAATGAAATTTAATGAAAGTAAAAAATAAAATTATTTAAATTTAATCAGTGTAATTAATTGTTTATCCTAATAACTGACACCGATCACAAATACGACCAAGAGATTTGGTGTTCGAGTTTCCGACCTCACCCGATAGTTGCTCAAAAGCAGTTGTGCTGGTGAATATTCTTGGAGATTCTTGAAAATAATATTGTAACAATTTTGTTAGGCTGCGTTTACTTCAGTAAATATATATAATGTTTTAAGTTTGGCATTTAGTTTGTGATCCATTTTATTGGTGAAATATAAATTTATTAGTGATAATGTTGTAGCCAGTAATTTAAATATTGATTATGAGATTATATACATAAGAAACAATATCTTCTCGTTTATCATGTTCGAGATTCTTGGAGAAAAGTTATTGTATTCATGACATCCTTATTTGATTTCGATTTATTTGATGCTACCCCTAAGAGCAATGTCCTTATGGATACATTTTATCATACATTGTTAATATTCTAAATGAAATACTCCCAATATACATGATGGATAAGCCCCTAAAGACAATGTCCCTGAGGTTAGCATAAAAAAATCACTTTTTGTCTGTGGAAAAGATTACCGATAAAATATGACTTATAGTAATGGTCCAATGGCACGAAAAGAGTGAAATAATAATAATATTTTTAAAAAAAATTGAAAAAATATGTATGTTTAATAATTACTTTTAAATAGTTTGTTTAAAATGTGAAATACTGATTGAACAAATTTGAACAAAATATATAACTGTGTGTAAGCAGCATATTTCTGTTAGCAGTTTCCAAAAGGGAGACAAAGGATTTGAGTTCTTTTTGATTTCTTGAATTTGGGAGGTCCACATCAATTTTTTGTTAGAGAAACCAGAAGAATACTACAGAACGTACCCCTTAAAGTCATATAATCCTCCCACTCCTTTATGGATTGGCCTTTAGTCGTGAATTGGTGCATTGATTGCTTGTGCGTCGCTTTAAGACGTACTAAGTTTTACTAAGTCGCGCACTGAAATTTCGGTCGTGATCTAACGTATTGAGTGCACGTGTTGCGCTTTACGACTTAAGTTTTATATGCCACGTAGTAACTTTTACTAAGTCATGAACTTAGTAAAATATTTGGTTTCATTTTTCGAATTCATTATAAATATGTTTATTAATAATTCATTTCATTTTTTATTCTCTAAAATATATTTTTCGGAGAACAATAATTATCCATATTAGAATATCGATCGAATAAAAGATTTGAATTACACTGTAAATATTAGAGAACAATAATTTAAGTAATTTTCAAATTCCTCATAAATATTTTTAATAGGCGTGTTACGACGCACCCACACTCAATTTTTATGTTTTTAATAGACGTGTTAAGACACACCCACTCAATTTTTTTGAAAATTGATGCACCAGCACCCGCATCATGTGACTTAACATAAACACATGAACAGAGCCACAATTATAATTTAGGTGGACGACTTTTTTTTAACAAAAAAACTAAGGGTAAAACATAATTTTTTAAAAAAACAATCTAAAAAACTCTAAAACAAATTGGCGTCTCCCTCATATTATAACCATAGATATTTGATCGATTAAGATAAGAGGAAACAGATTAAATATACACGGTCTGTCGTCGAATGTAGCGAAGTGATGAAACTGAGTTATGATTGCCATATCATATTCCAGACCTGTAACTTGCACACAAGCAATCTCATCATCAAAATCCCAGAATCAAAATTAAGCTTATAACATTTACTTGGAATATCTCAAGTATCAAAATATCTTCTCAAATCATTGTATCGAAATAACTAATTTAAAAAAAAAAGTATATATATAGTTATCCTGCCTAAACTACAAATTTCAGTACGTATCCACCTAAAACAAAGCAAGTATTTTGAAAGGCTAATGGCAAAGAATCTTGTAGATCCATATAATGGCGTTGCCTTACAAAGGTAAAATCCCACCACGAATATCAAGCATGGAGGGCAGCAACTTTCTCAGACAACCCATCAATCTCTTCGTTCTGCTCTATAATCGCCTCTCCCTGTCACAAAAATAAAAAAGCTGGTAACGCCAACATACAACAACACACCAACTGCGAAAAAATGTGTAATCTTCATTGCAACATTTACTCGAAATTTGTAAATTTTGATCCCACGCTTATGATTTATTCACACATGCTGATGTTCGCTAAGCAGTGGAGCAACTGTGAGCATGCTGATGTTCGCTAAGCAGTGGTATTTCCTTGAGTTTCTTTACTTATTGTAGCAAAAAATAAAAAATTTAACAACTAAGCTTTTAATCCCAATAAATTGTAGTAGGCTAAAAAATAAAATAAATTTTTTTCAATATAGAAAATGAAGAAACATGGAAACAATCATCAAAATGCTTGAACTCATCAAGAACTCAGGGAAAAGAGGTTCCCATTTCAATATCCTGCTGAGCCATGAAATTTGCTGACACTTCCAACCAACGCAAGAAATCTTCAAGAAGTGTTTATGTAGAGCTCTTCCATTCTAATAAACTAATCATCACAGACACAAGAGAGAAGGACAAGCCCAATCTCCTTAACTAAAAAGAGAAACAAGTTTGAAATATAATTTATTTAGAAATTTGCCTTTTACCCCCTAAATTGTTTTTACTTCAATTAAAATGTGGTTGGGTTGAATCATTTAAAATTATGGATTTTTAATCCATGATTCAAATGTAATTAAGTTGTTCGGATAACTTTAATCGAGGATAGTTCAAATTTATTTCCTATCAAATACACCCAATATTGGTGTCATTTGAAATACTTGCTTCCAATCCCTCTCCATATCAAATCCGTCTCCAAATCAAATCTCTTCGTTCAAATCAGATCCTTCCAAACAAACACAACCTTAGACATATTATATATGAAAATGTTCCTCTCCCCTACAAAATAAAGATTGACGTCCCGTCCCTTTTAAATTAACGGTAGCGAGTGTCGAAGAAAATTACCTCCGTCTCTCTTTTGTCCCTGGCACCGATACATTTAGAAGCACTGATACTAGCACTCTTTAACAGGCTTCGAGCACTGTAGTTTGCTTTATTCTGGCCATTTTGAGCAATTCCATTTACATTTGCTTGTCCTTCACCTTCCCTTGGAGGACTATGAAGAGTTGTTGCCACAGAAGCCGAGGTTCTCTTTTCAAAATCATTAACTTCCACAGCATCATCTTTGGGTGCAGGGACACGCTCTCTGAAGGCATGGTTAGAAACCAATGAGCATAATAGATAAAAGTAGACATCTAGCGTAACAAACACGCAAAAACTATACCAAACTATTATTGAATATCCTGAAAAAAGGAACCGGAGAAAAGGTAGCACACAATTGGGCATATCCCATAAAAATGTTAAAAAGAACTTTCAAATACCAAAATTATAATAGCTGAATAGCACCATTTCAAAACCAACACTGCATGCCATGAGAGGTAATACTAATCCATTCCATCTTATTAAAACAAATCAAATTCACTATCTTTCATAAAAATGTGATTTCAATATTAGCCATGATGATCAAATGTTTTGATATATGCTAGCAGAGTAGTTCAATAGAAAGTTCAATGTTAGATAATGCAACAAAAATAAAATAGATGAACATTACCAAAAAGTGTAAGTAATTTTGCCCGGATTTATAGTATATAACGAGGGAAAGTGAACTTCTAAGCAAGTCCATGAACTTCGAAGAATAGAATAATAAATTTGTAAAAATTCCATTCAAGCATGAAAATCATTGCTCAGACCAACCCACTTGATTTCATGCTTTCTCTGGATAAAGCATAGAGATACCTTCCAGAAACTGACATTTTAATGAAATTTCATAGAAGAAAATAGTCGCAATGTGAGTAATTTCTAAAGATATGAACCAGATTAGGCCACAGAGCAAAATTGCAGCAAGAACAAGTTGCACACTACATCAAATAACAATTAATTATGTAATAAATGGTTCTTGGCTAAAATCACCAGCCAGGAATTGTTTACTTTTATCAGTTCCACGACTCTGATGAGCTACTGAAGATTCTAAAACGAGTCAAATTAACAGGATACATTTATATTACATTTTATCACCGTATCATAATTGTTAACTACCAAACATTGTATTTCTTTACATCATTTGCAACTGTATAACCAGTTATGTAACTGCATACGTTAGGAGGTTGCAGGAATCTAACCAAATAAGTTTTACTGCAAAGGATCAGGATATAAATTTAATTGTTCAACAGGTATGATGAGACATGGTATAACCTGCAAGGATGCTATTTAATCACTTATCACCTACATACCTCGGTAATGAAGCATGTTGCCGCAGGAGAGGAGAGCTTCTTTCACCTTTACCATAATGCTCCTCCAGATGGGCAAACTGCCGCTTGAACCGATCAACGCCACTGAGGAATGTAAAACAGAAGATGAAGCTTATCAAAAATCTCATTGTAGAAATATATGAGACACAACACTCAGTTTCCACAATACCAATCCAAAGAAAATGTTCCAAGTCCCCAACTCACAAGAACATTATTAGTACTTCATCCAATAAACAAAAATGTGACAGAATGTGGAAGTTCGGTTTTATTTAACACAAATGTTAAGTAGATTTGCTCTACCACGTGCTATATTATATAATAATAATTCACCACCACAATGATGACAAACTGGGATAGTTCCCCAGGGACATCCGGAGTCTCCATCTAACCACACAAAACATGTGAGGGGATATGGCATAGCGGAAAGGATAGAGCTACCCTCCCAAAGCATGTCCTCATAGATAGAGAGTGCATGTCTAGTCGGCAGGTACAAGAGATTAATAGAGGCAAAGAACGAGCTAGAGACACACTTATCTTTTAGCCAAATAATGTGTTGTCCTTGAGCCCATTGCCCACTTGGGCTGTTGCTATATTAGAATAAGCAAAATCTTTGGTGAAATTCTGAAATCACCCTTAGGCCAACTATAATTGACTCTATCCCCTTTTAACGGACAATAGAAGCAATGTAATAATTGTTAAGGAAATTAGATTTGATAAATATTACATTGATTTGATTTGATTTATGTTGTAAATATTGCATGTATCTTAGGAGATTTTCAGGAATATAGTTAGCATAATAATTAGGAGATTTTGTAGCATAAATTAGGGATTTTGTAGCCGACTTTATTCTATATAAAATGAAAAGAAACCCGGAGTAAATGGTATCGAATCAAAAATTTGACAATAATTACAGCACAGGGGGGGGGGGGGGGGGGGTGTAAATATCATAAACTCCCATTTTTCACATAAATGTTTAGCAAAATTTGGCAATTGAAAACCCATCAAGCACCTTGCATGGTCAAGTCAATTTATTCAAGACTTCATCAAGCCTTACAATTTTAGTGGAGCAAAAACAGAAATCAGAGATATTTGTTGGTTTTTGCAAGAAAGATCTTTTTCATCATTTTAGTGTTTATTTATTTATTTTCCAGGTATTAACGTAACAGCACACTTGTCCAGATTTTGTTATGGAGACAAACTCATGGGGAAGTAATGCCGATTGTATTCTAAACCGCAGATGGTCTGGGACTAATTGACCCTCTGCATTTCTTTTCAGCTATTAATGTAAAGGCACTTATGGGCTATGGAATTGCTTTGCATCTGGACAAATGTGAAGGAGACATTAGTAAACATTAGTAATTATATGCCAAATTTAGGGAATGGAAAATTTGATTTACTTTATGGATAACTTCTATCCAAAAAGAAGTCGTTCAAAAATCCACAACTGGCCAAACCTTGGGTACATAAAGCCACTAGTCTGATCTCCACCGCCAAGATATTCCTGAAGCATCTGAGGGTGATACTCTAGAATCTGTTTGCTTAAGATAAAAGTACTCAAGATTAGTAAGAGTTTATAAGTACACCAAATAATGCAATCAGGAAGCTTGTAGTATGTTGGAAGGCCTACTTCTCGATAAATCAACTCTCTAACATCATCTTTTGCCAACTTTCTCCTTTCAAACTCAAACTCAAGCTTTGATATGGGTTGAGTTGATGGCTCACGGTCAATATTTGCCAACCCACGAAAGTAAGGATCAGCCAATGCCTGCAAACATAAACATTCAAATATATTTTACAACATAAAATATAGAGAAAGACACAAAAAACAACAGGAAGCCATTAGACATTACTTCTTCAGCAGTTGGGCGATCTTTAGGATCAAAAGCAATGAGCCGTTCCAGTAAGTGCAGGGCCAAAGGATCGACATTGGGAAATTTCTGCTGAAATGGTATAGGCTGTTTCTTTCGCATATTGTTGAGATATCTCCTTGCCTTTTCATTTCTGATCTGCCATTTTAATCACAACAAAAAACTATATTAATTAAGGTCAAATAGTTAGATAAACAATTTTTATTTTTTTTCGAAATATGGATTAGAATATAACGAAATAAAATTATATATTACGTAACCAAATATCTAACCCTTGCAATAGATTCAGGAGGAGGAGTGCCAAGCAACTCTGTTATCAAATCTAGTTGGTGGACCACATTTTTTCCAGGAAACAATGGCTTTCCAGAAAGCATTTCCGCAAATATGCATCCAATGCTCCAGATATCAATAGCTGGAGTGTACTGCAAACATGAAAGTTACACAATCATTGAATGTTTTAAGCACAAATTCATGTTACTAAACAAATTTCTCCTAATGTTTGGTTACTTCCCAAATCAGAGAGAAGTGTTGAGCATTAATTTCAGCATCACTTTATTTATTACAGTACATCAAATAACTTAGTTCCTACATGTGCTAAATATTTGTTAGACTTGATCTAGGTATTCAATTATTTATCCTCGTGAATTATCAGGCAACAAGAGACTCCTGCTTTTGCACTCAATACTTAATACTTTTTACTTCCTTCATGCGCTAAATAGCACAACGTTCACTACAAATAACTGCCATCATATTATGAGTAAAGAACAAAAATGAGTCAGAAAAATATTATACAGTCTAATAGATATAATCAAGCCATGAAAAGAAAGGAAATAATCAAGATAATTGGAATAAATTAATCCACCAATCCTCTTCCAAGCTTTCAAATAGTATTTCATGAAATCCGGGCACTACATTATGAAGGCAAAAATATGCATTGGGACATGATCAAATATATTCGCTTACTTTGGAAAAAAATGAACCACATAGCTCGGGTGCTCTATACCACCGAGTTGCAACATAGTCCTTCAACATATGAAAACAAAGATAACAAGGTTAGGAGGTCAATCACTGTATTTTGATTAATATACTAAGATAATTTTATAAGAACCAAACTTACAGTCCAGAATATAGCTGATGGAGCATCATTAAATGAGACACGGGCTAGACCAAAATCACAAATCTTCAACTTGCAGTCAGCATTTGCAAGTATATTTTTTGGCTTTAGATCTCTGTGAAAGACATTTGCTGTACACAAAAGTACATATGAAATACATGGAGGGAAGTTCCTTCACATAGTTGAAGAAATAAGAAAAAAAGAGATTCCGTGAGTAGGTTTAGAAGATAACAACCTGTGTGAGCATACTTCAAGCCACGTAAGAGTTGGTACAGGAAAAATTGATAATGCTCCGGAGTTAAATCATCATTTGCCTTAATTACTTGGTGAAGGTCAGATTCCATTAGTTCAAAAACAACATAAATATCATGAAATTCTCTCCGAGAAGGAGGAAGCATTATATGCTTTATTTCAACAATATCTGGATGGTGAAGCAGCCGAAGGAGCTTGATTTCTCTGAGGATCCGAGTAGCATCAGAAACATGCTCGAATACATCATTTATCTTTTTAATCGCAACTTTTTCTCCAGTATGGGTGTCGATAGCAGAAGCTACAACACCATAACTACCTTTGCCTATAACCTCTTGAACCTGGTATCTACTTGCCTCGCCATACTCTGTGAAGAAATCTTTTTCCAGTGCAATCTACCAGATATAAAGATAAAAAGATAACATCAGAAGATGTGAAATGCTTAGTTTTATCGTATAACTACTTCCCCAAACCTCATGAAAAAACAAAAAAAGTAAAAAAAAAAAAAAAAAACCACCGTAAATTATGCTTAAAACATCTGGGGCTGTATCCCAACTATTTAAGATCTATTCCACACCATCTCCCGAAAAAACGAACATGAATAAACACTGAAAATTTTGAATGATACTCAATCCAGGCTTCATAGAGTGTGAAGGAGCCGCATTCGATGCAAAACCCATTTTCACTCAGCACAACAATGAATAACATAACGCCAAGAATAAAATTTTCATTAACCTCTTTTTCTTAGAATTTCAAGGCAATGACAGACCTAGGCGGGAAAAGGGTAGTCATCTCAAGCAAACAAAAAAATCATATTTAATTTTGTTTTTTTCCAAAAATGCAAATATGGTCCCAAACTATAAAAGATTCGGCCTCCTTGCCTCCCCTTATACCCTAGTTCAATTCTTGGGTGCACCCCAGCCAACATTAGCTATGAAACGTTCAACCTACTCAAAACCAAGAATTCATCAATCAAGACGCAGAAAACACCGGATCAATCACCACAATAAAAAAATATCCAAGAACATACATGCAGATCTACACCTTTTTATCTCACAAAGCAAAACAATAACCAAAAGGGTCCACAAAAGGGGCAAAAAGAAACAACCTTTTTCTGGGGATCCATAGATGAAGCGGAAACAAAGGAATAAACCCTCTGAGGAACTTTGATAGGATTGAGGCCTGAAATATCAAATTCTTTAACATCAATCCCTTCTTCTTCTTGTTGTCGTTTTTGTTTTTCTAAGGAATCGCTCAGAGAAACTGCATGCGGGTTTCTCTCATAGTTGCTAATCTTGGAAGAAGAATGAGAAGAGACAGATGATGCGCGACGCTGAAACAAGCTACGAATTCCATCCACAAATGCCCCACCACCTCCCATATAACTAACTGTAAACAGAAGAAAAAATCCACTACTTTAACTCCCCTTGTTTCTCGATTCGATTCTTGATTCTATTCCACTCACTCTCAGCAATGCCCGCTCTCTCTCTCTCTCTCTCGCTCTCTCTCTCTCTAGCTATTTTTGGGGGCGCGTGCTTGAAAACTTTCAATGGAGGTGTATATTTTTAATTTATTAGTAGTATTATTATTGGGATTGGTCAAGACTTTCAAACCGATGGCGCTCTTATATATGCTCTGTTCCGTATTAAATAAAAATTCGCAATCATCAATGTTGAATTATTTTGCATAGGAAGTACGTATCGTTTTTCATTTGTGCAATCAAATTTGGTCGGTACGCGTTTAAGTAGTGAGGCTTTCCCCTTGTGCAATATTTTGTTTAGTTTCATGTTATCTCGGCCTTGTTTTTAAGGGTGTATTTCATCATATATTTAAAATATTTGATATATTCCTAATGTATGAGACATGTACTCTCAAGGACAACGCCTTTAAAATAGCATCAACTTTTTCCTACTAGGACATGACACAAAATCCAAGGAAACAAAATGTGGTTCAGCAAAACAAGGAGATTCTTTTTTATCAAATATTCATTCTTTGGAAGTCTAGGAAACAGGGAAACGAGATTTAACTTATCTTTTATCATCTTAACTCTACAATTATAGATTGACTATAACTCTTATTCTATATTGATTAAGAAATAGAGGGCACATAACCCTCATTCAGGTACGTCTTTTATTTTCATTACTTTTTCTATTGAAGCATATACTGACTTGAGCGTCGAAGTGGCTTCGCCTACGAGCGGAGTCATCTTATCCTTTTTCTTTGATATAAACATATATTTTGGGGGTGGTTCGATTCAGTTTAATAGAAATAAATCATTTGTTGTATCATCGCACGATATTTATTGAAGATCACACTTTTTTGGTGATATCAGATATGATATTGCTTTTGAATTTCGAGATAGGAAGAGGTTTTAGGATATTTGAGTTTGGAGGAAACCTTCTTGTTCTGGAATCCAATTGATAATTAAAACAAGATGAGAAATTTATTTATAACAACATTTGTTATGACATTGACGCTCTCTCTTTAATGAGTCTTATTGATCGTGAGGTTATCTTTTCAATAAGCCTCGAACCCTTAATCCTCTCACACATCAATCATCTGATAATGAGATACATAACTCGTGATCGTAACAGTATACCACAATGTTTTTTTAAAAAAATTCATTTGCCTACATAGACAAATCTATATCCAACATACCATGAGTAAATAACTAAAATATTATAATTTTAGAGAATTTACTTATTATAGCCTATTTCAAAGCACTATTTTTAAAAATAGCCCTCTTTATTCAATATTATTCAATATAGCCTTTTATTATTTAAATATCCTAAAATGCCATTTATATATACTTCACACATCTCAATTAATTACCCCAATTAAGTACTAATGTTTAATTAAACCAAAATCGATATATACTTCACATCCCAACTGAGCGATTGCAAATCAGAAAATTTACTGATTGCAAACAACTCAATATCCATGAAGAACAAGACCAAATTAGAAGATTCGTAAACCAACAAATCTCACGCCCAACACCGAAGATCCATAAGAAAAATTTCACGATTCATAAACCTGAAAAATGGCACAAAATCGAAGACCCACCACCAAAAATCAATTTGTAAACCATCAAGATCCACACGAAAAACAAGCGCAAAACCGAATGAAATTCCAAAAAGGAAATCCCACGATGTTCGAACCAATAGATTTACAAAAAAAAAAAAATTAACCAGACAAAAAAATGAATTTAATCAATGTTTGTAATAACCATTCAAAAAGTTACGAGCGAATCAATAGATTTACAAAAAAAAAAAAAAAAATTAACCAGACAAAAAAATGAATTTAATCAAAATGTTTGTAATAACCATTCAAAAAGTTGCGAGCTTTACATACTTCGACCACAGAAATCGACGATTTGCGAACTAAAAAAAATATCAAGTTAAGCGATATTTGTGATAATCAAAAGCTTTAACACAAGTTACAAAGTGAATTGATTGACCAAATAATAATTTTGGGGTGATGCTAGTTAAAGGCTACTTTTAAAAAAAATAACTTAAAGGATATATTTGGAACTTAGGGCTATTTTTAAAATTTAACTTAAGTGAAGGCCAAAATTAATTATAGTAATTGCTAGGAGGCCATTTTAGAAAATCTCTCATAATTTTATTGTAGTTGTCGTTTGAATTAATGGTATTGCCTTTCTATCCTGAAAAAGCAATAGCTGAGTTCAAGAAACTTACTAAAGCAAATTGCTTTATAATGATATCCACTAGTTTAGATCCTTGCTTAAAAGATTATGATTTGATTAATTGATCATCTTGATTTATTTTTAGCAACTATTACAACTATATGAGAAATGAGGAGGAAGATGAAGCTCGAACCCGAGACCTCGAGCTCTACAATGGAGCTGGCCCACAAGGCCAAAATCTCAATTTGATGATCTTGATTCAAAAACTAACATAGGCTATGTAATTTTGGACAGCTAGGTTGTTCCAGAGAGTTTGAAGTAGCTTGTATAGTTCTGGTTGAAACAGTAATTGGACAAAGTTTAATAACAATAATGATAAGGTTTGGCCTCTAAAGTTTGGTCCTAATACATCAAGTGGGGCCCCTTTTGAACTCCCATTTCCCCAATAAATTGGCTCATTACCACAGCCTGTTTGCTTTTTTCTTCTGTTTCAGTTTTCTTGTACCAAGAATCATCGTACTCCCCAATATTTACATTATACAAAGCACCTCTTTAGAAAACGAGGATCAACAGTATATTTTAGAAATTTTTCACCACTTTCCAATATTCTTATACATGTAATTTGATATAATCTATAAAGTAAAAGATGACTATTTTAAGAATATCGATTATATAATAGTTATTTCTCACAATTGTTTCTACCAGATTAATTTTTTTAAGGAAGCGTCAAGTTAAAAACACATCTCAAAAGACAACATATTAAATTTAAGTAACACTCGACCAACAAAAGAGATTATACATTAGGACCCCTTTTGATAAGATATGGCCATGCATTTGAGATAAGATACTCTCAACCATCTGTCATATAAATTTTTTTGTTGAAACAAAGCAAGATCGATGGCCTCCTTTGCATCCCCTCCCTTTCTGTCTCACCCCAAAACAACAAATATCTACTTCTCATCTTCACAAACCCCTACACCACAACCATCTAAGCCACAAATAGCGGTCCAGCCGACAACTCCGACCCCACAACAACAACCACCGGAGGCTGTAGTATCTCCTAAACCTGCAGCAGCCACACCAGAACTAGTACCCCGGATTCAACTGATTGGGTTGCTTCAACCTTGACTAGGAGGTTTGGCATTGGTGGTGGTCTTGCATGGGTTGCTTTTGTTGCAGTTGGTGCTGTTTCTGAACAAATCAAGACTCGATTCGATGTTTCACAACAACAACTGAACACAAGGTCTCTTTTATCTTAAATGTCTCTGTCTATATGTGTGCGTGTATACATTCATATGCACGTATATAATGCAAGTATAATCTCTGTATTGATTCTTAATCCTGTACCCTATGACAAATTTCATTTGCTTTCACACAGATGCCGACAAGGAGGAAGAGGTAGTCTTGCCCAATGGAATAAAGGAAGTTGCGCGTCTAACATTGTACATATACTTGCGACACCGCACATTAGTAAATTATTGTGTATGCTATAATTATATTTTTTTTTTCTTTAAAAATGTTCTTTTTCAAAAATTATTTTTGTTGATGCGCGGGTTTGACCTGAACCTACTAGAAAAATCTAAATCGGTTGTTGATGCGTTCAACTTCAAATATATTTATAGTAAGATGGACATCATGTTTTTTTTAAAAAAGTTAGAGTCAGTTTCCATTCAATTACAGTAGCATGCTCGCTTTAATTTTTTTTGTTGATGACCGGGTTTGGCATAAACCAACTAGGAAAAAATATATTTTAACCGGTTATTGATGCGGACAACTTCAAATGTTATTTTTTTAAGTTTTTAGTGAGACGGACATCATTTTTTTAAAAAAATAGAGATAGTCCTTCGGTTATTTTTTTCCCATTTAATTATAGTATCATGATCATTTTTTTAAAAAAAGGCTTGTTAAAATAAGTTTTTGAAATGTTATTTTCGATCAAATTAGGAAAAATTTGACCATCACGCTTTGGGCGGTGCCAATAAAAACTAGTATAATAATACGCACACATTACCTTCACGTTCAGGTATAGCTAAGATGACCCAGTAGTTCAATTCAAAGGGATTAGGGGAGTTGACTTAACTTCGATGATCCCTCATTACACAGTGTGTTGCTAATAATAATAATAATGATAAATAAGTAAATGAAATAAAATAAAAATGCGGTCACCATCTTGGTGACAATGGACAACTTTCTTACATGGATCTTGACAAAAAGGAGAAGGGTGGTGGCTATTTCGCTTCCAGGGCAGTGAAACTCATCCCATGTGCTATGACTGCAGTGTGGACCTGTAAGACAGTAAGATTAGTTTATTTGCTGCTATCCAAAACTTTTGTTGTGGGATTGCTGGCAGCAGTCCATAATAGTGATTTATTATGTACCCTTCATACTAAAATAGAAGTTAGGGGCACCGCACTCCTTAGAGTGTTGGGAGGTCTCAGGCTCAACCCGTCCCCAGTTAATGTATGATTGTACTCAACAAATAAATAAAAATAGAAGTTACCTGCCATTAAGTACATGTCGAAACTTAATGAAACTAGAGAGGGTTTTGGTACAAAAGACTATTAAGAATTTAAAATTCAAACAAAGTGAATCATGGTAGCCATTTTGTCACATACAATTTCAAATGGCGGTGTGTACAAGCAATTATACCATCATTAAACACCAATAACAACTAAGAAAATTGAGAGCCTCCTCAATTTGTGTACAAAGGAACATAAATTATAATTTATTGGCTGAAAGATTAATGTTTTTCACAAGTGGAGGAGGTCTGATATCTGGTTCCAGCCCATAAACCAGTGCCTCTTATCAGATGGAACCGCAAAATTCAACTCGAACATTTCTTTCGACATATTTCCACCTTCATGGTATCCCACAAGCTTCGCAACAATCTCAGCACTCTCTTGCACATGCTTAATATCATACGGAATGGTCCAGAGCTTGTTTATAAACTGCATCTTTCGTTGTTTCCCCTCCAATGCTACATCCCATGTTATGTACAAAGCATCTCTTTCCTCCATTGTCAAATGTGTCGTTAGCCGTTTGGCAAGAAACTCTCTTTCACGCTTCAATGCTCTGATGCTGAATCACATATTGGGTAATTCAAAATCAGCTAATTTTAACTAAATCATCAATAATACAAGTTCTTTTTACAGGATAGACAATGATGAACCTCGAAGATAAAGAGATCATGGGCTCGTTGTTTCCCACACTAGCGGGGCTTGCACTTCCAAGTTTGTTTAGGTGTTGCTGCAGCCATGTCAAGCGTCTATGCTCCACTTCTATGTATATCTGATCAGCATGATCCCCATTGAATAGAAGAAAAAATTGTGTCCTGTGAATGATTGACACATGGCAAACATCCCACAACTCGATGATCTGCTGCCTCTGTTCAACGAAAGTTGTATGCCAAGATGCAGGTGACTCCTGAATTACAGGAAGAATCTCACCATCATCCAAATTGTGTCCAGCAGCCTCATTTGCTTCGAGCTCGAGCACCTGATGGCATATAGGAAGATAACATATGAAGGTCAATAAAACTGAAACAGGAAACAAAATTGTGGAACATATAATGGATTCTCCTTATATACTAATGCATGCAAAGACACCTACAGTTTTCCCTGTTAGCTCCCTACACACGTCTAGGTTTTCATTGTAATTTCATTGTTTTGAAATCATCTATTGAAGTATGACTAATTATCTTGCCTGGCATACAAGAAGCTGCTTTTGATAGTGCAGCTTGGCGACACGTTCTTTAAGTTCTGTCACATATGCTTTTATGCTTCTAACATTCTCTTCTGCTGCATTTTGAAACATCCTTTTCATTTTCCTCATGTTGACAGAACTTGAACGTTGAACAGGCTGAATTTCATTAGACACCGTATCATTCAACTCAGGAGCCCGATTTTCAACCTCGCCATTCAACACTTGTCTTGAAGCCGATAAAGGTGAACATGGAGATTTTAGGAAATTTTGCCTGTTGAGACTGTTACTTGAAACTAAAGGAAGTAACTTTTTCCTTTTAGAAACACTCTTTGGTTTCAAAGTTTCATCATTGGCCGGCTGTTCGTTATTGGTTGGAAGTGACATAACTAATTTGTCTATGGACTTCTGAACATTTTCTAATTTCTCTTCAAGATCGGCAATGTTGCTTCCTTGAGAGTGTAGTCGGGTTATCTCTTCCTTCAGGTTTGCACCAACACTCTTGTTAACTGTGACAACACTTTCAACTTCAAGTTCTTTTGGAGCTGGCCGAATAGCACACATTTCTCTTATTTCTGCTTGAAGCTTAGCGATAGTCTCTGCTGCATCTTGGTTACCTTGTCTATGACATGCTACCTCCTTCTGTAGTACCTCAAGTGCGCGATTGGCCTCATCACCTAACTGCTCCTGAAGCTGTTCAAGTTTCCGAATTTCATGCATTAGTGTAAACGGAGCTGTTGATGATCGTCTCATCGTCTGCATTCCCACTGTATTACTTTTTCTGTTGTTGTCTCCTAACTTCCTTCCATCAAGTTTTGGTAATGAAGTTGCAGAAAAAGAGAGACACTTCTTAGTGATAGGACTATGTGATTCAGAAGGTTTCTGTACCTGAATTACATAGAAAGATATGAGCTTTTGTAGAAAAAGTCATAAAACATGTATTTTAGAGAGTTATTATAGGAAAATACAGTGACATGGCTTTTGATGATCAAGATGCAGGAAAGAATTGAGGGGAGTGAGGAACGAGAGAAAATAAGAGACCTGGTCCTCGTTCAGTTTTCTACTCAACTCATCCACCTGAGACTGTGCTAGATCTCTTTGTTGCCTTAGTTCATCCATTTCCCTCTCCATCTAAAGCATAATGCAATCGGAAGTATGATAAAATACAATCAGACTGTAAGGCCCTTTTTTCTTACAAAAAGATAAAAACACTGAATAATGATACTGAACCTGCATAATTTTTAAATCTCTCTCATTATATGGGTCTGGTGTGCATAGCTCTGCTTCTAGTCTTGCTACTTCTTTTTGCAAATGCTTGACAAGCTGTTTATCTGAAACAACCTGACAAAAACATCCAAACAAGATAAAAGAACCATAATTGCTCCATGTTGTTGAACGACGAGGAGAATGCCACTCATAAATAACGCAAACATATATCTGTACGGACTAATGCCCATCAGTAAAGAAAGTACCATATTCACTTGGACGTTATTTGTCACTTCCTTGGCCCGGGTGGCAAACAAAAGAGTGTTACGCGATTGTTCAACATGACTTGAAGCTGGACTCAATGTGCATATGATGGCAGTACGTGCATTTCCACCCAGTGAATGCTGCAGTATGCGTGTTAGCTTTGAATCTCGGTATGGTATGTGACCACTTCTTTTTCCCACACTGGAAGCCACAAATTTTAAGTTAACACAAAAACAATATTTGGCTTGAGAGACTCACATTCTCGCAATATTCACAAGAGTAGGTCATGGAGAAAATTCTTATGATTTAACACTTAACATGTGATAGGAGCACAAGATCGACTGTAACTTCAAATCCTTATAGAAAACTAGATGATTTTTAGCCAGTGTCAGTATAAGTTTGAGCAACATCCAATCATACCATGAACCCTCCTCCTCAACCATATAAAGAATATAAATGGGAAAGAAATTAAGGGAAAGTGCCAGAAGCGAAGGTGCCCGAGGATAACAAGATGATGTCTACATAGATACATTTCCTGACCTGAGCTTCCTAATTACTGTTGTGAGGGTCATCAGGCTAAGGTTAATATGACACCCCTCTCTAAGTCTGGCACCTTCTGCATTTGTTTGTGACGTCCTCTCGCTTCCAGCTAAATCAACAAAGTTCTGCACAACAGAAAGACAAGCAACAGCATAAAAAAGTTGTCTGGTTTCAAGAGATTTATAGTAATGAAATGGGACAATTGATATTACCAAGATTGCTACATAAGATCTCACATGATCAGAGGTTTCACGACAAGTGCTTTCAATAGTCTGTTTTGCAATTAAGGAACTCAAGTTAGTGATATAAATACATATCCTAAACATTTTCTTGATATGAAAACCAACTGACCAATCTTATAATCTGGTGTGATCGAGAGCTAGTATCATTAAGGGCAGTTTCACCTACTTGTCTTTGAGCTACAAAAAAAAGAAAGAGCAAGACAATCAGCTACCTTCTTCTCAGAAATGTGTAGTGGTATAACCATCTTGGTGCCAATGGTTTCAAATGTTTACCATCACAAACCCCTATTAAATGTCTCAAGTGTTGATCATCATTCGCTGCCTCTTCCACTAATTTCTCAACCATAGTTCCTCTCTGCAATCAAGGAATAAATATTTGATGAAGTCAAAAGATGAAGGTGTTAGCATAAATGCCCAGCAAGCTAAACGTTGGCCCGTTGGGCTTTATGAATCATAGCCCAATTTGCTTAACTCATAACCACTATAAATATAACATTGATTCTAGGGTTAAAATAGAATTCCATTCAATAAACAAACTCTCATAGAAATGCCAACACCAAATTAGCACTGGTGTTGGCTTGTAGATCTGGTCAGGTTGATTGGACTCGAGGGACTACCGCTATCAGATTCATGTCGGTGAACGGTAATCTCTTTTCGTGCATTTATATTCGATTTATGCATGTTAATATATGAATCAGGCGCGATCGACCGTCCCCGGGTCAGATCTGTTTATTGTATTATTTCCGCTGCGTTTGGATCTGGCGCCGGGGTACGGAAACCCAACAGTGGTATCAGAGCCAGGTTGCGCTTTGATTTATGTATTTGATAATTAATTTTATTAGATCGCTTCCAGTTTTTCTAATCGTGTTTGAATTGTTTCAAAAATTACTTTGAATCAGGAAAAACATAGAAATTGGATTAAAAAGATGTTTTAATCGATACCCAAAAACCCGTCGCCGGAAACCTGTACTCGCCGGAAAATGTTTCCGACCTCCGACCGGTTGCCGCTGGTGCGCGGCAGATCTGCTCAGCGGCTGCTTCTTTAACCACCATGTGCGATGAAATCTGTCACCGTGCGCGTAGCTCGCGCGAAACTGAAACCATCGGATCAGTTAGATGAACGCGGGCGGACATGGCGGACCAGGCGGGAGGAGAAGTGTTCTCCGTCGTCTGTGTTCACGAGGTCCACAAATCCTTAGGGCGAGATCGCTAGAAGGAGGTGATGGGTTGCTGGAGCGACGGATGAGGCGCGGGTGGATGAAGCTAGCGGCTGAAGGGCTGGCGGCGCTGCCTAGGGTTAGGCAAACCCTAATTTTCGATTTTAGGGAAAATGAACAGTAATTTTCGGAAACAAAATAATAATACATTTTTTGTTTTTTTGAAAAATTCGAAAATATGTGCTTTCAATTGGTTTAATTTGGATCCAAAATTTTGGAGTCCATAATTTTTTTTTTGGGTCATTTTAGATGTTTTATCCGGATATTATTTTTGAAATAAATCATAAAACTTAATTTATTAAAAATATGATTTTTAATTTATTAAATGTAAAATGGAGATTTTACAATTAGTTGAAAATTTAATTAATTGAAAATTGAATGAAAATGTTTCATTTAATTTATTAATTTTATTTTTGACTAATATTATGATTTGGGGTAAAATAGTGATTTTACCAAGTAATTAAAAATTTAATTAACTGAAAATTAAATGAAAGTGTTTCATTTAATTGTTAATTTATTTTTGATTATCATTATGATTAAAAGGTAAAATAGTGATTTTACCAATTAATTGAAAAGTAATTAATTAGAAATTAAATAAAATGGTTTTATTTAATTTGTTAATTTCATTTTCAATTAATGATGCGATTAGTGGGGAAACGATAGAATAAATTAATTATTATGCTCTAATTACATGTGATGTGATTAGTACAATTACATGTGATGTAATTGATTAGTTTAATGTTTAATTACATATGATGTTATTGCATGGTGGATGATTACGGGCCTTGACCAATGTGTTTAGGTGAATGCTTAGGTTTTTTTATTGTTTCATTATAATTGTGTTTTTTTGGTTATCGGGCCTGCGAGCCTGCTCTCTCTATTTCTGATGTATCCCACCCCGGATTTGTATCACTATTCTCTTGTTTGCACGATTTAAATGTAAAATCATTAGAATTAGTGGGAGATCGAGATTGAAGACGGAGTACCAAGAATCAAGACATGTAATGGAAGCAAAAATGTAATAGGATTGCATTACATACCTGCATCACCTTAGACAGACTTGTGATCCACGTATGGCTCACGTGGATCAATTAGGAAAAGGCCGTAATCGTCCATATTTGTTTTTATTATGCATATGATGTATGATAATTGTTTGTTTGTATGTTTTATTAGTACATATGACTGCATGAATAAAACATAGTTGCATGAATCCGGCAAACAAACAAACAAGTACTTGATGAGATTTGAAAATTATTAAATCCCTCTTTTGAATGTGATTCAAAATTTTTTTAATATCAAACTGTAAAGGGAGCTCAAAGGAGTTTGTTGTTTCCTGTCTTCCATCAACAGTTAAGCCATGAGACGCTACTTGTGTCAGTTGTCTTGTCTCACCCTCGTGGGGGGCATCTGGCATGAGAAAGCTGTGTGTTTAACTGCCACTTAATTATGGATAGGGTTCTGTTAACCTTTAAGATTACTCACCCTCGTGGGGTCTTATTGGCGGACATTACCATCCGTGGGATGGGTTAGTTTGACGTGAGAAGGCATAATTGGCCTGCCTCCGTAGGGTTATGCCAATCACGAGACGAAAATCTTGGGGGTTGCATATGATGCAATTGTGAGCTACCTTTAGTATCATGAGGTCGGCTGGACCCTCGCCCGGGGCTATCATGAGCTAGTTGGACTCTAAGCCCACTAAGAAAATACGATTTTCCGTTCATTTGTCTTGAGGGTGATGAATTCGAAAAATTTAGTGGGAGCATTCAATAACTAAAGTCCATAATTTTTGAATTAATTAATAATCAAACGGTTTGCATGTATTTTCTGTTTATTCTCAGTATTGTGATTGCCGTGAATCCGATTGCATCAATTCTCGATACAAACAAAGTAACAGCACCAAATTATTCTGATTGACTATTAATTTTAAAATAGTGCTTGCTTCTAAAAGATTGCTATATACCCTTGGTGGGAGCCTCCTGTTGAAGTGTCTCCTGCTTCGTCTCATGAAGAGATTGCCACACTTGAGAAGTGATGGGACGAATATCTCTAGACTATGTGATATATGATAGCATCAATGTCACCAATGAGTTTCAACACAGATATGAGAAATTTGTTCACATTGCTGATATTTTCCAACACCTACAAATGTTGTTTGGTGAACGGACGCGATTACTGAGACTCGCGATTTCAAAAGAGCTATTTTCATTTCACATGCGAGATGGGGCTTCGGTCTATGAGCATGGTGTAAGAAAAATATCTCTTGTTGAGAAATTGGAAAATCTGAATGTGACAAATCCTCATTAACTGGCTATAGATTTGATCTTATAGTCAAAATGTTGGAAACTCATGAGTCCTTGATTCAAAAGGAGAAACGTGTTCTTCTTGTCGAATCTTCTACCAAGGGTAGGAAGAGTTCAAGGATAAAGAAGAGGAAGGGAGATGGTTCCCAACCTTGAAAGACGAAAAAGGATATAGTAGCAACTAAGAAAGGAGAGGCATCTATGTTTTCACTGCTGGTCACTAGCGCAAAATTGTAAGGAATACATATACTAGAAGCGTTCTAGAAATGGTATGTTATATATTAAAAGTAAATGTTTCTATTGGTTCTACTTCTTTGGTATATGATGCCAGTTGTGCACGCATTTTTGCAAAGAGTTGCATGTGATGTGAAGAAGTAGAGAGCCCTAGGAAGGTGAACCTGCCTGAGGCTAAGCATTGTAGCAATGGTTGTTTGAAACATTTATTTAATATAAAATCTTGAACTGGTTAGGAACTGGTTTGAGCAATTATTTATTTGTTCTAGATTTAATCATGAACATTGTTCCTATTTTGATAGAGAATGATATTCTTTTAAATATGCGAATGTGATTTGCATTATTTTTAAGAATGCATGTTTTATTGAATCTGGTGAACTTATGAATGATTAGTATGATTATATTCAAAGAATATAAAAAGAATGATAACTTAAATCCAACATATATTTAGCATGTGCTGAATGTCCATTGAATTTGATTCATATGGACGTATGTGGAGCACTAAATGTTAGTGCAAGATGATGTTGAGTTATCTTAAAGAGAATGTGATTCTCTCTGAGTAACGCTCTAAAGTTACATATTTGTTGAATATAATTCATACCAATGCAGTGACCAAAACTCCATATACGATATGGATTGAAAAATAATCCAAATTTATATTTTGAGATTGTTCTGCTTATGTGAAGCAGCCAGTGGGAGATGAGTTGGATAGTTGATCCATCTTATGTTATGTTGTGGAAATTTATATTATCAATTGCAGGCAAAGAGTTTGTTTCGCAAGTGCAATCTTTCTAGAGAAAATGTTTCTATTAGAAAGGATGACAACATAATATAACTTGAAAGGGTTCAAGAACCACAAACCACTAGAAAAGTGAAAACGGTGAAATTAATTGAGTCAATCATAACCTTTGATTTACACGCACGAAGGAGATTTGAAAATGTTTCTAGAACTCCTGATAAATTGAATTTACTCCTAGAAAGTAGTCAAAATGATTTTGACCATGGATGTGATCCTAGAACTTTCAAGGAGACGATGTTGGACATCGTTTTGGGATATTGGCGAGATGCCGTGAAATTTGAAATAGACTCCATGTACTCTAATAAGGTATGGCCTTAGTAGATCTTCTTTGGGAATTGTTCCCATTGGCTGCATAGATTTACAAGTGAAAGCTTGGAGTGGATGGGAAGGTAGCGACCTTCAAAGCAGTTGTGATGCTATAGTCTATTTGAATTTTATTAGTTATATCTTTATATTATGAATATGAGATATGAGTAATGGATGTGAACACAACATTTCTCAGTGGTGGCATTGAGGTAGAAATGTAGCAGCCAAACGTGTTTACAACTTCTTGGAGTGAGAAAAATGTTTTCAAACTCCAGAGGTCCATTTATGGGCCTAAGAAGGCATCCCGAAGTTTGAACCTCCGTTTGATAACATCATCAAAGTGTTTGGTTTTGTTAAAAATCCGGAAGTGACATGTGTGTGCAAAAGGGTTAGTGGGAACATGTTACATTTGTGATGCTTTAAGTTGATTATATCATACTCATTATGAATGGTATTTGATTAATCAATTAAAGCACGATCATCTACTAATTTCTCCATGTAAGATTGGGGGAAGCGTCATACGTGTTTAGCGTAAGGATCTATAGGGATAGATCTAAAGGATGCTTGAGATATCTCAATCTACGTACATAAACACTGTGCTAAAAGGGTTTAGCATAGAATAGTTGAAAAACGAGTTACTTCATAATATGTCATAGTATTCATCTCTCAAGTCAATATGTTTTAAGATTGATGAGGAGAGAGAAAAGATGACATTGGTACCTTATATTTCGACTTTAATAGCATAATGTATGTTATGCTATGTACTTGGTCTGATGTATGTTCTTAGTGTAATGAGCAAACATCAGACAGATCCCGGTGAAGATCACTGGAAAATTGTGAAAATAATCCTCAAGTGCTTATGAAGAACTTAGGATACGTTCATGATTTTTGGATCTGTAAGTGGAGAAATAAAAGTTGAAGTCTAAGCTGATGCTGTTTTTTCAGTCGGATGTAGATGATACCATATCGATGTTCGGATTTGTATTTAAGCTCAATGATGGTGATGTCTCTTGGAAACGTTCCAAGCAAGACATCACTTTGGATTCCACCACTGAAGCTGAATACATTGCAGCATACGATGCAGCAAAGAGGCAGTTTGGATAAGAAATTTCATCAAGAGTTGGGTGTAATTTCTAGTGCGATTGACACAGTCCCTGGTACTGTGACAACATTTGAGCTATTATGAATAGCCAAGATCTCATCAGTATCCAAAAATATATTGAGAAAATATCATCTAATGAGATAGATGGTAGACGCGACATTATTATCGAGAGAATCGCTTCAACAGAAAAATATAGTGAATCCACTGACAAAGCATTTACAATGATTGGTGTCTGATAGACATCTTGGGAAGATGGTCTTAAGACACATGAGTAGTTGGCTTTGGGAAAGTGAAAGATATTGTTGTCATACATGATTAAGTAAATCAATAGTTGATTGATTGTACTTATAATCTTATTATGACAAATCTTTGTTTGAATATTAATATATATGGCACTTCTTCATCTGTTTACCCATGCATCTTGATGCATTGATGAAGTCCTTGAGATTGCTATAGTCCATAGAATGTGGTTACGCATATGATGGTGACCATGAAATACATTCTCGACTGCGATTTCTAAATGTTCCTGGTCGATGAGCCTTCGAGAATGGGATATCGATATATGCTCGTTAGAGACTGGTATTCATGATGTGTCTAGTGTAGTGCGCCGTGTTTCATCGGCGTTGGCTTGGAGAAGTCAGCACACATGAATAGGTGCTCATTAGGAATGAGTTCACTGAACGACCCTACTCGGAATTCTATAAGTGGTTACCATTTGTCGAGTATAGAATTTCTAGTCATAGTTGTGCACCATTACTCCTCATGACCCGAGGTGTCATTGAGGTCTTGATAGATAGCTGTGTACTTTGATTTAATGACTGATCACATGTGGGTCATAAAGTCATTATTTTGGGTATTGAGTGATGCTGTCAGAGGCCTATGATTGTCGTTGGGGATTCACCACTGGTCTTGATGAACCAGGATGTCCTATGTGTTTTTCTATATATGATTCGAGGAATCTCTGGCCAGAGTGGGTAGTGCTTGTGAAAAATGAGTTTTTTTTCATATACGCACACAATGAATCATATAACGTGAAACAAATACATAGTTATTGAAATCATAATGGGTCTCGATCAACCAATGCCCTAGATTCAATCGGGACATATTGAGTGAAAGGAATGTACTGCACGCTAACTATGGCTGACAGGTTCTCGTACGCTGCTAGTCATTTGTATCTAGGTCTTCGTGAAGCGCAGATGCTAGGCACTACCCACGATCGGTAGGTTGTTGCTGAAATTATATTTCAGTCATTGTCTATTAAAGGAGTTTAATTGACAATGAGGCATTCAGGGTAAGCCTAAAGAAGTTGTTTAACTTCTAAAATCACAAAGGTTGTGATCCTACTGCTATGATACACTTGAGCCTCGCTGGGTCACAATCAACCGGCCGCCGATCTATCGATGAGAATTGAGACTTAAATGTTAAGTGCTCAAATTGAGTGATTTAGAAGAGATGAATTTAATTTTTGAATGCTCCTCAATTTAGTGGAGTTTCTATATTTGAAAATGTTTCATTTATAGAAAGTTCTGAAATTAAGTCGTTTGATATATTTATGTCTCATAATTATGTACATGGATAGTACATCAAGTTGTTCAATTAGATTGAGTTACTTGGATTATGAGTTTGTAGTTTTGTGTTGGCTTTTGGGCAAGTGGGAGATTGTTAGCATAAATGCCCAGCAAGCTAAACGTTGGCCCGTTGGGCTTTATGAATCATAGCCCAATTTGCTTAACTCATAACCACTATAAATATAACATTGATTCTAGGGTTAAAATAGAATTCCATTCAATAAACAAACTCTCATAGAAATGCCAACACCAAACTAGCACTGGTGTTGGCTTGTAGATCTGGTCAGGTTGATTGGACTCGAGGGACTACCGCTATCAGATTCATGTCGGTGAACGGTAATCTCTTTTCGTGCATTTATATTCGATTTATGCATGTTAATATATGAATCAGGCGCGATCGACCGTCCCCGGGTCAGATCTGTTTATTGTATTATTTCCGCTGCGTTTGGATCTGGCGCCGGGGTACGGAAACCCAACAGAAGGCAAATTGCATATAACAGTAAGTAATACAGTTGTTTGATACGGCAAAGAGTTTGTCACCTCTGGATCATCTAAGAGTTTAAGATTACGGCCAGATTCAGAATTCAGTAGATCTCTGACATTCTCGTTGTAGATTTCTAGGCCAGATATTTTTATTCTGAAGTCTCGTTCTGGATTCTGTTCAGTTGCCAAGATTCAAGCAGTTAGAATAATAATGCTAACCCAAAAAAATGTGTCGCGAATTCGTCAGTAAGAAATGGATGTGAAATCTGTAAATATACTAAGAAAATCTTCCAGTTTTCAACCAAGACTCAATATCAAGAGATGAAGAAGAAATTGAAATAACGGTCAAATTTGAGAAACGTATAATTATTTAATAGTGATGCGATAAGTAAACCTTCCAATTTACTTTATTCCGGTGACATAAACTCTGACAAGAAAGCTTAAACACCCATAGATTTATATGCTTATGCATCATGACTCAACAAGTTTCACTTCTAATTTTGTGACGTACGAAAAATATTAAGCACAGGCACAACAGGAGAAGAAAATTTTAATGACGCTTACATTCAGTATATGCACGTATATATCATTAACAGCTTTCTCTTTAATTCCTTTCATTGTATAAGTTTTCCCGCTGCTAGTTTGTCCATATGCAAATATAGTTGCTGCACAAAAGTAAGTAACAAATTGTAAGTAATTTAGGAATGCAAAGCGAAGATATTAGTTCATAGTGCTATTAATAACTGATTTGACTGACCATTAATACCCATGAGAGCAGATAAAGCAACAGTCTTCACTCCATCCTCATATACTGATTCGGTTGAACAATCCGGTCCAAAGACTCTATCTGAGAAGAAAGTAAGCTTTTCCGATTGAGTTTCTCAATCCACAGTGTTGGCAAAACAATATCCAAATAATGCGTATGTAACTTATCACTTACCAAACACGAAAGAGGTTGGTAGAGCACCACGCTCATGTGGGCTAGGCTTGTACACAATGGAATTATCATCGTTGCATTCCCAGGCTATTTGATCTTTAGAGGATTGTTCCCTCTTGTTCAATGGCCTTAACCTTACTGTTACCAATATTTTATCTTCTCTTGATTTTTGTCCCCCTGGAGTGGCTACCGGTGTCCTGTCTTTTTTTGTGGCAGGAGTGGTAGGCGTTCTGACCGTCATATTCCTTCCAGCTAAAATTTTCTATTGATTCTTCAATGACGAAAGGTAAAGACCGTGCTTCCCCCTTTCAAGCACAATTGACCACTTTCAAAATAGGTTAAAACAAATGAATAAGTCACGTAGACTAATATCTTTACTTTTGCACTAAAACCGAACTGTTCTTTACAATGGCACCTATTGATCCAACACGATCTGTGGCATATACGCCTGATATTAGAATAGAACATAAAAGAATCAAGAAAATAAATTTACTAGTCTCCTCACAGGACAAATTAAACGAAAATGAATCTAAGGAAAAAAAAGTCAACATTGAGTTGAAAAACTCATAATCCAGACGGAAAGGTTGCTAATGGTAACAAACCGAAAAAAACCTTCAATTAACGAGAACGAAAAACAGATAAGTAAAGAACTTCACCTAAGAACGGAGTGCAGAGTGATTTCCAATCAGATCTACCTCAAATTAAGAGCGACAAAGATTCAGTGAAGCAGCTTAGCACAAATTACGGAAATTAACACAAATGAATTTCAAACAATTCAATCAAAAATAGCTGAGAATTAATATGGTAGAGATTTTCAATCAGATTCACGCGAATCAATATCAGAGAAAGAGGCGAAAATGGAAAGAGGTAAGCAGTCAAAATGCTGTATGGATATTTGTGTCTGAGCAAAGATTTTGGATTTTTTAAAAAAATGGGGACTTTCAACGGCTATTTTATTGGCTCGTGGCTTGTTAATCGATGATACACAGTTAGATTTTCGGCCCGAGCAAAAAATACTTTGCGTCAATTGTCAGTAATGATCCGAAAAATTCTTTTTACTGATAGACTCATACACCAACACATATATTAATTATACACAGTATTTTGAAAATCGGTCTGAACTGATCGGTTTAACCTGTAATCAGTGCTTGATCCGGTCCGATTGACCATTCAAAACCACCCTGATAAAAAATCAGTGGGAACCAGATTAAATCGGTAAAAAACCGGTTCAACCAGTGAACCGGTTGACTGGTTGAACCAGTGTGTTCCTTCATTTTTCTTTCATTTTTTAAATTTTGATTCATTTTTATTTTTTTAAAATTATAAATCAAATTTATAGAACAAAATATATTATATATAATTTATTGTTATTGAAATGATTACAAAATAATATTTTATGCGTGTTTTTATTAAAAAATTCATATAATTCAATATATGTGTCTTATATATTATATATAAACATGCTTAGTTTCTCGTAAATTATAATATATGTGAATAATTTCATAATATTTTAAATATTTTATTATAATTTTGGGATATTGATCTTTTTTGACATTATTTGTTATTTTTTTGATGTTTTATTATTAATATCTGCTAAGATTTTTTATTCATTTTTATTCCCATCTAGCTGGCTATATATAGTAATTAAATTAAGCAATCGTTTGCTCGAAAATTGTTTCCTTTAATTAGTAATGTGGTGGAAGTTTAAAGAGCAACTTTCCATTGGACTTTCTTTCCTATAAAATATTTTTTTTAACAATAACTGAATAGATTAAGATAGATTATAAAAATCGAAGAAAAAATTAAGTCAAGTTGCGCAATTTTTATCTTATAAACTTTGAGATCTATATATTAACTACTTTTCGTCCCGAAAACACGCCAATTTTTCCGAAAAAAATAACACTATCATTTTTTAAACATAATAAATAATAAACATTGACTCTACATCGTATATTCGTATAAAATTTAGTATATATAAACTTATATTTGATATTAAAAACTAATTTATATACAAGATATACAAATAATAGCATTAAATTCATGCACCACAAATGATTCATACCTCATGCTTAGGTCATGTAGATGTCAATTTCAACTAGGATATATGTTTTCGGTAACTTTTATTGAGGGTTGCATCTCGAACGTGAGATCAAGTGCTATTTGAGCGTTTCAGGTACCACTAGGCTCCTAAGACCTTAGCATGTTTTCATTTTTTGTTTACTGGGAAGTGAGATTCTGTTTAAAAACAATCATTTTTAGTTTATATCTTTGGAGATGTTTAACAATGACATTATTATTATAATTTTTTCATATTTATACAAATATTTTTAGTTAATTTATATGCTTCTAATACAGATACAGGTATATGTTTCGTTTATATTGAATGCTACACTAGTCATTTCTTATTTTTCAAATAATTAAAAATTTAATTATCAAAGAATTCTACTATACATATTTCAATATGCCAATATCAATATAATTATTTATCAATTGCGAACTCATTATTCTTAAAGAAAAAATATAAGTTCCATTTATTTTAAACCATGAGAGCAAGGGCGCGGAAAGAAAACAAGACTCAAAATTATATACAAAGATTTGGAGTCCAAATGAATCAATGGGGATATTTTACTGAAAGAAGTGTTTGAAGAAGATTAACAAATGCGCACGATCCAACTTAAAAGCATCATTTTTATATAGTTGTATTACATTATTAAAGCGTATGGGTATAAACAAAGGAAGGACAAACGTGCTTCATAAAAGTATGTCTAAAGGCATCTTGCTTCGACTCTATTTCAAGGCATGGATGAATAATTGGCATCTTAGGTAGAAAGAAATAATAGTCAAAATTCCCATAATTAACTTACACGACTCGAAATTCAAATCAAATCATCTCCCATATGGTCTTCATTCCCGATTATTAACAATATATAATTTCATCAATAAACGAAGTTTCAATTTTACAAAAAAAATACTAATTAAATTTTTTTTTTTTTTTTCATTTCATTACACAGTGATCATGGGATATTTTGGGAGGGTTTTTGGCAGATTACCACCCTATAGTTTCCCAAATACGCGGATTACTCCAATTTGGTTTGAAAATAGGCATATGCATTTTACCCCATGTTGTTTACAAAATAGACATTTTACCCCATTTGGTCTGTGAAAATAGGCATTTTACCCGCATGTGGTTTACAAAATAGACAGTTTATCCCCCTATGTGTATGGTATATTTCACATTTCACAAACTATAAGGAGGTAAAATGTCTATTTTCACAAATCAGTGGGGCTAAAATGTATATTTTCAAACCACATGTTCACCTGTTTTGTAAACCACGGGGTGGTAAAATATCTATTTTCAAACCATAGTGAAGTAATTTGCCTATTTGGCAAACCACAAGAGGTTATTTGCCGCTAGCTCTATTTTGGGATTTTTATTACAAAGTCAAAGAAAATCTCTTGAATAAGATGATACCCACCTTGGTTCCACCTCCAATCAAGCTAATCTATTTTAATCTTCCCTTCTTCCCTAGCTTTGCATATTCTCCATTCTTCACTACTTTTTCAACACTAAAACATATCAATGTCTCCACAAAACATGTCCAAATCAGAGAAAAACCTTGCTCATGTTATTACAATCATGTTCTTCATTTTTTTCATCAAAAAATCCACATCCACCAACACAAATTCAACCACTTGCACCCATCAAACCTGCAATGGTTTGATTATACACCACCCGTTTTGGGTCCCCGGCCTACGCCAATCCAACTGTGGATTGCCTGAATTCAACATCGACTGTACCAATAACAAACCTTTGATCAGGATAAACGGCCACGATTTGATCGTTAAGAACGTGTTTTACGACAACAACTCCCTTTTATTAGCTATGTCCGAGGTCTATGATGTTGGTAACAAGTGCCCGGTCCCTGGACATAACTTCAGCCTCGATGGGACTTCGTTCAGCTACGGCCCTTCAACGACGGACCTCTTCTTCTTCTACGACTGCACCACCCGGTATGAACAAGAGACATATAAAGTGGATTGTGCTAGCAATGGAAGTCAACATTCTTTTGCTGTTTTTCATGCCGAACTCGTTGAGCACATGAACTATTCGATCGAGTCGTGCCAGGCTTTAGTTAATACACCTGTACAGACTGATGATATCGGTACACTGTTGAATATGAGTTATATTGACATTTTGAAGAAGGGCTTTGTTTTGCAATGGGAAGAAGGAGATTGTAGAGGCTGTCATAGGAATGGTGGGCTTGGATTTTTGTTATCATAATCAGGCTATATTTTTCTATGCTCAACCCCAACACACCCCCCCCCCCCCCCCCCCCCCCAAACCCAACCCACATTTTTACTCATGTTTTGTGTGTGTGTGGGCGCGCAATCGCAACGCTAAGCCTTGATTACATTTCTCTTGTTCCACAGGTAGAGGATTAAATTTGGGACTCAAGATTGGTATAGGTAAGAAGACATTTTAAATGATTTTGCAAATATTATGTTTACATCCAAGCAAATTATAATTCTTGTATTTTTATTTAAGCACACGTTTTCTTCAGGAATTGATGTGTGATTTGCAGGTGTAGGAGCAGCTGGAGTTACCGCACTTACAATGTGCACAATTTTCTTTGTGTATCATCGCCGTCTCCGAAAACTGCATTCAAGTTCATCTTCGGTTTCTCATCCAGCTTCAGTACTAAAAGATATAGAGATGCCTGGAGTCCATGTTTTCAGTTACAAAGAACTAGAAGAAGCCACAAAAGGATTTGATCCCAAAAGGGAACTTGGAGATGGTGGCTGTGGAGCAGTATACAAAGGTATTTAATATTATTCAAAGATAGATCATAGCCAACAAAATATACATGTAAATGCTTTTTTATATATATTCATGGATCGTCTGATTAATTAGGCAAACTCCGAGATGGTCGAATTGTTGCGGTGAAAAGGTTATACGAAAACAACTGCAAAAGAGTCGAGCAGTTCATGAATGAAGTCGAGATCCTCACACGAATGAGGCATCGAAACCTCGTCTCGCTCTATGGCTGCACCTCCCAATTCGGTCGAGAGCTACTCCTCGTGTACGAATACATCCCGAATGGCACACTCGCGGATCATCTTCATGGCCAACGTACTACATCCAAATCCCTGTTGTGGGCCGCCAGGTTAACCATTGCTATAGAAACCGCGAGCGCTCTAGCCTATCTGCATGCCTCAGATGTCATCCACCGCGATGTCAAGAGCTCCAACATTCTCCTAGACAACAATCTTTGTGTCAAAGTTGCTGATTTCGGTCTCTCACGTCTCCTCCCGTTGGATGTTACACATGTCTCAACAGCCCCACAAGGCACACTGGGTTACATTGACCCCGAGTACCATCAGTGCTATCAGCTAACAGAAAAGAGTGATGTTTACAGCTTTGGGGTCATGTTGATTGAGCTTATATCTTCAAAGACTGCGATAGACATCACTAGAGATCGACACGAGATAAATTTGTCTGCAATGGCTGTTAGCAAGATACAAAATGCTGAACTGCATGATCTCGTGGATAAGGATCTCGGGTTTGAGTCAGATTACGGGGTGAGAACAATGGTGACTGCTGTGGCGGAGTTGGCTTTTCAATGTCTTCAAAATGGGAAGGAAATGAGGCCATATATGAAAGATGTGGTGAATGTTTTGCAGGAGATAGAGAGTAAAGATTATACAATTAGAGATGTAATGGATATTCCAGCCGATGATATTGCATTGTTGAGGAGTGCAGATGATTGGTGATCTTGTACATATACAATGTGTGTTTCATATGTATGTATAATTTTGAGTTCAGATTTTGGTCATCAGGTGTTTAACAATCTAGTTTCAGGAGCAGCTTCATCCCCAAATTTAGGAAACATGATGGTTTTACCATCACAGAAGCAGTGCGTGATCGTACAAGTATTGGACTCTTATAAGAGCATGTGCAATAGGTTCAGCCCTTTACAGGGGCTTAATACAACTCACGTCACGTCACCCCTTTTTTGTCTTTTTTTGCCACAATAAGAAGCAAACATCAGCAACCCATTTGCACATACAAATATTGACTGCAGGGGGCAAACAAAGCATCAAGAAAAGCAATATTACAGAACAAACAATCTAATAAATATGATCACAACCATACATACAACTAACTGCCCAATACACAAAATTAGTAGTTGGCAAGAGTTTTCAAAGAACAACATCACACACCACTGTGATGTTCTCCTTGGCTGATATAGAACCCTGAATTTAGAGGTCATTCAGAGCATCCCCTCTCTTCATTATTTGGCATCGAATTCCACCTCGAAGGTTCCCATTTGTTAAATTTGCATTCCCCCCATGACATTTGACAAATGTTGTTCATCACAATTATATGAAGCGCCCTCCATTTCATCTATACATTATAATCAATAGCATCAAGTAAAATTTATGTAAACGTATCGATATAGCCAGGGGCGAATGTGCCTTAGGGGAAGGGGTAGCTGCCCCGCAAAAAAAAAAAAAATTTACCCTAAAAAAATGTGCATCCCCCTTAAATTTTTTTTGCCCAATATTATTATTTTTTTGCCCCATAACAAAAATTCTAAATTCACTCCATTATTCAGCCCAAATTTAAATTAATTTGAAATAACTTTCACATTCAAGAGACTAGTGGGCTAGACATATAGGAGATATATTACTTCTTATATTTGTATATTAAAGAATATGAAAAACATATGACCTATTTTATACATGATGCAAATTCTTTAACGTGTTATTGCATGAAAAATTAGAATAGTTTAAAAGAGTAGAAATTGTCACCATTGTTGGCTAGTAATTGTGTAGTGTTGTGGGTTTCACTATCAACTTCCTCCAAACAATTCCATTTTGTGTATGCTTCTTTCACGAAACGTTGTATATAATCCTGCTTGGATGCATGAAAATTGGTTATAACGCATGTCGATGTTTGTTAAGAATACATGGGTTCCAACTCAAAACCAATTGACAATAAATGGAGTAATGCATCTTATAAAGAGCTAACATATTCAACGTGGGATAACTCTCAACACACTCCCTCACGTGTGACATTATATTAGTCAAACACGTGAAATGATAACACGTGTTACAGTGATCATACGGACAGAATAATCAATCATATGAAAAGCCTGCTCTAATACAATGTTAAGAATTCATGATGCTAATATTCAAAATGAAAATCATGTTCTGATATCATATTAAGAATAAATGGGGTTCAACTCAAAAGTATTTGCTATTTTTTTTTTACCACAATTCAATTTAATTTTAAATTTCAAAGTTGTGAAGGAAACTTTTGGCATATTTAATTTGCACACACATTCATAAAATCCATATAGTCAATATTTAGAGTTAGTGGCAAATAACCCCCTTGTAGTTTGCTAAATCGGCAAAATACCCACGTAGTTTGAAAATAGGCATTTACCCATGTGGTTTACAAAATAGCAGTTAACCCCTGTGGTTTGTGAAAATAGACATTTCACCCCCTTATAGTTTGTGCATAGGTGTGAAATACACCTTACACATAGGGGCCTATCTTGTAAACCAGGGGGGGGGGGGGGGTAAAATACCTATTTTCACAAATCACATGAGTTAAAATGCTTCAAACCACATGGGTAAACTGCATATTTTGTAAACCACATGGTGTGCCTATTTTCAAACCACAAGGGGTAATCTGTCTATTTGGGAAACCATATGGGTATAATCTGCCAAAACCCCAATATTTGTGCATAGTTTTGATTATATAGTTCACTCAATGAATTTCTTTTTTTAATTTTTTCAAAAATATAATGGGCATCTTTGCTAATATAAATTCGACATATTAGACTAGTAGTATATGTTACTTACCCCTTGAATTCTTTTAAAGTCACACTGCAAGTAAACTTGGCCATTGATTTCAATCTTAACCAATTGACATATCGGATTAATGGTCAAGATGTAGTTGTTCCCATGAAATCTATACAATTTGGTGCCCATCACACAAGTCTTAGCATGCTTTAAGGTTGCATCCCAGTATTTGTCCGACATTGCTCCCATTATCTGCAATCCTAAAATGTATTAATATAACATAGAAAAACTAAAGTTGTAATAATTTAAATTTATGCTTTTTTTTTCCTTAAAAGAAATTACCATTCTAAGGTTTGAGGAGTCAACAACGAAAAGCTTCAAGAAATCTTGGACTGTGTGAATGCCCTCTGATGCTAGTTTCCAATGTAAAGCTCCGCCTTTTGCTATCTTCTCTAGTCTCCAAACTTCGTCTTCTAAAGCTGGTGGATAATGTTTCATATACACTGCATTTAATACGCCGGATGGAGCTATGATTCAAAATTACGTTAAATAAGACTAAAAAACTATCACGGTTTTTAAAGAATTGTGCTTAAAAACTAAATCCCAAAAAACTAACACTAAATTTTTAAAAAAATTATAAAAGAATTTGCAGAGGACAGGAGGGTGGCTCCTCCCATTCCTTAAACGCTAACCTATCATATTACCGACACAGTACATTTACAGCGATGGTCTTTAACAACAAACGGTTCGGTCACGGCTTCACGTATTCCAAACACAAAACTTTGCGAACTATCCACACCTTCAATCTTGACCACCCTAGCCCCAAGCCTGAATCTCCTGCTCCGAATCCAGCTCGAATTATCCGTAAACTCGATATCCCCAACCATACCACAGCCATTCCACAAAGTCACCTTCGATTCCCCGATATTAAGGGTCGTTTTCCCGTTCTCTCTCTCACGATGTACCGAGCAAATTCATCGTTAGTCCACACATCATTATCAGTACCGGGAAAGTCCCCGTCGAGGACCAAGATTTCAACCCTGATTGAGGGGTAATAAGAGGGATATTGATGATGATCGTGGCCATCTAGGATTACTTGAAGAGGGTTGTTATGGATGTCCACAATCTTGGTGCCGGTGAATATTGGAACTGAAAGCCTTTCATTGAATCTTAATTTGAGGCTCATTGGTATTTGGTAATCAAGACCTTGACGGCATAAGAATAAAAGACTTGAGGCATACAATATAAATAAATTTAATGTTTGGTATTTATTATAGGTAATTTTCATAGTATAAAACAAAGTTTATGACAAGTTTCGTGGAATAAGGTAAGAAGGAGGTAGGAAGGAGGGGTTGGGGATTGATTAAAGTTGTGGTGACTATATCACCTTGACGTCAACTCTACCAAGTCAACTACCACACAACACATTCTAGTACAAGCAAGGGTTCCATCGAATTACAAAAATTTATAACATCGTTCTTTTGAAAATAATAAACCGAATCCCGGTCTAACCTCAATTCATTTACAACAAAATACTCGATAAAATAATAACATATCTATTATTCATTTGGTTATATTGTGGAACTTGGAAGGATCGTATTTCCTCATATATTATTCATCTTTGAATATTGTTTTCACGATTTTTTTAATGATTTCGAATAGATTAAATTGGAAGAAAGAAATTTCTATGATTATCACAAAACAATTCAATCTTCCAGAGTTCCTGAAGAATACACATATTTTGTTTCTATTTTTGGATTATATAAGATAAGCAAATTGAAAAGGCCCACAAGGGGAAGATCGATCGGAGACAAGAAATATTGCCTCATCCCCTTATATCAATTTTGAAACAAATATTTGCATGATGAATCATCCAGTATCTTTTTCTGGTCTCTTATGTGAATCTTACCTTTGAAACACTTTTATATATGACTGTACTTTGTCTAAGCTGCATAACTAGATTTAGGCTGAACTTGATATCAGTATTTTTTGCTGGACATATAGATGTAAAACTGGATAACAGCTTTCATGCTGGACATATAGATGCATGCCATTGTTTATATTCTTGTGGTCTGACCTTTTAAGCCTTCGTATTGCTTTGGCTTGTAAATATTTGATGCAGTTTACTTACCTTTCATTTCCCTACTCAAAATAAATCATATGTCTGAAGTGAGAATGGATCTTTTGGTTTTGGTAAGTTTATATTTTCTTTTTGTGCTTTGTTTTCTTGTACCAGAGTTTTAACTTGTCAAACTTAAATTCTATACTTTTTTAAAATGTTATTACATATCTATCTGATTTAGCCATTCATTGTTCTCCCTCCATTCACTAAGTTTGTTATATTTTGTGACTCTGACTTACTAACTAACATGATGACGGCGTAGTGCCAAACGAACTAATCTTATAATATGATGGAAAAATAGTTCCTCCAAGATATTGAACTGAATTGGAGAAGATCGTATTCATGTTTTCACTTACATAATCTAACCATCCCGATTGGTAAATATCAGAGGTGGGAAATGGTGGTAGCAGATTTAGAGGCCATGGATCAAGCTCGTTGGAGAAAAATGCTTTCATACTACATAACACAATGTGGATTGGAGCCATGTGTTGAAATATATATAGCTATAAATCTTTTCAATGAGTTGAAAGTGGAGGTGTCAATTCGGGTTGGGCCTATCAGATTGTCTCAACCTACCCGTCAAATATGGTTGGTTGGGCTAAGGGTTTTAGTTACTCATTTGGAGAAGGATCAAAATGAGTTAGCTCGTTTGCATTACGGCTTGAAATGTTGGAGAGAGTTGAGTCGAATTAACTCGTCACTTATTTAAAAAAATTAAAAAAAAAATACTTTTTACCAATTCCAAGCAAAGACTAATATTTATATTATTACTAATAAACATATTCTTAAACTTAATATTTCACTGCATATAATCTCAAAGTACACATAATAACTTTAAACATACTATTTTATATTATATATTTTTAGTTTTTTAAAAATTTGGTCGGTTATCCCGCCTAACCCGCAGCCCAAGGCAAGTTGAGATTTTCACAACCCGTCAAATTGGCATGCTGGCACGCCATAACACATTTAATGGTGGGCTGAGGAAAGCCGGTGCAGATCAATGTGGCCGACCCCGGTTAGACAACTATAGTTGACATTCAAAGACGCAAAACGCATGCTAAGCACCAGGGCAATTCCATTTGCTAAGTTGTTAAAAAAGAACTACACTCTGGACTAGGCAACTTGGGAGAGAGAAGACGAAGTGGTTAGCAAATATCCTCATTTGGAAATTGAAAGTTCTGAAAGAGCGGAGAATGTAATGATCCAAAACAAATAATCTAATATCACAACTATTTATACATACAGCGTATGCGTAACTGCTTACTGTACAAAATTAGTAGTTGGCAAAGAGTTTTCAAAGAACAAAATCATACACCACTTCGATGATCTCCCTCATCCCTGGCTGATATAGAAGCCTGAGTCTAGAGGCCATTCAGAGCATTCTCCCTCTTCATTACTTGGCACTGAATCCACCTCGCAGGTTCCATTTGTTAAATATGCATTCCCTCCATACCACATTATTGACATTTGTTCACTACAGCTATACGAATCGCCCTCGATTTCACCTGAACATCATTAATCCATAGTATCAGGTGAAATTTATGTAAATATATACAGTATAGCTTCGATATAGTTATAGATTTTGGACTATGTGTGTTATACTTATTCGAAAACGGATCAAATAATCGATAAATTATACTTTTATTATTTTATATAGTGAAGTATTGTATGTTTAATCAATAGATTAGTGTTAAAAGAGAAGAAGATGATACCTTTGTTGGTTAATAGTTGTGTAGTATTGTGGGCTTGGCTATCAACTTCCTCCAAACAATTCCATTTTGTGTATGCATCTTTCACCAAACGTTGTATGTAGGCCTGCTTCAATGCATGTAATTTGTTCACAATGCTGCCTATTTTTATTCCGATCATATATAATACGCGTCAAATGAATTTACTACGAGCTAGTTACAATTTACCCCAGGTATCGATAATAGATATTTTACCTCCATGTGGTTTGTAAATATGTATTTTACCCCATGGTTTGTAAATATGTATTTTACCATCCCGTGGTTTGTGATAGTTAGGCACTATACTCCATGTGGTTTGCAAAACATAGCATACACAGAGTTTTGCACCTATTCACAAACTACAGGGGTAAACGACATATTTTCACAAAACATTGACTAAACTGTCTATTTTCAAACAACATGGGGTAAACTGTCTATTTCCAACCACAAATGCATAATCTGTCAATTTGGAAAACAATGGTGTTCGTTGCCAATAACCCTATTTAATATACTAATCTTTTTATCATTAAGAAAATAAAATTTACGCAATTCATAAATCCACATTAGGCTAGTGGTATATGTCACTTACCCCTTGCATTCTTTTAAAGTCACTCTCCAAGTAAACTTGTCCATCGATTTCAATTTTGACCAATTGGCATATGGGATTAATGGTCAAGATGTAGTTGTTCCCATGGAATCTATACAATTTAGTTCCCATCACACAAGTCTTGGCATGCCTTAAGGTTGCTTCCCACATTCTGTCAGACATTGCTCCCATTATCTGCACAGATCAAATTTTATTAATTTAAGACATGCGTAGATTATGTAGAAAATTTAACGTGGTAATAAATTAGATTGGGTGGATTTTTCTTTTTATTAAAAAAGTTACCATTCTAAGTTTTGAGGAGTCAACAATGAAAAGTTTCAAGAAATCCTGGACAGTGCGAATGCCCTCTGATGCTAGTTTCTGATGGAATGCTCCGCCTTTGCCTATCTTCTCAAGTCTCCAAACGTCGTCTTCTAGTGCTGGTGGATGATGTTTCTTGTACGCTGCAGTTATTATAATCTCCTAATAT
The DNA here is from genome assembly GCA_907163345.1 of Haberlea rhodopensis. NCBI lineage: Eukaryota > Viridiplantae > Streptophyta > Magnoliopsida > Lamiales > Gesneriaceae > Haberlea > Haberlea rhodopensis. The sequence goes on from CAJQUN010000191.1 coordinate 243,069, forward strand.
TTTAGTCTACTCCTAATATTTATAAAAAAATATGGCTCAACGATCAAACTACCTATATTTTAATTTGGGGCCAAGATGTTGAACCGGTGAATGGTCGGGAAATAAAAGAAAAGTTAATGATGTTTCTATCGTTCTAAAGTTATTGACAATTTACCCCGTCTGTTATCATTAATAGACATTTTACCACATTTAACATCGTTAAATGCAATTTAGCCTTCGTGGGTTGTAAATAGACATTTTACCATATTTATTATCACTAATAGCACTTTTACACATGTGGTTTCTAAAATAAACATTTTACCTTGTAGTTTGCAAAACATAATGCATTGTCATCCTCACGTGTCATACGCAGAGGGGATGTTTTTGCACATATTCACAAACTACAATGCCGTAACTGCCTATTTGCAAAGGTCATTTAAACTGTCACTATTTTCAAATCACAGTATAAATTGTCTATTTGTAAAACCACGGGTTTCGTTACCAAAAAACCTATCCTCCCAACAAATAATGAATATGAGAGAGGTTGTATAAAAAATGAACTTCATACCTTCTTGGCAAGTTTAACAAATCGTTATCCTTACCTAGTGAAATCCATCACTCAAGAATCAAACGAATAGCACAGATAATATAGAATACTTACGTTCACCACGATGATCTTTAACAACAAACGGTTCCGTGACAGCTTCACGTATTCCAAACATCGCACTTTTTGAACTGTTCCCTTGGATTTTCACCACCCTAGCACCAAGTCTGAATCTTCTACTCCGAATCCAGCTCGAATTATCTGTAAACTCGATGTCCCCAACTACACCAATTCCATTCACCAAAGTCACCTTCGATTCGCCGGTAATTAAGGGTCGTTTACCCGTTCTCTCTCTCACGATGTACCGAGCAAATCCATCGTTAGTCCACACATCAGTATCAGTACCTGGAAACTCCCCGTCGAGGACCAAGATTTCAACCCTGATTTGGGGATATTGATGATGATCGTGGCCATCTAGGATTACTTGAAGAGGGTTGTTAGTTGATGTCCACAATCTTGGTGCCGGTGAATATTGGAACTGAAAGACTTTCAGGGAATCTTAATTTGAGGCTCATTGGTATTTGGTACTCCTCATTTGATGCTATTTGACCATGTCCTAAGGTGGAGGGACATCTTTGGATCCGATCCAGACAACGAGCCCTCAATCTACTTTCCACTTCTTCACTCACCTGAATGTTATGAAATTAATATTGGATTACAAAGTTAGGTATGATGAAAATCCCCTCGACTTAAATTCTAAATTCGCTCCGACCAGCTAACAAAAGGTGCGGGCAAGTTCACATAATAACATTAGTTTAGACATGTACTCACCACTTTCCGAACCAATGGCTCCAAAGTTTTGCACATGTTGTCGAAGTAATTCTTCATAATCACATCTCTTATAGCCCTGCCATTACTCAACATGGTAAAATAACAATTTTTTGAATAATAACAACGACAACAACTACAATAACAATAAAACTATATGTTTGTTGGACGTACGAAGCGAAAGAAGGTCTAATTCTCATCCTTTTCGGTTTTATCTGATCTTGATCATCGTCACAATCATCGTCAAGAAACCGTTTCGCCGCCATTTTCTCTAAGGAAAGAAACCAACCTGTAAGTAACACTAGTTTGAGATTATGGAGAAGGAAATTTAGAGGGTGATGGAAGTTAGAAGACTAGTCAAGACCTTGATGACAATGTATATATATACTAGTAAATAAGAGATTTGAGGTCCACGATAATAATAAATTAATGTTTTATATATATTAAAGATAATAATCATAGTATAAAATAAATTTTATGGGAAGTTTCGTGGAACAATGTAAGAAGAAGGTAGGAAGGAGAGGTTGAGAAGTGATCAAAGTTGTGGTGACGTCATCGCCTTGACGTCAACTCTTCGAAGTAAACGACCACACAAAACACACTCAGACAAGTAAGGGTGCCGTCGAATTATTATCAAAATTAAAAAAAACATCAATTTTTTATTATTTTTTAATGATAATATACCGAATCAATGGTATCTTGAATTGGTCTACGCGTGTGAAATGACCAGAATGACCTTCTTTTTTAGTTTCTTTTCGTTAAGAAAATATACATAAAAAGGGTTTGTTTGTATTTTTATTTAACGTAATTTTTCACCAACTACGTACAAGAATTCAAAACATATAATTTTTTTTTAATAAAAGAGAAGGAAGGAATACGAGAGCTTGTGATAGTGTATCTCATGTGGTATTGTAATATGCATTGTATCGTCTGTGATTTGTAAATAGATATTTTACTCTATGTGTTTTTTAATTAGACAATTTACCCCATATAGTTTGCAAAACATAGTTACACGGAAGGGTGTTTAACATCTATTCACAAACTACATGAGTAAACAGTGTCTTTCAAAAACCACAATAGGTAAACTGTCTATTTATTTTCGAACCACGTGGTAAACTGTTGTCTATTTTCAAACAACATAAGTGTAATCTGTCTATTTAAAAAATCATAGAGAGATTCATTGATAATAACCCGACCATAATATGTCGACAAAGGAGCAGATTGAAGAAGATTAATTTATTGTTAAACGAAGCTTACAATATAGTTAAAGAGTCTTCACTAACCCTTGTAATTTATTCGTTGCCATGACACACACCAATTGTCCATTTATTCTGCATTATGTTCTCCATTACAATCAATTTATTTATTTTTTAAAATTTATTTAATTTTATTTTAAATAATTTGTAGAGATTTAGATATAATCAAATTAAACAACAGTGCAACACATAGTAAACTTCGAAGTTTAGAACAATATAATAAGCGTCTAAGGTGGTGAACAGTGTTCTATCTTTTTTTTTTTGCTGAAATTCACTGTAGTGATGAACAGTGAATTAGAACAAGCACATTTCTACTTGGGCTCGGGTGAAACTTAGGTATACCTCTTTGGTTCGTCGGATCCGCCTTGTCCCCACGCAGTCCTGTCTTTCGACACGCAAAGTTACTGCTACACGCCTTGTTTCTCGAGAAGAAGATGTGACAACTATTGTTCTGTAGGGGATGGCGTAGGTTGATGTGCTGCGTTTTCTCTTCTTCAACCCAATGGCAAATCCTCCGCCATTGTTCTTCACCAAAGCTCTTCTATGTTACATCTTTCATCAGTTTCAACTTCTACTACGTCACCTCAAACCAAGCTTGAACCTCCCCGCCACGTGGTTCGGCACAGGTTAGCCGGAACCTTGGTGTGCAGGATAAAAAGCAAGACCAAAGAAATGATTTTTATGTCAATTTTGGTTCACCTGTGCGGCCTCTTCGTCAAGAACTCCCATTCCACCTTTACGAAAGACCTTAATTATGAGATTACAGGTAACCCTTTTGCTCAGATATCTGAAAATTTTATTGTATGGATGAGTGGAGGTCATCATTACTTTTGAGCGTACCTTTGTTGGTTTGGTGGTTTCCATCCATCTGTTCTTCTGTTAGTTATCTTGTTTGGTGTCATTTTTCTTGTGCCATTTGTTCTTCCGAGCTTGTTGGTCATTGCTGAAGCATTGTTTGCAGGTTGGTTCTTCTCCCGGACTATATTTATGCTATTTACCGTTGGGCGCATTGGTTTTTTTTATTTTTGATTTGCTCTGTTTTAATGGAAGATAGGCTCAGGCTGAATACTTCAATTCATGTTTAGGGCATTTGACTGGGAAATTTATCTTTTGCAATTTTTTTGACTTAAAGTTTAATTTAATGTCCAATAATTGTATCTTTATGGCGTTCATGATCTCATCACGCTTGTTTTCTATATTTTGCGGCATAATTTTCTATTTTCAAGATATTGAATTACTTTTGGAAGTAACATCCAAATAGATTAAAACTACTAGATGCATTTTGATTTTAATAAAGTTATTTTTGAACGAATTAATTTACAGATTATTTAACTTGAAGGTGGACATCTTTGAAGTAAATTTTAAACCGGTTGAATTCAAGATTTAACTGAAAATGCATTGTAATTGAAATAATCCCATGCTATTTTTTTGTTTGTTCAGCAAAAAAAAAAAAAAAAATAGATGGCTTGGATGGCTTGGTCATGATAAGGTTGATTTTGCTAATCTTGGAGATCAAGATAAGAAGCATCTCACGGAATACATACTCAAATATGTCGAAGAAGATAATGACGGGTTTTTACTGAGGGTAAGGGATCGAACCGATGGGTGGGAAAATTAATTGTTAAAGTTTGTGATTCTGGTATTTATTGCACAAACAACTTTTTACATTCTCATTTCATTCCAAATTCAATTTTGAAGTGCTGGTTCATTGTTAATCAGGGTGGGAATCGACATTCCGAAAGTAGAAGTTCGGTTCAATCATGTTTCAGTAGAAGGGGATGCATTTGTAGGATCAATGACACTTCTCACTCTGTTGAACTCTACTTTGAATGTGATGGAGGTAATTTAGTCCTTTTTCAACAGACATCAAACTTTGATTTAAGTTGTTTCTAGGGTAAGCCTTTAACACACGCATGCTTTCACTCCCTGTTTTTTGTTTTTAGCTTGGCTTTGACGAGGGGGCCTGGCTTTCTTGCGGTCGTCCGCTCTCTAAAGTTTGTTGTTCTATATTTGGTGCATTATGATGTTCTGGTGCTTTTCTATGACTTTTTTCTTCCCTTCAAATGCATGTGTGTTTTGGATTTAAATGCACATGATATTTTGGGTATCCTGCTCTACAGCTTGGGTATTGCTTCTTGTGTGTTTTAGCATTCGCAGGGAACCAAGAAGACCATCGTTCCCATTAAAATAAGCAGCATTGAAACAAACCTCGTACAGTTCAGTCTCTTCATCAGGAGCATAGCTTGCTATTTCATTTACCTTGGTCAGAATGTTTGCTGGTGTGCCAATGCCCTTCATATGAAGTCTTCAAGGATATTAGCCTCCTTTTGCTCTTTTAATATTTTTCTTTTATTTTTTAATATTTTCTTAAAAATATTGTATATGAAAAAAAGGTATCAGGAGGATAATCAGGCGAATCAAAAGGTTTTTTTTAACTTTCAAGTGGTGCACAGTGTCACGCATTTTTAGGGGTTTTAGATATCTTATTTTGTGTGTCCAGGATGATTTGATGCTTTTTGGGTCTGTTTAATTTCTGATTTTAGGTTGTTTTTTGGCTTCATACTCTCGACTTTGTATGTTTTGATGCTTGTTGGCTTAGTGCTCTGATCTTTGTATGTTTTATCGTTACTGTTGTTACTTTTTCAGCCATGGTGAGCCTTAGTTTCCGCAGAGAGTGCCAACGGGGTAAACTTTAGGATAGCAACTGAAAAGTTGAATGACTTCTTCTAGGTGAATTTGTTATTAATTAATCTGTTTCCTGCTTCAACTTTCCTCTTTCTCGAACAATCCTTTCAATTCAGTCGGAGTGAGTAGGCTTCATCTATACGTGAATTTTACGCATGATGGTGATTACTTGCACTGCGCCTTGCGCGGTAGCCAATTTAACTAGTATTATTATAATTGCCATCTAGGTTTGATAATAATAGCTAGTTGAGTTTTATCTTGTCGGTAACAAAATGCTAAACTTTGTGGGAGATAAACAAATTTGTACCTTAAGGTTGTTTATTTCAATTTTGATAATATAAATAGTCAAAATTGAATCTTGTTGTAGTAATTTTATCGTTTTACTTCTATATTTGCTAGAATCTGACGTGACATCAATATTGCTGACGTGCTCAACATCATGTCATTATTTTAGCGAGATATGACTAAAAAAAAAAAACCAATAACAAAATTACTATGTCATGACCCAACTACCAACTTTGACAATTTAGACAATGAAAACTCGGAATATGATAACTTAGATGACTAAATTGGTGTTTTCCCTAAAATTCGAAAGTATATATTAATGTATGCAACTATAGAATAATTAATAAGTTGGATAATTGTGTTTAGCTAAACAAATCACATTGATAAGGTAATTATATGGTAATTGTCAAACTAAAATATAATTCCCGATAGGCTTTTTAGGTCAAATTACAATTGATAGTATATTAGTGCTATAATAACTGTAGTTTGTTATAATGATTTATCTATAGTTACAATTTATTCTTATACGCACAGACATACATCCACATAAATATAAAATATAATATAATATACTTATGATAATAAAATATTTGTCACATATCATATCATAACAAATATGTCATATAAATTCAAAACAATATAATATAATGGTTTTTAAATATAATTTTCCGTATAAATTAATAAAAAAAGTCGTTGATACGTACACATCTAAACTCGAAATCAATCAACATATACATCAATGCTAGACAAAAGTATAAAAGAAGGGACCCCAAACCTTATCACTAAAAGCATCAATTATAATATACGTAATCTCAAATTTTCAAATGGCCACCGGTCACGATCGCAAAAGATGGCGATGAGTATATCACAAGTTTTATGCAACCGACACAGGTGCTAACGTAGCGGCACCTACCAGATTTATTTATCTTATATCATTGACCGACTTATTCGTCGAATGGGTTTTTGTGAGGCAAATGGAGAAAACTAGAATTGATATTTGAAACTTTGCAGTCAAATTCTTACCAAAAGCATCAATTATAATATACGTAATCTCAAATTTTTCAAGTGACCTCCGGCCACGATCGCAAAAGATGGCAATGAGTATATCGCCGGTTTTATGCGACCGACACAGGTGCTAACGTAGCGGCACCACCAGATTTATTTATCTTATATCATTGACAGACTTATTCGTCGAATGGGATTTTTGTGAGGCAAATGGAGAAAACTAGAATTGATATTTGAAACTTTGCAGTCAAATTCTTACATTGAAGAACAAAATATCACAAAACATACGTAAATTTCTTGTGGATCCTATCATATTTATATACTGTATAACACATGCGAACACAATATACATTATACTGACCTTACCATAACTAGCCCTACCAAATAACCACAAGAAAATGTTAGTAAAACCTTGATGCTAATCAAAAGTTCATCACCTTTGGAGAAAATCTGAGCAAGCGATCCAACGCGTTGCCGGTGAATTTCCTGGCAAACAAGTAGCAAACGTTGGTAGGTTTCCCATTGTACACGCATTCGGAGCCGGTCCTCATGTGGTTCAACATCTCAACCGTTAGGATCGAACCGGAGAAATTTCGCCGGGTGGGGCCCGCCCTTGGACCAGTCGACCCAAGTCAAAGTCCTGTTCGCGTTCCTCTTCCCGAATTTCATTGTAACCATAGTTGGAAAGTAGTGTTCATCCGAATAGCAAGCCGGTTTACAGTATCTCTTGAACAAAAAGTAATACTTGTGGTCGGATATGACCTGCACGGCCAGTTCCCGGTCCATCTCGAACCATTGGGCGCCCTTACGCCATTGTTCCAACGTTACATGTGGCATCATGCGCTTGTTGTATCGCCCCCGACCCACCGGACCCAACAGGTCGTAAGATTCGACAAACGTCGTGTGGGAGTAGACCAGGTAATCATAGACTGTTTGGAAGTTGAACAATGGTATGCAAGATTCGGATAACAGAACGAACCGTTGGTTTGAGATATCGAGCAATGCATTGGCTAGAAGTCGTCGTTCGGCTTCGATCATGCTGAATTTTCCCCATTGTACTTCCTGCAAATTTGTATAAAGCATTGCTAATGTGAATAATGTTACCCTTTCAATGTAATGAATGTTAGTGTATGGTAAATTTGTCTATGCACATGTAGCAGAAAACTTAGTATAAAGCTGAGAAGTCAAAAATTTGATAGCACATCCACATTGTAACAACCATTACATAGCTAGATGTTTACTTCTTTTCAAAATTTCTATTTCAATAAGATACCTAATCAAAAATCAATGCTTATACATGTACCTTTAAGCAGGGCCGGATGCAGAAATTTGGTTAGGTGGACAAAAAATATTAAAATAAAAAATGGAAGGCAAAAACAATTTTAGAGGGTTAAAATATAATTTTAGGATGGGGTAAAATATAATTTTTGAGGGATAACATCAATTTGGAGGGTAAAATACAATTTTTAATTTTTTTGCAAAGGGGACACTTACTCTCCTTGCCCTAAGGTAAATCCGCCCACATATAAGGGAACATGGATCGTTTATCATTTATGAGGATCCCATATTTTATTTCCTTAAACATAATTATGTTGTATTAAATATGGGAATAACACATTAACACATATGCAAGGTGCTGCCTCATTTTTCAATTTTCAATGAAGGGACATGATGCACAAAAGCATGGTAAAGACATGTCAGATAAATGATTACTTGGACTTTCATTTTCCTTTAATAAAATGAGGGGTCAATGGTAGGAGAAGAGAGTTTTTTGGCCATTATCGAGTTTTTATCTCCATCTCCCATCTCCCTCTTGTTCTTAATTTTTCTCTCTAGAGGGTCCTAGATGAAGGACATGATACTTTTCCCCTTTAGCTATTTTGCTCTATTCGTGTACATAAACACTGTAATCCATTCTAGTTTATAGTGATTAATTCATACTGGACTAGGTCTCGTGGTTTTTCTGTTCGATTTGAGGGGTTTCCACGTAAAAATCTTGTGTCTCATTTAGTTTATGCTATATGGTAATTTTTTGATATAACATTGGCGCGATAGGAGAAGAGAGTTGTTTGACCATTATTGAGTTTTTATCTCCATCTCCTATCTCCTCTTGTTCTTAATTTTTCTCTCCAGAGGGTCCTAGAGGAAGGACATGATACTTCTTCCCTTTAGTTATTTTGCTCTATTATTATATACAAACATTGTAATCCATTCTCGTTTATAGTGAAAAATTTATACTGGACTAAGTCCCGTGGTTTTTCTCTTCGATTTGAGCGGTTTCCACGTAAAAATCTTGTGTCTCATTTAATTTATTATACATGGTAATTTTTTGAGATAACATTTTTTTAAATGTTTTAGTAAAAAAGCATCATTATCATAGTTCAGTATTTCTAAAATATCATTATCTACACAAAATGGTGAATACATAAGCATTAATGAATAAATAGGAAGATGAATATTTAGATCATGTCTAATGCTATTTCATTCGAAACTCTAATTTTATCGAGGACTTAAAACTCGAAAAATATTCATTTCAGATTCGTATTTATTAAGCAAATACTCAAATTACCCTTAAACTTTTTTAATTAATGTTAGGAAAAAAAACATGTTGAAGCCTGTGAGCTATTTAAAATAAGTTAGGCTTGAATTCGACGCGAAATATTTAATGTGTTTGAGCTTCATCGTGTTTAATGACCTTGGATACTGATTAAACAACATCCGAATCAACTGAAGAACCGAGCCAGTTCATTTCCACCACTAAGAATGCGGTAAGCAGGAAGATTCAAATCTTTGGTCGAAATTAGAGAGAAAAAAAATGAATTAATACCTTACTTGGAATCCTGCGGCCATAGAACACCGAATCTTCCGGAATAGATCCATTGAACGACCGCTGAGAATGTATGTATATTGAATACAATCCTTCATGACCACTGAAGAATCTCTCCCAAAGTGGGGCCAACGGCAAATTCCCTTTCGCCAGAAACATGAAAGCAACTTTCGGGGTACGTTTGAATGGGAATTCTTGAATCCTAGGCACCATTGAAGCTCTCCAAAGCAGTTCCTCCTCCTTCATGTCATGCATGGCAATTGGTGGCTTGATATATTCTTTCAGACCAACTCTTCCGGCTGGGATCAGCGGAAGAGGCTGTCGACACAGCGGTAGAAGGGTGGTGGTTGACGGAGGAGGCGGCGGTAGCATAGGAGATGGCGGCAGGCGGCTGGTGGTGGTGGTGGTATTGACAATGAAGAAGATTGGATGTCATCAGAGAATTGCTTGCGTTGCGAGCTAAGTGGGATTTCTTTGAGATAGAAACTTAGAGTGATTCCAATCACTAAACCGGAACCAAAGAAGAGGAAATATATAATGAGATTTTGAAGATAGCCTTGAGAATTGAGAAGATTAACCGCTGTGATTAATTGTTGCTTTTCTTCATGGTGTGATTGTTTGTTCTTCATTTTCGATCAATGGAGATGAATACAAAATGCTTAGAGAGGGAATATGATATTCAAAAGTTGATATATTATTATAATTTTGATCTATACATTAAAGAATTTTCAAGAATGTTGTTGCATACAAGAAGCTTGACCTTTCCATTTCTCAAGATTCCAAAACTCAAAACTCTCCCATATTGAATGTGCAGATCAGCACTCCTTTTCGAATAAAAACAAATAAATATCGAGAAAACTGGTAATAGTTTTGGCTAGCATCATCACTCGTAATCTTAGAACCCTCCAAGATTAAAGAACAAGTACCAAAAGAGACATTTTCAATGACTTGTGAGGCAAAAACACACCTACTTATTGTGCATAAGATTTGAAAAAAAGTAAGAAATTAGTAGTTTAATTGATTAAATGTGGGAAGTAATGAAAAGGGAGATGGAGAGTGGAGAGAGAATTGAGTGGCAAATGGATTCCAAACGTCCAATACTTTGCTTTGTTTCCTTATTTTGAGGGAAGGCATTTCATGTGGACAAAATTTTTAGTTGAGACCGTTATCATTCGAACACAGACAGGTATTAAGTTTTTCTTCCGTTTTGGTATATACCATTAACGTGGGGGTGTGTGAGGTAATCTAACGGCTTCGTAAACCTTTTTTTTTTTTTGGTATTCAATTCAATATATATGAATTTTATTTGGTAATATTTTTTTCTTTATATGCATGGAGGCTTTTTTGATGCCGTCCTTGAGGACGGTGCCTTTCAGCATCTTGCGATATGTCCATTTTATTTGTAAAAAAGGAAATATAATGACACGTCGCAAGATACCATCCCCAAAGGCACGGCCCTTAAGAGCGACATCAAACAAACCATATTCATTCGTGAAATGTGTAATATATTTTTTTACAAAGTGTTGCACATATATCTTAAATATTGTATTTTAAGATATTATGAATTTTAAATTGGTTTTGGCCGATAAATAATCAAGAATTATGTATACTCGTCTGTTTAGTTGATGCTGCTCCTAAGGACAGATCAACACTTGGATGAGAATATTATAAATTTTAAATTAGTTTTGGCCGATAAATAATCAAGAATTATGTATACTCGTCTGGTTTGATTGATGCATCAATTATTGAATGTGAATATTCACATCCAAGTATTGCATATCCACATATGATATCCACATATGGTAATGCCCATGGAGTAGCAGCTAAAGGGTATATAGTCACTACGTCCCACATAATAATAAGTGCTTACTAAAGAATAATTTAACTTAATTATCTTGGTTCGGATTGGCTTGTCTTTATGCGTAATTTTCTAAGACAGGAACCTTATCCATTGTATATATCAGGATCCAGATCCAAAATTAGGACCAACGTAATTCAATTCCTTCCCAATTCATATTACACTATACACTCTTCACTATTTACAACCACTGCATCTAATAATAAATTTCTTAAATGGTTCCTTCGCTTCTACTACAAAATAAGAAAAGGCAACTCTTCAATCTCACAAGCATAGGAATTAAATACCTTTAAAATTCTTTGTTTTCTCCTTTTTATGAAAATCACATCGAAAGAATCTACGACTAGGAAATTCACATTGGTGTAGATATAAATATACAGTATAACTGACCTTAAAATTCAGAAGTAAAGGTCATACAATCATGCTATAGGAGGAAATCTGGGATTACTTACGGGCAAATTTGCTTCCATATTCAATGCCACGTCTGCTCTTTGCCGACTCTTGTGCTTACCATGTCGACGACCTTTTTTCTTCTTGCTTTGCCGATCGTGTTCTTTATCCTCCATGAAACTTTGATCTTTTCTGTCTTTAATATGATCTTTTCTTCTTCTTGAACCAGCTAAACCAGGCTCGGTTACATCAACATTCGTCATCATATTTTTTGGTTCAGGTATTCCAACAACATGCTCATTATTCTCCCTTCTCTTACTTGATTTGTCGGATGATTTGCTTCTTGAAGATGATGGTGCAGCTTCACTGCCTAAAAGCACTTCTTGCACTGCACCAGAGATAAGACCGCTCTTGAACTCGTGTCCTTTAGAAGTAGAGGTACCATTTGTTCCTTCCCCATCATCCAATTTCACAACCGTGGGCATCGGCTTTTATTGGTTAGATTTCTTCTTTGTGACAAGTGATCCTCATCAGTAGCGTTTAGTTTAGGTTCATTAGCAGGTGGATAGTCGTTGGTAATCATTTATTTATCATGCGAACCAAGGTAATATAGCCCATGGCGCTTCCGACGCATCGCAAGTAAAGAAGTGGATTCATTGATAGTTCAGATTCATCCTTATTCTGGAATTCGTGAATGCTAGGGCCACCCTTCTCTATTGCATAAGGTTTTACAAGAGAGAATGAAGTTGATACTGGTAGCCTAAAATCACCAAGAATTGCTTCCAAGTCACTAAGGTTCTCTTAAAAAGGTGGCAGCCCACCTGGTACGGGTACTCTATCCTGGGCATTAACTGAAACTGGACCAAGCTCCTCTGAAAATGCATCAACAGTCAGCGTAATCATTTCCAAAGCTTCAAGTTCTCTATTCGTTTCATCCCCTATAAGCTGGTCCAAACAGCCATGTAAGTTTGATTTTACGAATTTAATTAAACCAAGAACGTTATTTGCCCTCTCCTGCACTTCTACTTCATTACTACCAACTAAGGGTCCCAAATTCGATTCAAAAAGCTGTACCAGGTACATCATAGATTCACGAGTTAGATGATGTACCATTGAAGAAGCTGCAGAAGTCATTTCAGGAGCAATACCCACAGTTTCTCCATATATTTCAGTATTAGGCAATGCTCCAGCTCCAGCTCCACCTGCTACTGCATCAGAACTAACCTGGTAATCTGTTGATGGTGAAGCATCTTCTCCACTCAATGAGAGAGATGAATGCATACAGAAAGTACTTTAAATGCGGACTGACTATATACAGCTGTTACTGATGGTGGCAGGAGACTAGTCCGTGGTTGTAACAATGCTTCCATAAGCTCAAATGGATTTCTTGAAAGCTCTACATACTCTCCCGAAACCCAAGCAGCAGTAGATAAAACCTTGTGGATAAATGGATTGCCAAGTAAAGCTGTATCAATTACCAAATCTCGAGCAACACGAAGAAGCTCTGATCTAGCATCCTTAACCCTCATGCCAATATCAACAAGCTGGTCCTCAATCTCCTTCCCCTTATCCTTCCCATTTCCCCAAGAAATGACACATACAATTCATAATCAAAAATTATCTCATAGAAATTTCTTGAACAAGTCAACAATATGAACCCCAAAATTTCATTGCAAAACTAGGGATCAAACTTTAGTGCATGACTGATCAAAATCCTGCAAATTTCTGCAACATTATCCCCGGAGACAATAGACATCACAAGCCTCAAGGCCTCAAGTTTAATGTTAACATCAACATCACTCAAAGCCTTAACTATAACCTCCTTATTTTCCATAACAGCCCACAAATGCTTTTGGGCATGGTAAGTGCTTGCAGTCCAAGATACTTGAGATTTGAATCATCATCTGCCAAAACTCTCTTATTTTACCAACCGCAATCTTCACCGCAGATTCATGCTCACTCAAACTAGTAACAATAGTCCTCACACACTCAAATACCAAGGATTCCGCTCCAGTCCTCTCTAAATGCTCGCAAATTGGCTCCACCACTCTCTTCTCGAGCCTGGGCTCAAGCAATGCCAACAGGGAAAATATCTTCAAAATCTTAATGAGAACCCAATTATTTTTACACTCCACTAAAACCTTATAAAACTCAGGCGCCAAAGGCAAATATGATCTGGGTTCTTTCACAGTGAGCTCACAAAACAATCCCACAGTAGCTGACAACACGCCCATATCATTACACTCGAGACTCTCCACTACCCGTTTAAAACAAACCCGAACCACATCGGGGTATTCCGGTATTGTTTGAAGACTCTAAGGACACACGCAACAGCTTTTCTTCGTCACAAAAAATTTATTACTGCCAAGCAAACTAAACAATTCGGGAGTCAAATCACGCCACAACTCAGCGTTCGCTATAGAAGAATAGAGTAGAAAGAGCAATACCCACGTCGTGTATATTGGATGAGGTGATGTCCTTCCGCAGCTGGTGGGTGAGAAGTAGAATAACATCCGTAGTGAAAGGGTTGAAGGAGAGTGAAGCAGAGAGGTAGGCAATGCGTTTGTGGGAATGCGCAGGTGAGGAGGAAAGCTCGATGGAGTGAAAAGCGGCCCAAGAAATGTCAACTCCGTACAGAGTGTGGAGGTAAGTAAGTAAGTAAGATTTTGGAGGGCGGTTGATTTGGTATGGGGATCGGTTGATTTGGTCTCGCGACGAATTTCATCAATGGATTTGGAAATGAAGTCGGGAATAGTGGAAGGCGAGGTGACACACAGAGATTTGATTAGGTCTTCCAAGGATCCCTGGAAAAGAGACTCCATCAGTGAAGAAGCAGCCATCTTCAGTCACCCAATTTCTTCCTCAGTTACAGTGATTGGAGGAGGAAGCCTGCAGCGACGAAATTGAAACAGGGGATGGCTGGTTCGGATCGTGGTTTGCACGAAAAGGATTCGTACGTTTTATTTATTTATTTTCATTTCATATGAGATATTTATATTGATGTTATATAAACTTATATCTTAACAGATACTAATTTTTTCATATTTATCCTTCATATTTTTTTAATTTTTAAAATAACAATAAAAATTATCATTTATAAATTATTTATTTATTATTTACAGATAAATATATTATTTAAAATATTATTAATTCTTTTACCTTATTGTTTGGCTAGTTGGATGAAATGATAAAGATACATAATATAATACTATTTTGATTACTTTAACACATACTCAATCTACAAAACTTATCGCATCAAATTTATCTAGTGTGATGTGCATGATTGACATGATTTGCAAGCTACTATATCCACAGTAACCTATGTTTATCCAATACGTGATATCAGCTGCGGATTTCCTCATCATAAAAAGAGATATAATTAATTACACCTCACGCCAAATGATGGCTATAAATATTAGTGATAGTTTTCTAGATTTTTATGAAAAAAAAGGGAGAAAAAAATACTTTTACCAATAGGTGAAATATCTCATTTTAAATATCTTGTCATTAATATATCTCTGAACATAAAAATTACTACAAAATATTTGAAAAGACAAATTTGATATTTTATTTAAGTTAGTTATATAAGTAATATAATATAATCTATTGCCTATAATTACTTGATATCCAAGAGAAATTATGACATTAAAAGAAATTATATATATATATAAGGGTAAATTTAAAAAAATTATCTCATAGAATATAGCTTCTCTAATATTAGTCCCAACCTTTTAGGACCAACCCAATGTAGTCTCACATAAATTATTTTAATCAAGAATAGTCCCACATAAATGTTTTTAACAAATTTAGTCCCAAACAAATTATTTTTTAACTTAAAGTGGTCCCACAATTGAATAGATGGGGCATTGAGAGCACTTTTGATTAAAAACAAAAGTTTTGGACTAGTATTGATTAAAAACAAAAGTTTGGAACTATTTTTGATTAAAAACAATTTTCATGAGATTATATTTGATAAGTCCTAAAAGTTTTGCAAAGATCTCTATTCTATGGAACCAGTTTTGAAATTTACACTATATAATTATACTAGCACAAAATCTATGCCAAATAAAGGAACTTCTCGACTGGGATGAAAAACCCATAATTTTAGTTTGCACCACGCTCAAGTTGCAATGTAATGTATGAAGGTCACCTTAAAATGTGACTATATTTTCAGAACTACGTAAAAATAACTTAAACCTGTTTTAGCAAGCCATACATCATGATAATTAGAATATACATCATTCTTTACCTTTCAACGGAAAGGTTGGTCCTCTTCTCGTTCGCAGATGTAAAAAGCATTCTCACAGAAGCAACTGGATCATCCACCTTCACAGAAATAACAAGAAATAATCAGATTATATAATGAGGTCATAGCAAGTGCCATCAGGTCCAACATATTATCAAGTTGCAAAACTGACAATGAGTACCCAACTGTTATCTTGTTAATAGCATGACAAGCAATACATTTTCACCAAGAATCATATGCCGTAGCAGCAGACATATAATATGCACACGAGTTCATATTTTGTCAAATTTAGCAAACAGACAATGAAATGTTGGATAAGCGCAAGTCATTGAGAATACAGACAAATCATGTTATAATTTTTCCATTTGGAGGAGTTCCAATTTTTGCATTAGATTCCATTAACTCTCTTGATACTGAGTAGATATGAACTTGGGTTTTCTGTACTCACTCCTAAATTGCTCCTTTGGTGAGAGGCGAAGGAATATCGGTCATTGCTCTTCCCCCCTGCATGGATGATGTTCATGTTCAAATATCTTATGCCGGCAGCTACAATAGGCTGCAGAAAATTCTTTGAATTTGTATATTTTCACCCCAATTCTGACATTATAATTTTTTCTTTCACCAGCATTGACCACTAACAAATGTTCTTCCGTACACCCTTGGCACATCGTAATAAGATAAACGTGCCTTCTAAGCTCTTGATTTAGCAAATCAGCCTTGAAGATAGTGGATGTGTTCATAAAATGGACTTCCAGAATCAAAACCTTGCATATCAAATCACAAGTGATAAATCACTCGAAGAGTGTCCTGCACCAGTTCCATACCCTGACATCCTTCACACATTATGGATGCAAATTGACACTCTTTTCATTTTGAAAAGATTTTAATCACCATTAACTCACGGAACCAAGGTCGTACAGAAAACTGCAAGTTCTCCACCCCATAAACACTGAATCTTACCCATCACAAACCCATAGAAAATTTAAAATATAACCTTTGTTTGACCAAAATGTTGATATATAACCTTTTCAATTTTTCACAAAACTCATCATACATTTCCCCAAGTCCTAATGATACTCCTTTTTGTTTTGCTTCTAATATTGACTAAATTGTCCTTTGAAATCTTTTCTGGATTTATTACCCATAAAAAATTCTTAATAGATCTCAAAAGATAAACACCTAAAACTTATCCCACATTAGTAGTCAGTAAGTGATGTTTCCCTGACAGTGTATGGGGTTCATCAAACTCTTTAACAAATTACTCTTTGAATGATGACAACAAAGATGGTTAGAATTTATCTTGTCATTCATTTTTCAGTGAATATCTCGTATGAGACCTAGAACCTTCTGCTTTTTAGTTGATAAGTCATTCACATAGGTTCCTTCCATTGGCTATCAGACCACCACCATCTTAACAATTGTATTTCTGCTACTTAAAAATTTGCATTTCTTTTACCTCAATCACAGAAGATTCAGGCACGTTGCTGAGCAATGAAAAAGGGAACTCCTTGTTCCCATGAAGAGCAGATAGTGTTTGTTGCCAACCAGGAGAAAAAATAGAGCCCGACACAATCCAGGGGCAAAAGTGCCTGTGCTGCTTGATTGGATCAAACTTCATTGCTTTGTCAATGGATGGCAGTTTTGGATCCGGTCCTGCATGGACCAGATTAGAAACTCACTGTTAAAACAACTTATAATGTAGCCATACACAACACAAGATTCACAGTAGAATTGTATCAAAAGACCTATACTGAGATATCAATTAACTTACTTATGCTAATGGGTTTGTACTTAATTAATGCCCCGGATACACCACTATCTTGGCACTTACTCTGATAGTTATCTTGTTCATAGGTTCTCGCCTCAACCATATGTTCTCTGTTACCTTTGCTTGCCTCACCAATTTTACTAGTGAAGTTATCCTCCAGCTTTTGCCGAGAAAACTCTCCAACTGAAGAAACGCACTGATCTACATTTGTTCTTTCAGTTTCATTCTCCATCATGTTCACATTTAAACTAGAATCTACTGCCACAATTTGAAGAAGTTCTGATGAGTCTTTGACAACAACATTTGATACAGTGACTCCAAGAGTTTCATCTGTAGCAACATTTGCCCTTTCTGGAGACATACAAGGGCCCTTATCCAATTCTGACAACTTTTGAACACCTAATTGATCCTTAGACTCAGCTTCCATTGGGATTCGTGCAATCAAACTCTTGCCAATTACAGGCAAAGATATTGTCGCATTGTAATTCAGCATTGCAGGTGGAGGACCACCTGCAATCGTGATACCTGAAGATGTGGAAGCAGCGGCAACATTATCCAGCACACTTCCCCTATTTCCAGCATGAATCACATGGTCCGAAGAACCTTGTGGCACATGTATTTGATCTGAAGCAGAATCATTTATGCCATTAACTTTTGTAAATCCAACTAATCTTACATACTCCACAGGACGAGGAACTTTACAGAAAGCCCATAATCCAACACTAGCACCACATAGATTGCACTTCAAAACAACAGAGCTGGGATCAAATTCAGCAGAAGCCATAGCATCCTCATTAATGCTTACGAAGGAACAGACACTAACTTTTTGCCTTTTCCCATTACTAACAATGATATTGGTATCACTGAAAGATTGACATTCTCCATCCTTGACATCAACTATGTAAGGTAACATATGAGGTTCCCAGCCACATAAACTTATGATCTTCTGCGCCTGCATGTACTTCCAAAAGTTATTACTCTCCATGAAACAGCTTATATAACAGATGATATCACTACATTCATGGAAAAAGAAAAAATTAAGCAATGATTATCTAAGCACATATAGATAAGATCGGAGTTCACTATAAGCATACAGTAATATAACTGAAGTACTGTGAAGTTTCCTAGTTACCCACAAATCATGATTAAGTGTTATCAATAGACAAGGGGAAATAAAAATTCCTAATTTTGAAGGAAAATAATAACTACGACCCACTTTCTTTCTAACAAAGTTTTCCACATGAACACTATGATCAATATTTGTCAATGGAAAAAGGGCAAATTTACAACAGCTATCAAGAATTTCACAATTCACATAGGTAGGATTACACCAGTTTTTGTGGAACTATTGTATCCTATTTCACCAAGTAACCTAGAAATGGTAATTTGAAATGATGAATGAGGTCTTAAGAAAGCAGAGAGTATAGACACTAAAATTTTGGACTTCGTAGTGAGAAAATGAAGCCATCCTCCCAAAATACAATAGACAGAGCAACACATCAGGGAATAAATTTTCGACCGTGAAATTTGGTGGAGGATTATACATTCTATTGCTTTTTTCCCTTTTTTGAACTCAGAAATAGTCTGATGTCACACAACCAGTTTTGGTACTTCCTTGCAACTTAGAAGCAAACCTGATAAAATGATAGGGAGGAAACTGAATCGGGTCCATCCCAAACACACTCTGTCCTGGAAGTTTCATCAGGCATATCATGCACTGAGGTAGAAAATTCTCTTAGAAAGTTCTCCAACATAGGGTTTCTGATGTCTTCAACAGCTACAGGAGAAATGATGGGAAGAGCTGTCAACTGTGATAGTGTGGAATATCGCTTCTTGTAATCATCTATTAAATGATCCTGTGACACGGTTGGGAACTGAGCAAGTTCTTCAGAGCAGGCACTATTAACCCATGGGCATAACAATTTATGCCCACTTTCTAGCTTCAAGCTGAATACTATGGCTGCTTTTTCAACTGACCGCACATCAAATACCAGACTAAGGAGTCAGTGAACGGTTGTGGTTTTTCACATCCTCCCAAATAATTTTCTTCCTTAAAATATAAGGAAAATCATAGAGGAGGATAATATGATAGTGAAGTAGCTACTTAGAAGAAAAGTATGACTTGCCTTGTTGCAGTGTCCAAGCTGTTGGTGTAGAAAAGAAAAGACGAGCTCCACATGATTTACAGGCAATAGTATCCATGTCTACATTAATCCAACCTCTCCTAGCACAATTTATGGGACTGACCACCTAAAATAGCGAATCATAGTTTTTGAAAGTGAATGTAAATACATATATAAGAAAAGCAAGGAAAAAGAAGATGGGGGATATGATTCATCATTGAAAAATACACATCATATGAAATAAAATATTACATCTCCACAATGTGAGAGGACTTCAAAATAATGAATCATGGATTCCAGCTCTTATCAGTAACACTCTCATATCTCATACTTCACAACAAACAAAAGTGCAAACCCGATGCATGAACTCCCGCCATGCGCGGAGTCTGGGAATAGTACGCAGTGCTTTGTCTTCAGGAATAGTGATTTACAAAATAAACTTATATCTTCTAAGATAACAAGAAATTTATAGAGGATGAGCCCTTAGCCAGCATATCCAGAGTCTTCATAAAAAAAAAAACCAACGACCTACATATTTGGTAAAAATTGCAAAGAACGATTTGCAGATCAATTTGCATTAAATATAAAATTATCATATTGTACTTAAATCTCTTTATTGTGAGACAGAGATTTTAAAGGTACTATTTTACGTCTCAACTCATGATGATTTAGAGTAGCAATCGTCTCTCAAATATGAAGTACTATCTGACAAACGAAAGTGGCTACTGAACTCACCATCATTTAGCCGATCTAAACATATGCATACGCTTGCGGTTTCTATTCACATAAACAAATTATATGTTTCTAATTTGGCTGTAAACAGTCTGTTTAGTGTAAACAACTGACTGGTTT
The DNA here is from genome assembly GCA_907163345.1 of Haberlea rhodopensis. NCBI lineage: Eukaryota > Viridiplantae > Streptophyta > Magnoliopsida > Lamiales > Gesneriaceae > Haberlea > Haberlea rhodopensis. Next base: position 263,715 of record CAJQUN010000191.1, read on the forward strand.
TGGGATAGATACTAAAAAAAAACTATTTAAAAAATCAGCAGATGAGTGTCGATTTTTCGGAAGGCAGTCAAGACTTAAGTCAAGCAGTCAATTAACTGATATCCACATAGTCCAAATCCAAAGCAATGGTCTATCTATGTTGCGACATGACTAGACGATAATCCAAATTTTTTAGCTGAAACTGGATAGAGAAAAACAGATGACAGCATCCATTTCTGAATTAGGTGAGAAAACATATGAAAATTGAGGCCAAGAGCTTCCAAGTCAAACCTGTGGCTTGGCAAACCATGTCATGGACTTGAAAGTTGACAACCTCTGAAACAAATCATCACGGTCCCAAGGCCTGCACTGTGAAGCTTGGGCTGATGTGCCTGAGGCTGAGATGGAACTTTCTGACTCATCAACCACTTTCCCTGTTAATCTCAATACCTCAGGTGCTGAAGTAGACGATGAGCTCAAGCGCTTCTTCCCACGTAATGATTGAACTCCATGTTTACTGCATGTTGCCATAAAAACTAGCATGTCATTAAGATCTTGCTTGCTTAGAATGTCAAACCCCAATGGCAAAAATAAAATAGGAAACTTGTGAAACAAATTATTTGAGAATTCAAGTACCAACAGGCAGGTAAACGAAATATAAAAAAAATCAATTGCCAAATATGAGTAACATAAGAAATTTGATCTCGCTAAGTTCCCAATGCCAAAATACTCCATTTTGAAACCGAGAACCAAAAATGTTTCATAGAAACAAGATTAATCATACAAAAAATAAGCCGAACATCCCATGTATGATGTATCCCAAACATGGCCCCAAGTTCATCGAGATCACGAAAAGTACAAAATCAACTAAACCCATTGGTAAGATACAATTAACATCCATGAATGCAATAGCTTAATCAATTTGGTACACAAAATATAATTATCAGGATTAAATTCGAGCTGAATGTATGCGTAAATCTATGATACTAAGCATTTATAAATAAATAATAACTGGAAAAATAACCTGTTGTCAGTAGCTTTAAGATTGGATTTGGAAGGAGCACCAAATAGCTTGTTCATTATCGCTTCGAACCTCTTCTCAGTTTCTTCTCCCATTTTTGCTGCTTCCTGTCTCTCGGATTGGGATTTTGGGGTGTCGCCTTTCGTTTCTGTTCTCGCGTAAATTTTAAAGGATTTTTACCAATAATAGTTTTATATATTATATTAATATTTTGAGGTGTAAAAATATTCATCTTTAATAGCATATATTATTTTTTCTTCAAAAATTTATTTTATTTTCATTAAAAAAATTGTATTATTATTTTGTACAAAAAATAATTATGTAAAAATATATATGTTTAAATATCTTTAGTTTATCTTAAAGATAAATTATTAAGTATATTTTGTTTTTTTATGGATGAACCTCTTCTGAGTTTTGTTGATTGATAAATTAATTGAAGTTAAATTTAACTTTTAATTTGCATATGTTAGATAGCATGTGTTTATTCATACAAGAAGTTTCTACATAATTATTACGAGCACCGACGCACACGTGTTGAATGTGTAACCTCATTTTTTATTCATCATAATCCAAAAGAAATATTGTTCCAGATTTGAAATTTAAAATAGTGAACATCAAACAAACGTGAAAAATAGTGGAGATGAAACAAATGTAATGATGTAGGACATAAAATTTTGGTTGACGGTTTTCAACAAAACGTGAATAGTTAATAAGGAAAAGTGGAAAAAATAGGGACAACCAATAAAAAATAAAAAAAGGTTTTCAATAAAAATATGGGAGATGGTATTTTTGGGGTTTTACAAAAAATTTCACAAAAAATGATGTCATATGATATCATCAGACCTCATGCATTATTATGCGAAGCAAATAAATAGATATCAAATAGTGAATTTTCAAGAATATATGCGTTTTGGAAAAAAAATATTTAATTTGAGTTAAATTTAGTTTAATATGTTTGAATTTAAATTTATTCATTTAATTGAAAAAGAGATGTTGATTTATATTTAAATGAGTTCTTAAATATTCTATTTTCGTTTTTATTTTAAAAATTATATATTTAAATAACAAATTTTCCGGGATTTATTTTTTTAAATTAAACTGATTAAGGATATTGTGCAGAAAAAAAATATCCAGATTTTAATATATTGTGTGTTACATATGAACATTGCTAAAATATCTCATCGATAGGCTTGTAATGTTGTATGTGACGGAATGCTGGGCATCCAAGAGGAATCACACCCAAAAGATGAGTGTGGTAGAGATGCATATATTTCGTTGGGTGTGCGGTAAGATCAGAAGAGATAAAATAAGGAATGAAGATATTCAAGTTGAAGTAGGTGTAGCTTGTATAGAAAAGAAGATACAAGAAATCCGCTTACTTTGGTTTGGTCATGTTCGACGTAGGCCCAGCAGTGCACCTATGCGTCGAGTGGAGTCCATGGATTTCGACCAGTTCACGAGAGCGAGAGGACGATCGAATAAGACATGACTCGAAGTTATACGCAAAGATTTGGAGTGCAAGGGAATTACATAAGATATGTTGACCGTTAGAAGTGTTTGGAGAATATTGACGCATGTATCCGATAACTCTATTGCTCATGTAGTCTACCCCAATTTATTGGGATAAAATGTTTAGTAATTGTTGTGTTACATATGAACATTGCTAAAATAAAAATGTAAAAAAATAGCAATTTTAAGGTTTTTAGAAAATACAAAAATTATCAGTGGATTATTAAATAATTTTGCAAAGATGGGCCGAAAAATTGAATTTCGGATTTATTGCTGGGCCACCGATATTCATGAATCATGACCCGAGCCGGCTGATACTTTCGAGTTTTGACTGTTACAAGTCATCTTCCTCATACTTAACAAGTTCAAAACATCTCATTTCCTAACCGTCAATCTCTTCAATATCTACGGTTCATAATTCGAATCCCAAAACCCAGAAGCAGAATCACAACCAATCTTGATCTCTCTCCCGACCTCAACCCCTTTCCCAGCTCTGAATTTTTCATTAAATTTGATTTCATTTTCCGGAAAGAGTTTCAAAGATAGCATTATTCAAGAAAACTCTCGAAGTAGAATCCCCAACGTGAATCTCGGAACTTGGACATAGCTTTTGAAGCTATGCTGAAACTCGTAAAGTCTTTTTATCTATAGAGGTCTGATGGGCTCGTGAAGCTTGGACCTTGGTCATAGCTCGTGAAGCATACCAATACCACCAATCTAATAGGCACAATATTACAATTCATAATTTACACAGTGTGAAGGCTATGAATATTAAAAGACACTCCCTGGATGGCATCAACCACATCCGGGATCCCATGTGTTGTTCATGTTCTCAAAATAACCGAAACCATCAAATTCCCCAAAGCCAGTTAATCATTACATTGATTAACAAATTCGTTCCCATATACTGATACCATAATCAATAAAATCAAATCATGAAACAATGATTATATATATTCCATATATCTCACTAATAGTTTCGTCGTTCTATTTCATCGCTCGCTCCACAATAGCAGCATTTTAATCTTACGCACGCTCAACAGCGGCGGCGTCATAACCAATGTTCGCTCAACAGTTACATCATCCAAATCACTGCTCGCTCAAAAGCGGCATCATATAATTCCCAATATTATCCATTTATTGTAAATACAAATAACCATGCATTTCACAGTTGCAATAATATGAAAGGCTATGCTCGTACGTTATACGTACCTTATGATTCCGTAATTCGAACCAAACCTTGACTGAGTCCCGCGACCCTATGAATTATGTGCTAACACATAAATAATTCATAATTAAACACAATCATGCAACCACGTGCCCAAGCACGTTCACAACCTCAAAACCTATCGTCAATCCATGACGATTAACCATTTTAAAAGACTCCGGCTAAGCATGCATAATTCCCAAAATATTCCATTTCATGTGTACAAAGGTTAACCAATTACTCAATCGAGTATCCCAATTTTATTATAATTAGGCTCCAACTATTCCATTTTAAAGTATAACATTCCCAATGGAATGTAGACATTGCCCCGAAAATCGGCTAATTAAACCTCGATTCCAAAATCCCGACATTTTTTTCCAAAATTTCGAAAAAACCCACTTCTTCGAGCCGCGATCGATCGCCGATTTCATCGCAATCCATCGCGCAAACTAGTGGCCAAACAGAACCCTCTCGCGAGTCTCCACGATCGATCGCCAAACCCCTCGCGATCGATCGCTGAGACTTAGAGATCGATCGCCAGCACTGTGCATCTTCACCAAATTTCAGAATCTCGTCGCGATCGATCGGCGCCAAGCCGCGATCGATCGCTACCTGCGATATTCTGAAAAACTCGAGTTTTAATTGTGTTTTTCGCACTCAGACTCAAAACCAACACCCCCACACCTTCAACACCTCAAATACTCCATTTAAAACCAATAAAAACATCAAAGACACAACTTTGAATTTTTAACCAAAAATCCCAAACAAATCCAACCCAACACCTAATCAAAATCTACAGTATCATAATCAAAACGAAGGTAAAGACGAGGGGAAGAAGATTACCAACTTTTCTTCGAGAAATCCGGCTCCCGAGCCAAGCTTCCAGCCATTTTCTCCAATGGAAGAAAAAGGGGAGGGAAATGGGGTTTTGGGCGTGGTGAGAGAGAGAGGAGATTCCGTGCAATGACGGAACACCGAGTCCATTTGGTATATATAGCACCAAAGCTCCAAAATACCAATTTCTCCACAAATACACATTATCTGTTTTTAATAATTATCTCTCCAATCACAATTTTCAATATCAACCCCAATACAAAGTACCCCGGACCCCAGATACATTCCAAGGTGTTTCACCACGATGAGAATACAATCTCAACCTTTGGATCCAACGATCCCAAATACCCGATTTAACATCATCGGGTGTTTCAATACCGCAATTAATTCATAATTACCACAATTAAAATTCATTGAGGGTCACCACACCGAGATTAATACCATTAATACTCGGGCATCACATTGGACATAGCTCGTGAAGCTATGCTGAGACTCGTAAAGTATTTTTATCTATAGAGGTCCGATGGGCTCGTGAAGCTTGGACCTTGGTCATAGCTCGTGAAGCTATGCTGAGACTCGTAAAGTATTTTTTGTTTATGGAGGTCAGATGAACTCGTGAAGCTCGGACCTTTGTCTTCATTCCTCTTCGTTATTGTTTTGAGCAATTTTCATTGAAGAAAATACTTCATTTTTCATATTAAATAACAAAGAAAGAGTAGGAATTCATTACATCATAAAGGAAAACTAAAATCAAGCATAATATTTGTGAAGGTGATAAGCATTCAACGGCCTCTTCAATACTTTTCCTTCCATGTCTTCTAAGTAGTAAGCACCCGAACTCAGCTTCTCGATTACCTTGTAAGGACCCTCACATTTTTTATCTAATTTCCCGATCTCCACTTCTTGTACTTTCTTCAAAACCAAGTCACCCACTTGAAAGCTCTGTTGAATGACCCGTCGATTATAGGCTCGTGTTACTCGGCCCCGATAAGCTTCCATTCGAAGAGCAGCTGCTTCCCTTGCTTCCTCTATAAGGTCAAGGTTAATAGATCGTCTTTTCTCATTTGAATCGCCGTAATGAATTATTCTACATGACTGAGCTCCGACCTCTGCTGGAAGGACAGTTCATTTCCATATACTAGGCTGAAATGAGTTTCCCCGGTTTCTGTCCTCGGAGTGATTCTGTAAGACCATAAAACACTGGGGAGCTCCTCCACCCAATCACCCTTAGCTCTTCCTAGATTGGCTTTGAGACTCTGCACCAAAGACCTGTTGGTAACCTCTACCTGACCTTTACTTTGAGGATAGACTATTGAGGTGAAAGCCTATTGTATCTTCATATCCTCACACCATGCTTTCATCAAGGCACCTTAAAATTGCATTCCATTGTCCGAAACTAACTTTCTTGGAACCCGAACCTGCAAACAATATTCTGCCATAGAAAATCCAATACTTTCTGCTCTGTAATCTTAGCTACAACTTTAGCTTCCACCCACTTGGAGAAATAGTCGATAGCCACAATTAGAAATTTCTTTTGGGCTGGTACTACTGGAAAAGGACCAACAATGTCAATTCCCCACTGATCAAAGGGACATGCAACTACAATTGCCTTCATCATGGCAGCAGGTTGGAGCTGAAGCCTTGCATGCCGCTGGCAATTATCACATGTTTTGACAAGAGTTGCGGCATCTTTCTGAATAGTAGGCCAAAACTAACCAGCTAGGAGAACCTTCCTAGCTAGTGACAAAGGATCCGAGGTGGTTACCGCAACATGAATCTCTTTGAGCACATAATCTGAATCCTTAGGACCCAAGCATCTGAGAAGAGGTCGGGAAAAAGACCTCTTATATAACATTCCCTCCAAAAGTAAGAAACGAAGACATCGGTGTTTCAATCTATACACTTTCTTAGGATCACTTGGCTTAATACCTTTTTGTAAGAAATAAAAAATATCCGCCCTCCAATCATCTTCCTCCAGGTCGGGAGGTTGGGGGACGGAGAAAGGACTCTGCTCAACCTGTGATATGATCTCCAGGTCTTTCCAACTGTATAATGAACTTGCCATTTTAGTCAAGCTATCAGCTTTATCATTCTCTGCTCTAGGGATCTGCTCAAATACTACTTCCACAAAAAATCCTTTAGCCTTCTCAAATTGATGACTTTAAGGTACGTGTGGCGTATGAGCATAGATAAGTATATTATTATAGTGTTTAATGAATAATTTATTGTTTATAAGCCTTGGAGGTTTAAATTGATGCCATACTTATTGAATAATGTATCAAAAATGAAATCACCAATGAATGGTGCAATGGTTTACGCTGATGCCGCTATTGAGCAAGCGATAGGTTGTGATGCCACCGCTATTGAGCATGCGATGGTTTATGGTGCTGCCGATGTTGATTGTGCGATGTGATATTACGAGATATCATTCACTAATTGAGAATCAAAATGTATATGATCTACAGTAAATCGTTGTTGTGTTGAATTATTGATTATCGATTATGGAATTGATAATTATGAATATGATGATTGAATTATTATCAATTATGAAATTGATGATTTTGAATATTGTGATAACAGGAACATCATGGGAGATCTCACATGGTTATGTACATTCAGAGAGTATTATATTAATTTGCTGCCTTACATTCTGTGAATTATTAATTGTGCATGCGATGATATTGAGATTATGTTGTTGGTATGCTCACCCCGTGTGGGGGTTGTTTATGTTGAAACAGGTAGAACATGTATGACATTGGTATTGGAAATGAATTTTGAGCCATTGAAAGATGATGCTTCTAGGAGCGAGGTACCAGTGTTGGTTGGGGGTGATGAATTTATACAAGTAGACATACATTATTTTTTTAATGCTCGTCTGTGAGCATGGTGATATGTATATGTGTATTGTATAAATATCTTTCACATTCTCTTCTCATTGGCAGTTATGCAATTTCTTTGAGAGAAAATATGCATAGTGATTAAGAGAATATGATTAGTGCATTATAAAATGTATACAAATGTGAATTGAGTTGTATCGGGAATGGAGAATTTACGGGGGAGTTCTGTTTGAGAAATTTTACTGAAGCCATGTGACAATTATGAAACATGTAATGAGAATTCTCTAATGTGAAAACGTATTACACTAATTACGATATAAATGTATTAATGATGGGATTAGGAGTTGGGGTCCTACAACTTTTGTCCCATGGCCAGTGAAAATTGGCCATGGCTAGTGGCCCGTCGCCCGTGGCAACTGGCCCATGTCCCATGTCAATTTGTTAATGACCATTGGCAATTGGTACATGGCCCATGGCAATTAGCTAATGGCATATTGCAATTGGCTCAGGCAAAAAGCAATTGGCCCATGTCTCGTGGCCCCGGCCAATGGCCCTTGGAATTTGGCACATAGCTCGTGGACAGTGGCAATTGGCCCATGCCCTTGGTAATTGGCCAATGACCCGTGACAATTGGCCTATGGCTCGTGGTGCAAGGCCCATTTCCCTTGGCCCATACCCATTACCCGTGGCAATTGACTCATGGCTCTTGGCAATTGGTCCATGTCCCGTGGCAATTGTCCCAGACTCTCAAGGCCCATGGCTTGTGGCCCATGGCCCGTAGAAATTGGTACATGGCAATAGGTCTTTGGCTCGTGAATCTTGGCAATTGGCTCATGGCTCGTGGCACGTGGCTCATGGCATGTGACAATTGGGTAATAGCTCATGGCCCTTGGCAATTGACACATGGGCAGTGGTAATTGGCCATGGCCCTTGGCAATTGCCCTTGGCAATTGCCCTATAGACCCGTTGAAATTGGCCCATGGCCCGTAACAAATGGAATCTGGCATGTGGCCCGTGAAAATTGGCACATGGTCTTTGGCAATTAGCTCATTCCCTGTGGTAATTGGCCCGTGGACCATGACATTGGCCAAAGGCTTGTGGCACGTGCCCCATGGTCCATGGCCTGTGGCAATTGGCCCGTGACAATTGACACGTGGCCCCTGGCCCATGGCAATTGGCTCATTGCATACGACAATTGGCACATGGCTCGTGGCCCATGGCCTTGAGAATTGGCCCATGGCCATTGGGAATTGTCTCATGGTCATTGGATACTGGCAAATGGCTTGTGTCTCATGGCTCTTTGGCTCGTGGCAATTGGCTCATGGCCTGTGGTATTGGCACATGGCCCGTGATAATTGGCACATGGCCCGTGGCCCGTGGCCCGTGGGAATTGGCTCATGGCTCATGGTCAGTGGACCATGGCCCGTGACAATTAGCTCGTGGCTCATTGCCATTGGCCAAGACCCTTGGCCCGTGACAATTGGCACATGGCTCGTGACTCGCACAACCCATGGCCCATCCCAAGGCCCTTGGCTATTAGCCTATGGCCCGTGGAAATTAACCCATGGCCCGTGGAAATTGGACATGACTCGTGGCCCATGGACCGAGGTCGTTGGATCATGGCCCGACGCAATTGCACATGGCCTGTTGCAATTTGATCATGGTCCTTGGCAATTGGTCCATGGCCCGTGATAATTAGCTCATAACCTGTTACAATTGGTACATGACACGTAGCAATTGACCCATGACTTGTGGTATGTAGCCCATGGCCCGTGGAAATTGGACGGTCAATTGACTCATGGCACACAATAACTATATGAAAAAACAAAATATATCAATTAGTCAATCAAAAAAATATAGATTCAACTAAAACTATATCGTTCTACATCATCAAATTCAAGGAAAAAACGTTAAGAAAATGAATTGGAATAAGTTTATATATATCCCTAGATGTTGTCTTCTTTGTCTCCATCATCAAAATCTAACGTCTTTTGGGTGTGGCCATCGTCTCTATATTGTTCACTCTTGAAAACCCTCAAAAAATATCTAAAACAAATGGTAAGTTCCATGTTTTGAAAGCCCTAGCCACCTAAGAGTCCTTCTAGAAACGTAACTGGGCGATGGGACGCCTGAAAATCGTCACAAAATATTTTTTTCCAGGATGTCCGGTGAAGGGGCACCCAAAACGCGACGCCTCAATGCCGAGAAATTTTTTTGTTTTTTTCTTGTTCAGCTTTGGACTTCTTTCATTTTCAAATCACCTTTCAATGTGTTTAAAATTTATAAAACTTTCATTTACCTGAAATACTACAAAATATACAAATTGACTCTCATACGAATATTTACCATTTTGATTTAACTATTTCAATACCCAGATATATTTATGCAAACTAGTGAACTTTACAAACTCTTGAACTCCATTTTCAAATCTTTCATATCTCCCACCAACTGAGTCCCTCACTCTACAGATTAATAGGACTTTCGGGCATAATATTCGGTTCAATTGCATTGTCCAAGACTCAATATTATATTTCCTACAGTTTCTTCTCTTTCATATTTTCTAATCATTTGATCCATTTACTTTGGAATATTAATTTTAACTAAGATAATAAATCTTATAAACCACTAAAATATTTTATAAACTCTAAAAGTTTTTAAAGCATTTAAGATGATTAAATAAAAACCAGAGATGTAGAGTGGATAAACAGAAGTCACCGCACATACTCTCACTACTACTAAAAGGGCAAGCGAAAAGACATTGTTCATTTCCTATGTGCGGCGCTTACATATGGAAACGGGAGCGCATCGGCACAAGAGGGATAAGTAAAAGATGATTATCCATTTACATGAAATGAAAACAATCAATCAAAACAAACATTACAACAAAGAGATTACCAAAACTAAAGCTGCTATTATATGCGGAATATACTTAGGGAGAAGTTGATGAAATCACAGATCCATATACAACAGAACATGATGTTGTTCACCTTTTCTTTTTATCGTCATTATATCTTTCAAGAACGACAGGTGCTGCTGGTATGCTAAACCACCAATCTCGAAATCGTCTTTTCCACCTTTCCGTGTTCGCTTTTCTAACTGGTGAATATCTGGTAAATGTTTCCAAAAAAGCCACTAGAACAATATATTTAACAGACACAAAAGCCAGAAGCAAAGCTATGACCAAAAGCACTCCTGCACATCTCTCGGTAGCCTGCAATAAGGTACATTTAAAATGAATGTAAACTCATTTCAACTAAAATAAATCGCAATAAAATATAGGACTATCTCGTTCTTTCGAAAAAGGCGCCCCTTTTCTAAGAGTTTCAAGAACCAAGAAAAAACGATCAAATATTTAGTCGACAGGAACCAGGGAAGAAGTGGCAGCTGCGAAGGAATTCTTTACCAGATACCGCGAAAAAAATTTACCAGTTCGTCTTATACTTACACTTATCATTACAATAGAGAAATCACCAGTTAGCAGCTCAATCGTTGGTACCAGCAAGATTGTAGGACATACGTACAAGTAGCAGATTATTAGTTGTTGTCTATATTTATATGTACAGTTTGCGTTGAGAATGGTGACAGAAAAAGGGTGAAAGCACGTTATGTTTTTACCTGTTAAACTCAGTAAATGGAAGGAGAAGTGCCGAATATTCTAGAAGATAACATGAATAAGAGTTGGTAAATTCTTTCTTGGATTGCGATATGGCTGACTGGTGCGGACATCAAAGATTTACTACTATACAAATATGCGTGTCTCTATCTGAAATCTGAATACGTGCATACATCCATTCGAGAGCTTTTAATTACTTTTTGTAATTTTTTAGTAATGAATTCTACAGACCGTAAATCTGAATCCCCCTGATTAGTTTTTTCTTTTCTAAATCATCTCCAATTAGAAAGACCCAGATCTTGCTGTCCTGTTCTCAAGGAAACGAAATTCTCACTTTCCTCTTCATTTTTCTACTCTCCAAGCATCTGAAGATTCATGAGACCAAATCACCATATTCATTTCCCTATAGACATAATATTTCACCATCGATCAAAACCTCTGCCCTAAAGTATCCCTTAGGGCCAAAATAGATCTTCTAACAGTTATCACAATTGTGAAGCAGCTCTTAACTTCCAAGAGTCGAATAAACGAGGTTTATTATTTTAAAAGAGGACACTTCAGCATACGTGAAATTGAAGAACCTCAAGATGGTTTATTGTTGACTTCTTTTTTCCACATTGTCAAGTTTTAGAGATTTTGCACATACTTGTTTTAGTTCTCTTCTCTAGTATTTTCAATTGTTCAGCTCCTTAGAAATCGAGTTCGGCAGGCTCAAGCTCTAATATGATTCAAGCCTAGTTCGAGTGAAAAACTTAAGTTAATATTAGGCCCATTTCGATTTGTCTACACCTCTGATATCGAAAATACAAGCAAAAAGAAAACATTCATTTTTATTTATTTATTTATTTTTGGGGGTGGGGGGGGCATGGGATGAATAATTTTTGACTTATTGATAAGCTTTTGAACATTTCAATCATAACTGGATATAGGTAAGGTGTTTCGGAATCTCCAAGTCCGCCGCATTACTCAGAATATCAGGTCGGATCATATCGTATAGCAAGTTTAAAGTAGTTGATTTTAGCGATTCCAGTTTTGCATCAATGACATCCTTGAGGATTCGGAGAATTTGGGAAGCATGTCCTTATGCATCAGGAACTATTGGCATATTCAAAGTATAAAAAAAATTCAAGAGTATGCAATAAATGTATGGGCCAGTAGCTTCGTTACTTTGCTATTATAAAAGGGTTAGATCGAATGGAAAATTCGAACCAAAAATATTACCTTTTCATGGCCCACAAAATTATGTTTCCCATTGCCAAACAACTATAAAGAGAATCTTTGCATGAACAGAAGAAAACTTTAAATGATACCTGTGGAAAAAGCGAAAGTAGCAAGGCACGGTATTTGAGTAGTAGTACGTTTCCTTCCTGGATTAGATTTTCAGCTTGGGAAACTGCATTTTGAACTGCTAAAAGCTGTTCCATTGTGTTCATGGCAGAAGGCGTTATCACCTTCAGCTCATCAACAGGCCCTCCTTGAACACAGCAACGGTTAATCAACATGAAGAGTGCTAAAAAGAGAAGTAATAAAGCAAACACATGGCCCAACCAGCCTCTGCAAAAAAATGTAAAAGTAGGTCACACGAACATTATCTAGTTCCAAATGATGAACATTATTTACTTCCAGATTGCCGCTAATTACTAAATCTTGTCACTCAATAAATTGATGCTCAACATTATTTACTAATACTGTTACATGGTGGAATTATGTGATACTTGTGAGTAGACATTTACAAGTCATTCATCAGCAAGAAAAAGAAACTGGACTCCAATTTAATCCAAAATGTTTATCTAAATGCATAGGAGATATCTTACCTCTCCACAGAGTATATGTCTATTTGCCTTACTGATATTTCTGGTTTAAAAAACAAAAGAGGGAAAAATAGTTTTATATCGATATGGGATATAGATTGCAATATTTTTTTTCTATCAGCATCCAACTAAATGATTTACGTCATGGTCAGTTGATGAAACAATGTCATTCCTGATGATCCAGAGCATGGGCTCCAATACCTCATGGAGTTTTTCTGTTATTAGGATGACATAAATGGAAGAGTAGATACAACGACGCTTTCATGATCAATGAAATCAGCTAAAAAAATGCACTCACCTACACAAGATATAAGTGGAAACCAAACAGAATGCAAAGGATTTCCACGGGCGTTCCCAGTAGAGCAGAACAAGAATCCCATTCCAAACTTCTGTCATGGGAGAAAGCAATTCCTGCATTAACATGCACATCCTAAGAACTACACTACTTAAAAAGCTAGTAAGTTTTAGAGCAAATGGGAGATAATATAATAATTTATGAAAAGTGCTTTGTTGTTCTGACCACTATGTCAGCGGCAATCAGTTTATACATCAAAGCCATTTGTAGAAATTAAAATACAAGGGACTAAGTGATATCACTTAATATGAAAAGGCCTAACTAAACATAATATGAAAGCACGAAAAAACCAGCTGCTTCCTATCCTAAACTTAGTACAAGAAAATTTGTTAGACAAAATAATGGTAATACCTTCATCACTGCCAAGTTAGTGTCAATTCCATTAACTTTAACTCCATCAACTGTGGCTTGTGCAAGAACTACGTTTTCATAGCTGCTTCTAGCTTCTTTAACTGCTTTCTCTAAAGGTGTTATCTCTCCAACAGCAAGTTCACCAACAACAAGGGCAGTCTCATTAGCATTGCACGAACTTGTCCCAAAAGTAAAGCCCAAGTTAGAAGCAAGTGCTAAACCTGAGATTGAATACATTCCATTTATAGATTTTGTAGCACTTCTCCGGCCTCTCTTTCTCATGGTCAACATGTTTGCAACACTTTCTAGAATCAGATCCCCACAGGGCAGCTGGTCACAAACATTGAACATAAGAAGAGACTCGCAGCAAATAGGGATTGCAGAACTTATTTCTTTAAGGGCTTGCACTCGCAGAATCCCAAAAATAGCTTTAAGTAACACTTCATCTCTCTCAGGACCACTGAGCTGAAACTTACGAATAAATTTATGGGCATATAAAACTTCGCGAATAATAGCTAACCAATAATCACGACGGGTATGACCTTTAAGCTCTGGAAACTCCATAACAACTGGTTCTGATCTACATTACAAGTCCTCAAAAATGAGCTTTTCGAAATACTAAATTGCTTAAGAGTTAAAGTATTTTGTAATTCACCATGGCTTACAAAGAATTTGACTTATAGAAGACACCCGTATCAAAAAGCCTGGTACCCCATGGCCCAGATAGCTCGGATCTGATGATTTGCTGTATATCATCAGCTAGATCATACATCTTAGCTTTATCATAAGATACAACCCGAAGATCTTCGAAGTATACTGCATGGTCTGTCAGAGTTAAACGACCTGCAATCACAAATATATCATTGTGTATATTCTTGGTTCCCAGAAATCCACTTACTTCCTACTGCATTTCAAGACTTGCCTGGCCATGCAGATACCCCCACATGTTCGATAACTGGTTGACTAGTGACTGTCCCATCAACTTCCAGGACTTTTTCTCGTCTTCCCAGTCGTAGGGATGATAGGAGAGAGGATTCAGATTGAGTCTGAAATTTTCGGATTACCCTACAAAAGTAAGATGAAGTATGTTATCAGGAGCCAAATATTTTCCTTATTATTAAGCAAATATTATCAACCTCAACCAATTCTAAGCTACCACAGCTAAAAAATATGCAACTGGAAATCAACAATGATAAAGAAAGGAAAATGAAAATGGACACTACCCAGGAAATCAGTCATATTATTCACGAAAAAACAATGAAATGGTCATTTATTGACAGCTAGCCCAGCACACCACGCGCACAGCACACCACGCGCACAGAAAAAATGAAACAAGACAAGTGGTTCATGCATCAAATCAACAAAGAAATGTATCAACGCGCCTAGTTAGGAAAATGATATGCTAATCTCTTACAAGGTCAGACATAGCCTATAATATAGGTGCAGTAAGTTAATTTAAGTATTCTCCTACCTAAAGGCGCTTAAAGCCCACCAATCAAATCTTATGGTACTTTAAAGGAATGCTGGGAAAGGGCCTCTTGCTTCGAAAAACCGAAAGTAGAATAAGAGATATGGATTCAAACTGTTGTATAGATATGCGGTAACATGGAGAAGTATGAATCAAACTGTTGTAGCTCGCAGCAATGTATAATCAAAATATAGAGCTATAACTCAATGAATTTGAGAGCTAATTTGATTAGAAATACTGGTGAAAAAACTAGGCATCAGTGTGCAATATCCATGCAAAATATGGGGTTTGATTTAAGTCTTGATCTAATAATATAGCACTTAATGAATCTGAGAATAATTCACGTCCATATGTCTTCTAAATTGTTATATCCACACAATGTTTTATAGAAATCTTTGCTCTGGTTTTCAAATATTGAGCATCTGAATTCTAAGAGAGAAGGAAGATCATTCTTAATTAAGTCTAATTCATTTTGCATATATAACAGCAAGCATGACGTCAAAGTCGTGGAAGTTTTCCCAATAAAAAACCATTTATGAACAACAGTAAGACAGCATCACGTAGTACCTTTCCAATCGAATGAGGTACTTGTCATAGATAGAGAAATGAAGTCGGCGGCTGCTTGAATCTGAAAGCACCTCGAATATCTTATCAGCGACAATCACATTACCAACCACGGGGACTGCAGGAGCGATTCGAGAAAAGGCCTCTATTCCAACTGTAGCATCATCATCCAACTGAAACGAACATAAGATTTCACCAAGACATACCAGTTTCAAGCAGAAAAATTCAATCTCCATAAAATGGCATATAATGTAGGAAGCAAAATTTTGATTTCAGTTCTAACCGTAAAAACAGTTTTATAGCATTTTTAACATGTTACAAGGGCATTTCTGCTCAGACGTGAGAGAATGACAGTTCAATAAAACTACAGAATCAAGCTGACAGTAATTAGCATACTGTTAAAATTTATTCTGCTAATACGTAATCATACAGTTGGAAACGGTTGGCTGGAATCTGCAGGAAACTCCCAGGAAATCATCATGTCAAATGTAACCCGGCGAAAGTTCTTGTCATCTAGATAACTGATTACTTGAATAGAACGATAAAGAGCCAGGAAGCAACAATATTCCAAAAAATTCCGTGCAAAATTGGATTGCTGCTTAAGAAAATCAGAAGCCTCTGCATCAAAATTTTCTCGAAGTTGGCATGTAGAAAGACCAAGGATTCTGTAAGATTTAATTACATGAATCATATCAAAGAAGTTAGCTCAACGATCATCTAGGTTGTGAGCGTTTGTGAGCAAACTAATTGCCACAACGTTCTTTTATTTTCAAAACATAAAATAATTTCATTTTAAGCATTTATTTCATTTTTAATTATCGGTGAACCGCTTTACAAAAATATCCTCACTCTATAGCCATTTGTTTTTTTAACTGCAATTTTGATTTCCCTATGGTAACTCCCACCGCTCCCATACTAACATGAAAAACCAAACCCACTGCACTATCAAACTTCTTGCACCTCCATTCAATTCTGAAAATTGTCCACCCAAATTTCATCAAGATTTTCCATCAGAATCACATACCCATTTTTAATATTATGCTAAAAAGGATCAAATTCAGCCACTCTCAAATAAGAGATTTGAAATTCAAATATTGCTTTTGGTTCTTATAAATTCCTCCTGAATTCCTCCTTGTTTTCTTGACAAGGTTTTTATGAATTCTTTGATGGTAGTTGAGAAGAAAATGGTTAGGGCTCAGGTTAAGGTTATAAACTTCACATGTGTAATATAACTTAATATACTTCTATTTTGCTACAGCTTCCCACTAATCATAACATTGATACAAGTTTTTCAATCCTCACAACTTGATCCGTGGCATTTAAATTCACTAGATATATATTTAAAAAGCACTGAATAATACATATTCAGATTTTCAGGCTTCAAAAAATGTTCGTGTTGGTAATAGTTTGTGATTGTGTGAAAGATAACTTCCTATCTCATTCATTTCATTCAGATTAATTTGAGTACATTACTTTGGCCTTATCTGAACTAGAATAACAAAAGAAGAACCCAAATAACAACAAACGGCAAAAGTTCAGCAACAAACTAACTTCGAGCATCTGTGGACCACAACATTTGCAGGTGGAGAGAGCTCTGATAACCAAGTACTCCCAGCAGACGAAGATCTTCTCAGCTCTTCAACCTCTTCATCATACATACTGCGTGTTCTAGACAACCACTTGAATGACCCATCTCTCACCAGACCCTCCAGCATATTTCGAGTTTTGCTCACCATAGCCATTTCCATCTACCTGTTTTCAGGGACCACCCACAGGCTTTAATTACCAAAGACTAGTATGGAAGTCCAGATATCCTGTTTCGAATCACTTTGCAATCTCGTTAATCATCATTATACTAATGAAATTCGTATTCACGAACACTTGTCTTTATGCGATGGGAGAATTCGAGTTTAGATACTAATAAGACAACATCCGATTAAACCTAGCACTATTACATCATATATTGCAGTAAGTTTTCGATTTTCTTAGTATAGATAACACTGGTTAAAGAACCCACATGGAATATCCACGATACAGTAATATTAGTTGGATATCTCAACAAAGAATCACCGAAATCACAAGAAAGCAGCATGGCTCTGAGTACATAAATAAATAACTCACGGGTATTAGTTGGTAGAGTCAAAATACGAACTAGAGCGAAAATCCGCGAAGGGGGAAATTTTCATGAATTCACATGAGACTGAAGTTCACCCGCTGGAATTCGAATCCCGACGAAAAATTCATAGATAATCAAGACATTAAGCCAGATATGAGACGCCTGTGAGAGAGTAAAAATGGGTACCCACAGCCTGGTGGGTTCATTCCAAGTGACTCGAGCTATAATTGACTCGGATGAGATAAGAACAAGGGTTTTGATCGAGATTGGCAGGTGAAATCAGGTGACAGCGAGCCATGGAAATTGTTGGTCCCCCTTGTCTGGAAGACTCGAACATATATGCGAAAGCCCGTTAAAAAAAACAAGGAGAGATCATACCATTTTGTTCGTTACAGTTTTTTAAATATTTTTGTTTTTCAAATATCATAAAATAGTCTCGTTTTAACTTTTTTTTTTCTCACGAAATTGCATTTTCCACTATTTTTTATATTTTTATAATTGTTACCTGAAATTTTGGTATGGTAGACGTGTATTTCTTTCAAGCACAAAATAATATATAAAAAATAAACAAGACCAGATTTTTTAAGTGGAAAACCCCAAAATATGGGGGGAAACCACGGGACCTAGCTCAGTATAAATTTCACTATAAACAAACGAGTGATTTACATGTTTTCTTTACAAGAATGAGCTAAGAAAATGAAAATGGTGGAGGGAGAAGGGAGCACCGTCGAGAAGGCTGCTGGGAGAGAAGAAAAGAGGCGACCTCCCTAACCCTACTGATTCTTCACTATTTATATTAAAGATAAATGGGCCTACAATGGGCTAATTAAATAGCAGGATAACGGGCCTAGTAAAAGAAAAATGGACCAAGGCAAACAGACCAAGGTAGGATAGTCTCTAGTGTCTATGATACTGGGCCGAGATGTAGGTCTTCATCGAGGCCGAGCTGAGGTCATCATCGAGTCCGGGCTGGAGTCATCATCGAGTCCGAGCTGGAGGTCTTCCTCGAGCGCCGACATGGGGTGGCCGAGCTGGGGTTGGCCGACCTGGGGTGGCCGACCTAGGGTGGCCGAGCTGGAGGTCTTCATCGAGTGCCGACCTGGGGTTGGCCGAGCTGGGGGTGGACGACCTAGGGTGGCCGAGCTGGGGTTGGCCGACTGTGATATCCCCGAAATAATTAATTGTAATTTAGGCATTAATTATGTTTATATGATTAATTATGGCGATAATTGAGTTATGTGCTGGATATAATTATCATATTGAAATGCTTAGTCACATAATAAGCGTGACCGGGGATGCATGTTGTGCATGTTGGGAGTTTAAGGGTTATCATGGTTGTTTATGGTAATCGATAATTATTTGGTCAAGCATGAGTTTAATTGGTATTTTGGTGCATTTTGGTACAATGCTTTTAAAATATCATGTTGGGGTATTTTATACACCATGGTAATTGTAGAGTACAATTTACTTTAAAATAACCCACTAATACCCCAACCCCTCTACACCCATCACTACTTTCCCCAATTACTCCTCCAAACCCTTCCCTCCTTCATTTTCGAGTTTGAGCAAAGAGGTGAAGAGAAATCCTTCCAAAAACTTGATTTGTGGGATTTGGTGTGAGATTTGAAGTCCCCTAGAGGTATGGATACCTCCATGTTGTTTTTATTGTGTTTGGATTGAGTTTGAAATAGTTTTGAAGGGTTTTGAAATGTGTTATTTGGGTTGGTATTATTTTTGGTTGGGTGTTGGATTTTTGTGTTGCTTGAGGTGTATTTTGTTGGTTTATTGTGTTCTTATGTTGTTGGGTTGGTTGAAGGAGTATTGGTATGGTTTGGGATGGTTTTGGTGTGCATTAATGGTGAAAATCGCGAGTCTGTATGGGGCGATCGATCGCCTGAAATGGCGCGATCGATCGCCAACAGGCAGTATCGAAATCGCAGGGTAGGCGATCGATCGCCTGAAATGGCGCGATCGATCGCCGAGGGGCAGTGTCCAAAACGTAAGGTAGGCGATCGATCGCCGCGAAGCAAAAATTGAGGCGATCGATCGCCAGCAGCAGAGTTTTGGAAAATGGTTTCTTTGACGAATTTTTGGTATTTGATTATTATTTGGCTTCTAATATGGGGTTGTGTGATTGTGTAGAACCATCCCAGGTGGCGACGCAACCAAGGAAGTGAAGACATATCAAATTCCACTTTTGGAAAGGTACGTAGAAGACGTACGAGCACCCAACGGTACATGTATCTATTATACTCATTGATTATGCATTGTGGATGCGAGTATATATGGAATTGTGCATTGTGGATGCAAATACATGTTGAATTATGCATTATGATTGTATATGCATATGATGGTTATTGGTGCACATCCCATGAGTCGTGGTCATCCCTTTATGATTTTAATGCTTGCCGCTATTTGATTTGGTGCCGCTAAATATGAAGCGAGGGGTGGGAGCGACGCATGTCACATTTAAGCGTGGTTATCATATGAGGCGAGGAAAGAATATTTGCCGCTCAATGTGAAGCGAGGGGTGGGAGCGCCGCATGTCCATTGAAGCGAGGTTATTCTATGCCGCCTATATGAAAAGCGAGGGGCATTAAAATACATTGTGATGAACATACTAGGGATTGGTGATTGGTAATTGGTGATGATGAAATGGTATTGTGTCATGACATGTGTGGACCATTAAATAATCTATTTGATTATGCTCATGAGTTATGGTACAGGGACAACCAAACAGGAAGCGTTTAAAATGCATGGGAAAAACAGGAAGTGTTTTATTATGATTTATGCATTTACGTCTTATATTCATATTGTGTTGGATATGAATAATATTATTGCTCATGTTTGGGGGTTGTCCTTGTAGGTACATTTTGGCATGAAAAATAGGCTAAGGCGGGTTGAGGCGGTGAGCTTGTGAAGAACACTTTTGAGAAATGAAGGACAGGATTACTTTTGTATAGTGTCTACTCTAGGAGTAGTGTAAAGCTATAGTTGATAACATTCATTTTTGATGGGAATGTAATTAACCATTGATAGTCCTTGAATTGGCATGTAATTCTTAAGGCTCATAGTCTCAACACAAACCTTTAAACTCTGATGATGTATGTTAGCTCTAATTATGCCTTTAATCCGCACTTAAGGAACTAGGGTCCTTACACCAACCTGGGGTGGCCGAGCTGGAGGTCTTCCTCGAGTGCCGACCTGGGTCAAGCCCATACAGTTCGGGTCTGAACCGCACCGGATATCGGGGTATCATGAGTATCCCCCTCTAGTCGAGCTAGAGTAGCGCTGTATCGACTCCAACTGGTTAGGTGAGGACCCGGATCGGTAGTCCTTTAAATGCCAAGCCATGATGTGACCCTTCGCCATGCCGAGTTCCCCATTCATGCTGTCAGCAGAGCCATGACAATTCGATTGTCGATCCTTGATAGAATATGCGGCTCGTATAGCCCATACGAGGAACCGATGTAATCACTGTACTGAGCTTCTGCCCATAATAGCAGGTCATGCTGGGCAGTATGAATCCGATCTGAAGCTACTATAATCGAGAATTCCGAGCTGACAAAGGTGATCGAGAGACCCGAGGTGATAAACAAATGTTGCTCGCCCAACCTGATCTGAGATAATATTTTCGATATTACGCTCGCCTGACCCGCGAATGATACTCGGCCGACCTGATCTGAGCTACGAAATAAGTAAGAGCAAATAATGCTCGCCTGAACTCCATAATCAATAAAGATTAGCTCAATTCCATAGCAGATAAAACTCGCCAAACTCCAGAGCTAATAAACATTTGGGCATCCAGAGCTTGATAAATATGTCGTGCTGAGCAACAAAATACAGCTGAACCCTGTTTGAACTCACTAAAGTCATGCGTTGAGAAAATAGATATAGCCGAACTCCAGACAATCAACATGGAGGAAAATAAGACTCCATAGTGTCGAAATTGAGCTAGCATGTTATAAGGATGACATGTTATCTGAGGAGGGCTGACATGCAATAACGACTCTGAAAGAGTTCTAAAATAATTTTAATATGGGATTAAATATAAAATATGGATGACCTGTTATCCGCGCAGGGCTGACCTGCAATAACAACTAGGAATAATTCTAAGTAAAGAATTAACTATTAAGTAGGGCTAACATGTTCTCTTAGCCGGGCTGACATGTTCTCTTAGCCAGGGCTGGCCAACAATAATAACTCGAAATAATTCTAAGTACAGAATTAAATCTTAAACATGACTGACCTGTTAAACTGTGCAGGGCTGACTTACATTAACAACTAGAAATAATTCTATAAGTATAGAATTAAATCTTAAACAAGGCTCACATGTTTTTCTAGCAGGGCTGACCTGCAATAACAACTAGAAATAATTCTAAGTACAGAATTAAATCTGAAACAGGGCTGACCTGTATGAACTCCAGAGCTAATAGATATGCGAAGATAGAGCTCATCTGAATTCACGAAGTGAAAGATGTCCTGAGCTCTTGAGCTGATAAAATGTTGAGCAAATAAAGCTCGTCTTATATGATCCCGGAGAATAAATATAAGTTGACAAGACCAGTCCGGTCTGGACTCCAGATAATAAATATGAGCGAATGATTCTCTTCTGTTCCAAACTTATGCAAGGAGCACGAGCACGTGGCCCTTGCCCGCTATAACCTTTAGTGTAGGCTGTGGTAACCATTGGCTGAAGGCGGGCTCTGGCCATAGTTGTTCATTTGAGTAAACCCTGATCGTTCCATCAGGGCGGAACTTAATTTTCCCAGTCAGGGCTGACCTTTACTTTCATAGTAGTCAGGGCGGACCTTAACTTTCATAGTAGTCGGGCGGACCTTAACTTTCATAGTAGTCAGGGCGGACCTTAACTTTTATTGTAGTCAGGGCGATACCTTAACTTTTATAGTCAGGGCGGACCTTAACTTTCATAGTCAGGGCGGACCTTAACTTTTATTGTAGTCAGGGCGGTACCTTAACTTTCATAGTCAGGGCGGACCTTAAAATTTTCTTGTAGTCAGGGCGATACCTTAACTTTCATAGTCAGGGCGATACCTTAACTTTTTCTTGTAGTCAGGGCGATACCTTAACTTTCATAGTCAGGGCGATACCTTAACTTTCATAGTCAGGGCGGACCTTAACTTTTTTCTTGTAGTCAGGGCGATACCTTAACTTTCATAGTCAGGGCGGTACCTTTACTTTTTCTTGTAGTCAGGGCGATACCTTAACTTTCATAGTCAGGGCGATACCTTAACTTTCATAGTCAGGGCAGACCTTAACTTTTTCTTGTAGTCAGGGCGATACCTTAACTTTCATAGTCAGGGCGGACCTAACTTTTTCTTGTAGTCAGGGCGATACCTTAACTTTTTCTTGTAGTCAGGGCGATACCTTAACTTTTTCTTGTAGTCAGGGCAATACCTTAACTTTCATCCTCATCTAGTGTGCCTGGGCTGACCATAGCCACACATGTCTGGGCGGACCATAACATCTCCTCATCTCAACTCCAACATTCACACACCACTCCCGAACCTCCATACCACGCGAGATTGCATGCCCGAGCTGATATAACCGGGGCTTACAGCTAGATTGCATGCCTGAGCTGTCCGATACTGTCCTGAAATATTGATAAAATAGCAATGCACAAATATATTTTTATGGAATTCAAATATCAGTTGGACAGGAAGAACCGTAAGTTAGGGCCCGAAGACTTGAGTGTCAAAGTCACGATCAACTGTTAGGCTTAGGCCGATGCGGAGGCTGAGCTGAGGTGGATGAGGCCGATCTGGAACTCATTGGGCCTAAGTAGAGCTCATTTGGCCGATGTGGATGAGCTGAGGCCGAGCTGGACTCATACGGCCGAGGTGGATGAGCTGAGGCCGAGCTGGACTCATACGGCCGAGTTGGAGCTCATTTGGCCGAGCTGAGGCCGAGTTGGAGCTCATTTGGCCGAGGTGAATGAGCTGAGGCTGAGCTAGACTCATACGGCCGAGGTGGATGAGCTGAGGCCGAGCTGGACTCATACGGCTGAGTTGGAGCTCATTTGGCCGAGCTGAGGGTCGAGTTGGAGCTCATACGGCCGAGGTGGATGAGCTAAGGCCGAGCTGGAGCTTATTTGGCCGAGGTGGATGAGCTGAGGCCGAGCTGGACTAGCTGAGGCCGAGCTGGACTCATACGGCCGAGTTGGAGCTCATTTGGCCGAGCTGAGGTCGAGTTGGAGCTCATACGGCCGAGGTGGATGAGCTAAGGCCGAGCTAGAGCTTATTTGGCCGAGGTGGATGATCAGAGGCCGAGCTGGACTCATACGGCCGAGGTGGATGAGCTGAGGTCGAGCTGGACTCATATGGCCGAGTTGGAGCTCATTTGGCCGTCATTTGGCCGAGCTGAGGCCGAGTTGGAGCTCATTTGGCCGAGGTGAATGAGCTGAGGCTGAGCTGATATGGCCCGATGTGAGGTACTGATTTGGACTTTGCCACTTTTACTCAAGCTCCAATCCTGCAACAAAAGCTCTTAATGCCCCAAAAACCAAATGCTAAAGCAGTCCATTCTCCAAAAATTATGGTTGGCTAGGGGGAAGAGGTATCCCCAGAGATCTGATGCCTGATGTAGCATCTCGAGAATCATTACACTGGCGTTTCTTAGAGTGCAACCCAAAAGCATAGCAACTTTCATACAAGGCTGCACCCCAATAACCAAAAAATTTCCCCCTTTCATCAAACCCGCCGCCGCCGCTTACTAAAGGTTTTTTTCTTCTCCAGAACTTAGAACACCCATCTCCCAACAGAGATGCAACCCTCAGACCATCCTTATCCTCAACATATCTCAACGTCTTGAGCTCACGTTCCCACAGACAGCGCCAATTGTTACCTGGAATTTTGGTAGGGTAGACGTGTATTTCTTCCAAGCACAAAATAATATAAAAAAAATAAACAAGACCAGATTTTTTACTTGGAAAACCCCAAAATATGAGGGAAAAACCACGGGACCTAGTCCAGTATAAATTCCACTATAAACAAACGAGTGATTTACATGTTTTCTTTACAAGAATGAGCTAAGAAAATGAAAATGGTGGAGGGAGAAGGGAGCACCGTCGAGAAGGCTGCTGGGAGAGAAGAAAAGAGGCGACCTCCCTAACCCTACTGATCCTTCACTATTTATATTAAAGATAAATGGGCCTACAATGGGCTAATTAAATAGCAGGATAACGGGTCTAGTAAAAGAAAAATGGACCAAGGCAAACGGACCAAAGTAGGATAGTCTCTAGTGTCTATGATACTGGGCCGAGATGTAGGTCTTCATCGAGGCCGAGCTGAGGTCATCATCGAGTCCGGGCTGGAGTCATCATCGAGTCCGAGCTGGAGTCATCATCGAGTCCGAGCTGGAGGTCTTCCTCGAGCGCCGACCTGGGGTGGCCGAGCTGGGGTTGGCCGACCTGGGGTGGCCGACCTAGGGTGGCCGAGCTGGAGGTCTTCCTCGAGTGTCGACCTGGGGTTGGCCGAGCTGGGGGTGGACGACCTAGGGTGGCCGAGCTGGGGTTGGCCGACCTGGGGTAGCCGAGCTGGAGGTCTTCATCGAGTGCCGACCTGGGTCGAGCCCATACAGTTCGGGTCTGAACCGCACCGGATATCGGGGTATCAATAAACATAAATCTTTTTATTTTCTATCACTTCCAAAATAACCAATATTTTCGAATTTAAAATTTCAAGATAAGTTGGCAGGAGATAATAGTTCGTGAAATTACTAGCGACAGAAGTGCATGCGTTGAGTATATATGAAATTTTATATATTATGTTTTGTATATGTATAATTAATTTTTATTTTTCAAATATTTGATTTAATTATGGTATTTACAAAAAAAAACCAAAATATGAAATAAAATATGATCTTTTGTAATTACAAAGAAAATATTGTGTAAGTGACTAAAAAATATAATTATATTTTATGATAAAAAAAAAAATTGAAGGGCATCACATCAACTGAATTGCCATAAAATAAATCATAAAGTTATCAACCTACTGATAGTATCAAGTACATGACCAATCATATTGAGCTTATCTTTTTTTAGCAGATTATATATATATATATATATATATATATATATATATATATATATATATATATATATATATATATATTAAAGATCAACCAAATCAATAATTATATCGGAATGCTGAAAACAAAACCACAAAGTCCCGCTATTCTAAGGAGTACAACAAATGATCCAATAGACTTCAATCGTGGGTAAAGACAAAGGCATACCTATGAAGAAGCGTACTAAGAAGCGTACAGTAAATGTGAATCACTACAGGAGCACAAGACTTTGAGCAGAAAGGTGTCAGAATTATCAAGACTAAATCAGGTCATCTCAAACCATGCAGCATAGAAATTAGATAAGAAATTAGGAGGAGGTTAGTTGGTACAGACCACATATGATTCCCACCAGCAATTTTTATTCCAAGAACCCATCAATTGCATGACCCATTAAGCCAATGTTCTGGATCTGTCCAAGAAGCAACCAAAAATTGGGTGAAAATTGAGTTAGAAGAATGCCATCATCAAGCATCCTATTCTATCACAATTTTTTTTTTCAAAAGAAAAAAAAAGTATTCCATTTTTTTCCAACTAAATCTGAAAGTACGGTCACTTGGACATGAATATGAAGAAAATTAATCGAATAACATTCATGGCATTTATGGTTCCATAGCAAGTCAAAATGATATAATTCTAAAGTCTAATAATAATAATATATGAACGACATGTCCACAAAAGTAATTATATATCCCTTGAACTCCAAGTCTTTTCGTATAACTTTGAGACATGTCTTCTTCGATCGTCCTCTCGCTCTCGTGATTTGGCTGAAATCTATGGACTACACTCGACGCACAGGTGCATTGCTCTGTATTTTAAAAACCATTCTACACGAAAAGACCATAGTTTGAAAGAAAGAACCAAAAATATCAGCAAAGGCAATGAGGAAAAACCATGAAATAGTTGCAACTTGCATAACATTGAGATGAATCTGAACGTTGAGTAAGATGAAAGAAATTAGGATCAAAATCAAAAGTACATTTCTTGACAAATTATGTATAACAACTCTTAAAATGCTCACAAACCATACCATATAAAAGAAGGGAAAAAACCGCAGGGTACTTATATTTTATCCCCCTTAAGAAAATCGAAACAATTTAGAATTTTCATAGCGAAAAGATTAATCTTTAAAAAAAAAAAAACCAACCATAAATTAACAAACAGTTTCATAGAAACAATTACCAAGTTTTTATATAAGTTTTTCTCTAGTATCTGAACTTTTTTTTAATGACGAGGGAACCAAACTGATGAAAATGTTAGTATGGGGGATTGAACTTGTAACCATACGGTCATGAGATCACCTTACTTCATCAACTCGGACACCCCTTGGAGGCATTATCTGAACTTTTTTTGTTTGTTTTTGGACTATGTTGATTATTGTTTCTCCGAGTCTTGGTTAATAGCTTCTTGTCAATTACTCTGGTTGTTTATCTAGCTCGTCGAAAAAAATATGTTACATCTGAATAACAAACAATAGATAGTCGAATTTAATGTTACGTGAATTATGCGACTATGTGTTGCAATCATTTGTCAATGATGCATTCAAAATGAAAATAATTTGTTAATACATCCATTTTGTTGTTGCATCAATGTATTACATTGCTGAGCCGATGACTTATGGCTCATATAACACTGATAGTAGTTCCGATCATGATATCTAGTAGTTACAAATTATCTAATACCCATTACAACTACGACAAAATAGATGTGTCAAAATAGGTCAGGTTCAACTTGACCCGCAAAATAGATGGGTTGGGTCAACAAGTCTATAGGGACCAACTCGTTTGGGTGCTGGGTTGGCCCACGTGTTGATGGGCTGGCCCGCAGGTTTGCCTTTTAAGGAAAAAAATGGTTAATTTTTTTTTTAGCCTCAATTCATAAATAGGAACTCAATATCAAATTGAAAAATTCGATCCACTATATATTTTTCACTTAATCGTGCTTGAAAGCTGCAACATGTATTTTAAAATTGAGTGAAATATTGATTTTGTAGTCAAGTATTTTTAGTAGCATGGTTAATGTTTAGATAAAATCTAAAGCAAATTCTAATATTCTTCTAGCATCAGTTCCAAGCTCGGCAAGTCCAGTTGAAATTCTTTTTTGAAGTTCTTTTTTAATTTTTGGGAGGCTGGCCCGCCCCATTGGCTCGCCTCGGCCCGTCTGAAGGAAGACCCAAACAGACTAGGCTTGTTTGGCTGGGAGTTAGGCTGGTCAGCCTATTTATGTCGGATTATCCCGTTTTAACAACTCGACGAAAAGTTATACTTATATTATCGTCCTCTCTTTCATTTATGTTAAATTAATAATATAGTTAAAATAAATTGTAATAAAAAAAATATAATGTGTGGTTTTATATATGTTATTATTACTAACAAAGTAATTTTCCTATTTTCAGGCGGCAAGAAGCGTGGCAACCCGTACATGTTTGTGTGCGCGTTGAAATTGCAAATAGCAGGTTACAGATATTGCCAGAGCTAAATTTGTTTCTGCCAAAGCAATGTAACAAAAATCCCAATTTTACCTTTCTTGCAAAATGCTATCCTTCTCATTTAACTTTTAGCTGGATCTAAGAATGTAAGTTGAAGATGGAGGGATACCAGTCAACCAAAACCAAAAACCCACAAAATTTTCAAGCAAAAATTTTCCCCAGGTATCATCTAAAAGCTACCGAAGGCGATCAACAAAGTATCAAAAAAAATTCACCAAGCTCAGCTAAATCCCAAGTACCAAATCCTCAAATCTTCAGAGCAAAGAATTACATAAATCCTACTAATAATTTTGAATAGGTAAAACCAACCTCTATAACTTCATTTCCTGATAAAGGCAGCAATAATATACCTTGTGGAGTCATCAGCTTCCATCAATAGCACCACGCCATTTTTTTGAAGAAACTTCTACGACCTAACAACAGAAGAAGAGGTACTCGCCGCCGCTTCTTCCACCGACTTAGCTCCGTACCACCGCCTTCTGCCGTACTCTTCTTCTTATAGATCTTCTTTTCAGATTGTTGCAGCTCCGCCGTTCCCATCTCTGTTTCTTGAAATTCTAATACCATTCCATCTTCGCTGCTCGCCACAATTTCTCCCAATTTAATTTTAAAATTATCTCGTTTTTTTTAGATCATTTTTAAGAGAAGGGGTAAAATTGGAATTTGAAGAAATTTGCTTTTGGCAGCAACAAATTTAGCTCTGGCAAAATCGGTAGCCATAGCTAAAACCCTAAAATCTCGTGCACCTCCGTGGACTGCACACTGAGTCTCGTTCCAAAGACTCTACAGTTCAAGCTTAACAAGAAAAAGGAGTTTCACAGCAAATCAATGGCGTCTTCACTTGTAAGAAAGCTTTACGGTCTGATTTTCACAAATTACAAAGCAAACGCAAACCTCTCGTTCGTTTCTTTCTGCACAAAAAGTCTATCATCTGCAGAGACGGAGCCAGATTCCGATTCCGATTCTGAAACATCCCATCTTTCCTCTTCAACGCAACAGAAGTTTATTGGCAACAATGAGCGAACCCTTGAAAACGGTTTGGACTTGGGCATTTACAAGGTACATTTTTGCTGTTCCTTGTTTGTCATTTTTAATTGTAGTCAGGTTCCCGTTACTGGCTACATCGTCCATAGAAATTTAAAAGTAATTTTCTTGTTCGACTTGCTTTTTTTTTTTCCTCATTGATTATACAGAGACGATATATCGCTTTAATGTGACTACATACACTAGTGTAACAGGAAATGTATATATGCATAAATGAACTTTTTATTTGTGCTGCAAAATTGTCACTCCATACTGGTTAACCATTGTGATGTTTGATCTGGGCTTGGACTTTGGGTGTGAAGCAGGCAATATTGATTGGTCGATTGGGACAAGCTCCTATACCAAAGAAACTAAGGAGTGGGAGGATAGTGACTCTGCTCTCTGTTGGAACTGGGGGCATCCGGAACAACAGGAGGCCTTTGGATAATGAAGCACCGAAGGATTATGCAAATCGTTGTGCAGTGCAGTGGCACAGGGTTTCAGTTTATCCCGAGAGGTTGGGAGAACTCGCAGTGAAGAATTTTGCTCCTGAGTAAATTTCTACTTTTAGTAAAACCTGAATTTGTGAACTAGTGCATCGTAGTCTGATAATTGTTTATATCAATTCGTGTCTTTGTGCAATTTATTAGGATACAAGGTATTTTTTAAGCCAGTGATGGCATTCACCACACTGACTCCTACTACCGTATGTGAAACTATAAATAGTTTTAAACTGAGATGAAATGGTGTCCAACTTATTGTCGCCATGGAGGAGTCAATCTCACTTGCACAGTTCAACCAATATTTTTTCAGCTTGTGTAAATTTTTTGCATAGCATGGAGCCATGGAGTAATTTACTTTCAGCTCATACAGTCTTTACTTCCTGGATTGCAGTCATATTAGGTTTCATATCATAGTTGACATGATTTATGGAAATCAAGTAGGAGTCTTTATATTTCTTTTTTATCTCCACTTGCTCAATTTTTCCCTGCATTTGGTCTTTCCAATTTTCTCTCTGTCTTAAAATTTTACCTGTTTTGTTTTGAATTCGGGTATTTGATTGAGTTTTACCCATTGTAGTTCCATCTTATATGTGGAAGGGAATCTAGAGACAAAAATCTTCAATGATCCCATAAGTGGCCTTGTTCGGCGAATACGAGAAGTTGCTGTACGGAGAAATGGTAAACTGATTTTAAATTCATATGTTTCATTGTGTTAATATCTTATTAGGATTGCTTAATAACTTTGCGTCCATTAGTTTCAATGTATTCATTTAACAGTGACGCATATGGGTCCTTAATCTGAAGATAGAAACCGCATCTTGATCTATAATAGAGCTGCCTCAGTTGACTGCACTGCTAAACTTCCTTGCTCTTTGTGTCCAATATCCTCTCTGGTTGGCTGAGAATTGCTTTATTACTTTAATCGGTGTCCTACTTACTTACATTATCAATAAATAACCACAGTTGCTGTGTGGAATACTAGTTCATATTTATCTTCCTGCTAATATTTCAACTTTGTGAAGCGTCAATTGGGTAAACGGCCTAGCTCGAGTTAAAGCTCAAAGATTTTCTTTGAGCCTGCGCTGCTGAGTATGAGCCTACGTTGTTAGAATCTCGAATCGAGTTGAAATTGTTTGTTCCCCTATGTGTTTTCCACATCTAAGGAAAATGCCCATACATTATTTTGTCTCGATCATTTGGTCATAATTAAACCCAGCATTGTTAGAAGCTGGGCTAATTTGCATCCCCATCTTTTTTTACAACTGTGAAAAATGCCAACTTGTCATAGTGTTCCGTGATTCGTGGGATCGTTGTATGATTTCTGTAGGCTCTTTTTCTACATTATTGGACTGGCATTCTGCTCTGAATTACATCGTGATTCTCTGTGTCTGAACTACAAATATCTCGGTCTTGCAGGTCGGGTTTTGTATTTAGGTAATGGAAATGATGCCGAGCAGTTATCAAAAGTTGATTTTGGAGGGGTTGGTTATTATTAAATTGAATTTAAACATGAAAGCTGCTGTTGGTAGCAGCCTCAGATGGCCTATCTGTCCCGTTTCCTTTAGCAAGATCCCTCGTGTGATAGCTGTTCTTGTAATTATAAGTTCACAGTTGCTTTTTTTCCTTTGCTTTGAGGATTGGAGCCGCTGTCAATTTAAATTTTTGGTAAACTTGGGATTTTTAACATCCAAAACTTGCACTTTATTTTTTTTGCCAAACTAAATGCTTCTATTTTCTTCTGAGTTGTATCAACCACTCTAATTTTCATCAACATGAGACTTCCGGAAGCCCATTGACTGAACCAATCACAGGTGAAGGGGAGATTATCTCTTTTTTACGAACCTAAGTACACCGATTTGCCATCTTAGCCTGTTTCGGTTTTCCCTTGGGGCGATTCGTGGGTCTGCCTATGTTGCTACGACCATTTCAATCTTGTCTTATTCTTCTAACTCCCTTTTTTATATGCTAGAGCATCCATCCAGTGCAAGCAGAGCCTTTCTTTTTGGCTTCAGGTTTATCCCCGTAAGTCATAGAAATATTGTCACTGTGAAATGTGAATGATAATTTCGAATTATAGTTGAGTAACGATGGTTGGATATCCTGTGTGGACGTTTTTTTTAATTATAGAAAGTCATCATGGGCAACCTGGACGAAACCAGAATTTGTACGGGCTAATTAAATACAAATAATAATTTTTTTATATAAAAAATAAAAATAAAAGTTGATGCATCTAACATACATAATGTATCACATTTCGATCACATTCATAAAGAAATAAGATAAAAAATAAGAAATATATAAGAAAATGTAATAAATTAAATAATTTCAGCGGTAGTGTAAAAAAATTAATAAAATCTTGATGCATCTAACATACATAATGTATAACATTTTGATCAAATACATAAAGAAATAAGATAAAAAAAAATAAGAAATATATAAGAAAATGTAATAAATTAAATAATTTCAGCGGTAGTATATTTATTCTATAATATTTCTACTCAAATTTATCGATACTAGTGTTGTCTAAGCCATATATATATATTTATCGTAGAGTTGGATTAATTAGTAATAATGCATCATCACCTGTTCGTCTCACTTTCTGGAAGCCCGAAAAAATCAGTTAGTCCGTGAGAATTGTTGAAAAAAGCAGTATATAGCACCACACCCTTACAAAGCGATGTCTATTCAACCCTGGTACAGTTCCATGGATAGGAAAGACACTTTACTAATTTGCCCTTGTCTTGCTCAGGCCCTACAAAATTGGTTCCAAGTTTTCTATACAGCCGCCATTTTCTTCTTCTCCACCTTTCAGGATGCTTCGACATTTGAAGGGAAAATGAATTGAAGACTCATTTTACTTTCCTTTGTTCGTTCTCTCACGTCGCCCATGTATTTATTTGCTTGTTCATTTGTTAATTGGTACTTGCAACAACAATCGAAGTGTATTTTGATGGATACGTCAAATCTATTAACTATGAAATCTGGTCCTCATATATTCCATAAGGCATATTATTTGATCTTGTTGCTTTGTTTATCCTGAATGTAGTGAAATCGGTTAGTTTGAATGGAGCTTTGTTTTCGTGTCCATATTATGAGATCAAAGCTTGAAAAAGAGCTCGATAAAATTTCTAAAAGAATATTTGTAAGAAAAATATTAATAGTTGGTTTTAATTTGGAAAGTATATATTTACAAAATGTATCCAAATTATAAGATAAATTTTTAGTTTAAAATTATAATTTAATGACAAAAAGAAAAGAATTAGGAAAAAATAATTGTGAGGTATTTTGGTCAATATGAGAAAAAAATTAATCTATTCCACAAATTATTAAATACACCAAACATAATATTATTCGTCATACTTTACTAAACATACGAACCAAACACAATACAGTTTATTCATTAGTTTACTTATCAACTCATTATCCACTTTTTAGTCTATCAATCACTTATTATATCCTCGTACCAAGCGCACACTGTATATATATATATTGTCATCCCGACTCCCTTTTCTATTATAAAGCAGATAGGAAACAGGTAGACCC
The DNA here is from genome assembly GCA_907163345.1 of Haberlea rhodopensis. Classification (NCBI taxonomy): domain Eukaryota; kingdom Viridiplantae; phylum Streptophyta; class Magnoliopsida; order Lamiales; family Gesneriaceae; genus Haberlea; species Haberlea rhodopensis. The sequence continues at coordinate 297,022 of CAJQUN010000191.1, forward strand.
ATCATATAACCAACATCCTTTTCTGAGGGGGAAATTAATGGAAGATGTTAGAAAAATAGTTTTAATTGTTGAAGATGTACAGGTACCAAGAACAGCCCTCCGGTGGGCACTTGAAAACATCCTTCGTTTAGGTGATTTGATCATACTTTTACATGTTTACCCAAAATCAAGATCAAGAAACAAGAAAGAAAACAATAATACTCCGTTTGAAAGGTTTTGTAAAAAATGTATATGAATAGAAACGTTCTTGAATGTCATTACTATGATGAATATAATAAAGAAAAAGGGCTTGAGAATTTTCTGTGTATTCCAAACTAATGATAGAAAATCTAATTACAATGTTACACCATTACACTTACTTAAATACAAGGATCTAGAAGAAGAATTTACAGTAGGTACATAATTATAGCCTAATCTACAGCATTATAATTAAGGTTAACACTTATATGGTAAGGATTGATTAGCTCCATCACTAATCATCCAAGGATCATGCACTATAATTTTGGGTGCATAGCTATGTTTGCTCATTCTTTCCTTTTATATTTTGGCACTCCCCCTCAAGATGGGTGTATATATTTAATATACTCATCTTGGATAACAATGATGTGAATGTTGGACTTTCCAAAGCTTTGGTGAAGATGTCTGCCAACTGATGCTTCGAAGGAACGTAGGTTGTTTTGATCATTCCAGCCAACTCTCTTTCTCTAAGAAAATGACAATCAAACTCTATATGTTTTGTACGTTCATGGAATATTGGATTTCTTGTCAAATGTATAGCTGACTGATTGTCACAGAATAATTGAACTGGTTGTTTGATTTGTAATCCAAAGTCTGTCATCAATTTCTGTAACCATACAATCTCAGAAGTCGTGTGGGCTAAGGCCCTGTATTCTGCCTCAGCAGAGGATCTCGAGATGGTGTTTTGTTTCTTAGATTTCCAACTAATCAGGGGGTTGCCAAGGAATATACAAAATCATGTGATAGATCTTCTTGTATCAGGGCAAGCTGCCCAATCTGAGTCACTAAAGCCCTTAAGCTCCAGAGTTGAATAACTTGAGTATATTAGTCACTGACCAATGGTACTCTTTAAATATCTCAAAACCCTATAAGCTGCCGAAAGATGTTCACTTCCTGGTTTGCTCATGAATTGACTCAACACGTTAACAACATATGTGATGTCGGGTCTTGGGATAGAAAGATAAATTAATCTTCCAACTAATCGTCTATAACAAGAAGCACCCATTAAGTAATCATTTGATTGACTCGATAATTTATGATCCTCTTCTATAGGAGTTGTGGCAGCCTTGCAACCAAGCAAACCAGCGTCTTCAAGAATTTCTAGATTATATTTTCTCTGACATATATGAATTCCCTTTGCTGATCTGGCAATTTTCAGTCCGAAGAAGTACTTTAAACACCCAAATCTCTAACCTTGAATAAACCATGTAAAAAGTTCTCCACTGACTCAATGAGGTCCATGTTTCACAAGCAATTATAATATCATCAACATACACTAGTAGGATTATAAATCCCGCTTCATCTTTCCTGGTAAATAAGGAATAGTCCGATTTGGACTATTGAAAACCAAGGGATATGAGAGATGTAGTGAACTTAGAATTTCATTGTCGTGAGGCTTGTTTCAAGCCATAAAGAGCCTTATGCAACCTGCATACAAGTGTTGAATTGAGTGATGAAGATTTAGTTTGACACTCCCCCTTTGGCTGGAATCCAGGAGGAAGTGTCATGTAAATTTCCCCATTTAAATCCCCATGGAGGAAAGCATTGTGAATGTCAACTGATGAGCCACCCATGAATTGATGCCATGGCCAATAAGAGTGCGACAGTAGAAATTTTGGCCACAGGACTAAATGTTTCATTGTAGTCCAGACCTTCTATCTGCGTGTATCCTTTAGCAACAAGACGTGCTTTGTGTTTATCTATAGTGCCATCATATTTTAACTTTACCTTAAAGCCATACCTACATCCAATTGCCTTTTTACCATGTGGTAAAGGCACGATTGACCAAGTACCATTTGCCTCCAAAGCATCAAGTTCGGAGTTTATGGCATCTTTCCAGTACTGATGATGTACATCTACATCATAATTCGATGGTTCCTTGTGAATGGATAAAGCAAGGGCGTAGTTTGTATGAGCAGGAGAAGTGTTTGTGTATTATAGGTAATGATGCAAGGGATGCGAAGTGGTTATATGCTTGTGTTGGGTGGTAGTGGTTAAGCTGCAGTGATAATCTTGAAGATAGGATGGGGGATTCCTAAGACGTGTTGTACGTCGTAAAGAATGTGAGAAAGGAGGAATGATATGATCACCATTGGACTCATGATTGCAAGGAATGGATGGTGAGGTAGAAGGATCTTCAGCAGAAGGAGATGGTGAAGAATGTATAAGGGAAGGTTGTGGTTGATGATCAAATAGATGTGATGGATTACTAGAGTCAGATAGTGCTGAAGGAATGGAGACTGTTGGTGTAAAGGAAACATCAGGAGATTTTGAAGCTTGTTCAAAAGGGAACATATTGTTCAGAAAAGACAATGTCTCTGGAAATGTGAATAACTTGAGTGTCTAATTCGAAGACTTTGTATCCTTTGATGCCCGCTGGATATCCAAGAAAAATGCACTTATGTGCTCGAGGGTCCAGCTTCGTCCTTTGATGTTTAAGAGTGGATATAACAAAGAGAGCCAAAAACACGTAGGTGAGAGTATGTGTGAATAGAACCATGCAATTTCTCATGAGGAGTTTTATTGTCTAGAAGAGGAGTTGGGGTTCTATTTATCAAATATGTTGCAGTTAAAATGGCATCTCCCCAGAATTTTAAAGGCAAGGAGCTTGAAATAGGAGAGCCCTAGCAACATTGAGTATATGTTAGTGTTTTCTCTCGACAACACCTTTATGTTGTGGTGTGTGTCACAAGAATTTTGGTGAATGATGACTTGATAAAATTCGGGCATATGAAATTCAAGCCCATTGTTTGTTCGAATTTGTTTGACACGAGAGTTGAATTGAGTTTGGATAATGATGATAAAGTTTTGTAGTATGGTTCGAGTTTCTGATTTAAACTTCATTAGGTACTCCCAAGACATTCTACTATGATCGTCAATTATTGTGAGGAAATATTGATGTCCATTCATAATGGGTTGTGAATAAGGACCCCAAATGTCGCAATGAATTAGATTAAAAAGAGAAGACGAGACACTGATGCTGTGAGAAAATGAATTTTTCTTTTGTTTAGATTTTTGACATATATCACAATGATCAGGAATTTTTTTACAAGGAATGTCTGAACTATAGGTCTGAATTAACTTTAATCTTTGATCAGACAAATGTCTTAATCTCAGGTGCCATAAATTAGAATTTGTCTTGCAACTCGACTGACTTGAGAAGTAGAATGTGACAGCAAGGGAAGATGATCCATGGCTGGAGCCTTAGGATTCAGATGCAAATGATAGAATCCATTGTGTGATCTAGCTTGTCCGATCACCATCCCTGGAGATAGGGCCTGTATGTATTCAAAATCATTGAGAAAGACGAGACAAAGTGATCGGTCTTGGGTTAGTTTACTCAATGATATCAGATTAAAGGTGAAAGATGGGATGCAAAGGACTTCTGTGTTAACAAGATTATTTGACAGTTTCACAGTACCCCTATATGTGGCTTGAATTCTAGAACCATTGGGTAAGTGAACATAAGTATTATGAATGCATTTGTATGAAGAAAATAGGTCTAGGGAACAGATCATATGATCTGTTGCCCCTGTGTCGATAATCCAAGAATGAGTGTGAGGTGGTGATTGCAGTGAAAGTGCTGAAAATGACGAGGATGAAATACCTGCCATGTTGGATTGATGTGGTGTGGTGGAAGAGGACTTTGGGTTGTGCGTGTGTTGAGTTGAATTTTGATCTGGCTGTACAGAACCAGTGTGGAGAAGTGCCATAATCCTTTGAAGTTGATCTTGAGTAATTGTGACTGGAGCATTTTCCTTCACAACTGGTAAGTCCCGCAAAACAACATTGTTTGCTTAAGAGTGATTATAACGATTGTTGCAGGCTGATTTCCATTTGATTTGGTGAATTTGAAATTGGCAGGAAACCCAATCAACCGATAGCAATTTTCTCTTGTATGCCAAGGTTTCCCGCAGTTGTCACAATTTATTTCCCTTTTCTTGGAATTGTTTTGAATGGCAGCCATTGCTTCAGACTCCATTACTGGTGTAAGCGTGGCCTTGACTTGATGTTGCCTCTCCTCTTACAAAACCATGGCAAAGGCTTGATCCAAAGTAGGTGTGGGACTCATTAGTAAGATTTGGCCCTTGACTCCTTGTCTCCTTCGTAAGACTCATTCAATCCCATCAAGAATTTGAATACATGATTAGATGTTTGTACTTCTCCCACAGTGCGAAGAGCTTGACAAGTGCATTTCCCGCATGTGCAGCAGGCAACGGTCTGTAGTTACGTAGATCCTCCCATAGGGCAGTCAAACTAGTAAAATACTCATTGATGGACATAGAACCTTGGGCCAAACCATTGAATTGTTGCTGCAATTGATAAATTCGAATATTGTCCAGTTGGGAAAACCGAGTCCGAAGTCTATCCCAAACTTCCTTTGCTGAATTGATATATAGGACGTTTGATGCAATTTCTTTGGAGACGGAGTTCAAAATCCATGAGAGGATAATATTATTGCATCGAACCCATGTAACATATAGCGGATCTGTAATATCTGGAGTGGGAACACTTCCATCCATAAATCCTAATTTATTTTTTATTGAAATAGCAAGGGTGAAAGCCCTATACCAAGTGATGAAATTTGGACCAATGAGAGGAGGTGAAATTATTATTATGTTAGTGGTATCACTCGGATGAAGGTAAAATGGCTGACTAGGATCTTTCGTAGGTGTGTCATAAGTGCGAACATCGGATGATACAGAGGATGATGATCCGTCCGTAGCCATGATTAAGAAAGGATGTTAAGAAGAATAAAAAGATAATCAGGATTGAAGAACAAATCAAGTTTTAGTTACATGACTTGCTCTGATACCATGTAAAAATGTATATGAATAGAAATGTTCTTGAATGTCATTACTATGATGAACATAAGAAAGAAGAAGGGCTTGAAAATTTTCTGTATATTCCAAAATAATGATAGAAAAATCTAATTACAATGTTACACTACTACACTTATTTAAATACAAGGATCTAGAAGCAGAATTTACACTAGGTACATAATTATAGCCTAATCTACAACACTATAATTAGGTTAACACTAATATGATAAGGCTTGATTAGCTCCATCACTAATCATCCAAGGATCATGCACTAGAATTTTGGGTGCATAGCTATGTTTGCTCATTATTTCCTTTAATATTTTGACAGTTTTCAGTTGGCTCTCTCCTTTAGAGATATCTGCAACTCTCTCCCTAATGTATGTATAATATTATATTTCAATGATTTTAATTTCCTTTTCTTTGTAAAAAAGTAGTTCAAATAATTGGTTTGTATATGTTTGCAGACGAAGATAGAGATAGTGGTTACAGAAGGTGATGGGGAAGGAGGAAGGATTGATGCAATAATTAGAGAGATTGGAGCTTCCACTCTTGTTTTGGGACTTCATGATCATAGTTTTCTGTACAAGTAAGTTTAAGTTCGATTTTATGCAAATTATTCTTTCTTGACTGCAAAAACTTCTTGAATTTGATCAAATTAATTTGGGTATGAAACATAATTAAGATGAGTTTGAAACATAATTACGAAGACGAATGATTGGTCAACAGTTGCTCATTATGGGTTGATGAAATGGTTACCCATATTTAGTTTTATGTGAGGAAATTTCGAAAAATGAGACAAAGAACGGCTTTTATGTTTAACAATCGTACGAATAAAACTTGACTTTTGGCCACGCATGAGATGGTCGAGTTAGTAGAGTAATTGAGTGTGGAGCTCTTTTGATCATGAGTACGATTCTTCCTACCAACACTTCCTCAGCCGAGCCCATCATACCGGGTTTTCTACTGTGGTTTACCTAAATGGTATGGTATCCACCCAGTGCGCACCCCAAGTATTAGCTGCTGTGGTTTCCGGTCAAAAAAACTTGATTTTGGTTTTTTTAATTTTTAATTAAAGGACCATGATTTTTTTTTTTTTGAACACAAGGACCATTGGTAGTGGTGGATGTGTCTAGATGACTAGCTCAACCCACAATCAGTACCACTAAATAATTAATAAGTTAAATTGTCTTTCTTCCATTTGTCCACCATTTTTTAATGAACCAATTATGTTCTGTGACTTAGGCCCCAGGGGTGATCGCATGTCAATCAAATTTAAAGAAAAAAATCCATTTAATTCAGTGATTGGATAGTTATTTTGGTGGATTGGCTATAAAACATTTATTATTCCAACTTAATTAGATTAGTTTCCTCAAACCATGCAAATAACGTGTTATTAATTAAAAAAACTAATGTTCCACTTAATACCACAACTCGTAGCTGTATCAAAACGTAATACGAGCCACAACAAGTGGCACATCTCCAACAAGAAGCTCGAGATCTCGAGTTTGAATCTTCAATCTTTGTACCAATTTGTATCAGAAAACATAACGAAGATGTGGGAGAGTCAGACAAATTAGAAATAATTTATTTCATCGATGAATACTAGCACCATGCACAGGGTTATCGAGTTTATGACAAACTTGAATGTGGTCATTGAACTTAAGAAACAATGTGCATATGCTGATTTTGTTAAATTTGTAGATGAACTGAAAAATCTAATCTAGTTATCAGATATGGTGGTTGGGGATATCTACAAGAGAGAGGTCCTTTGAAGTTGTAACTAAAGCATGAATAATCTTTATTTGATAGATATTGATAGTGGGAGCAATAATTATCATTATTGTGCCATGTGATTGACCATCAATATAGTACAACAAATGGAATGTAAAATTTTGGCTGTGTACGTGGTTTAAAAAAATTTAGTCATGTAGCTATCATCAATTAAATTGTTTGGTACATTGATAATAACCCGGTTCTACATTTTTTCATCATTAGCAATTATTGGAATGTAATAAATGTACATACCCCGTCATCTTGGTTGTTTATACTACAAAACGTAACTCTTGAGCTACTATTTGGTTTAAAAGGTTCTAATTGCAGATTGTAGTATAATGGTAGATGCTACGAGTTTAAAAGCTTATGAAATGATTATAATAAGGCTCCAAAAGTAGGGATGGCAATGGGGCGGGTCCAGACCTGAACCCGCATTGAACCCGCCCCGCCGGGGCGGGTCTGGACCCGCTTCAATCAGGTTTGGAAGCAGGGCGGGGTGGGTCCTGGTATTGGCCGAACCCGCCCTGCTATACATTTTTAATTCTTTTTAAAAATAATTTAATGTTGAATATACATTTCCTTCTTTGATTGAACAATAAATTATCATTATTTAATTTTATATCAAAACTCATGTGTTCATGTTAAAGAAGTTTGACATTTTGAAGGGAATGAGGGCAAATTAATGAATATTTAGTTGCTTAAAGATAGTTTTACAATGCTTCTTGTAAATATTTACTATAAAAAACATAAAATTCAATCACAAAACTCATTTTTTTGTGTTTCAAAATTGATTTCTAGCTAAATTTTTTTTTTTCAAAAAAATTATTGGTTCCGGGGCGGGGCGGGTAAACCCGTCGGGTTCACGGGTCTAAGCGGGGCGGGACGGGTTCGGGTTTTATGTTTAACGGGGCGGGTCCTGGGATTGGCCAAACCCGTCCCAAACCCGCTCCGTTGCCATCCCTATCCAAAAGCCTGTTGGTTTGATGACACGAGCTCTCATATTTATGTAATAGGTGATAGGTTCTAGTTTCCCATCCCCAATATATGTATGAAAGAAAAGTGATTAAATAAGGCGATCCAGCATTTATACCCAAGAACAAAGAAGAAAATAGATTATATATCATTCTTGTATAATCTTCATTTTTGCTTTTATAATTACAAACAAAGGTTTCTTAATTAGACAACAAGACCTATGCCAAAATATACTCAGCATGTGCCTAACAAATTTGTGGTATTAAGTAGAGGCAGCTCAAGTGGGAAGCGACTAAGACATTTGTTTTAGGCCCCAATTTCAACAAGACCCCAATTCATAGGTTGAATAATAATAGAAGTAACTTTGCATCGAAAAGGCAAGGAAATAAATTTTTAGTTTAATATTTACTTTATTTTTTACTTTTTAACAAACGGCTCATTTTCATAATTTCTATAAGGCCTCCGAAAAGCTTTAGAGAGCCGCCCTGGTATTAAGTCGCTTATTGTTGCTCTATCTCACAAAAATATTGTGAATATTTTAGTCCTAATTCACTGATTGTCTTTGTTTATATCTAGAGTTTTGCAGTGTTCCTGAAGTTCCAATAGGGAAAAATAATATGAAATTTGTCCGGATCCCAATTCTATAATGTGGAAGTCGAAGCCATCCAGAACCTCTAAGCATATCATTTCATACAATTATGAAGTCAGATAAGGAAAATACTCGGATAGGTCACACACAGTCTAAATGTTTTGTCTAAAATGATCGATATGTTAGTGTTTATATATATTTTTATTTAAAAGATGATGTATTTTAATATTGAGTTGGTGTATAGTAGAGTCTTTTATGGGTGCATACAGATATTTCCTGTCAGATAAGATACGTTCATGAATAATTTACTTGGTACATTTAAGATAATTATATAATAATCCTATTTTTTTTTTTACAAAAGATAACCACATCATCAAACTACAAAATTTCAAGTCCTAAGAACAACAAAAAATTTAAAAAACACAAAGCATAAATAAAATATTTTCCATTAAAAATAAAAGCACAAAAACTATTTAATCAAATAAATTGAAACAACAAAAGAATTTAAAATATATTATTCTACGTAAATACTCACTAATATACTCTAAGGGCATGTTTGAAGTGAATGATAATATTATGATGATTTAGCCTATTGATATAATCCAATGTTTAGTTGGCTTTTTGTAATAAAATTATGACATTATATTTATCACATTTTATTCCAACTTTGTAGCAAAATGACATATATGACAATTTTTCGTCTTCTTTTTTATTATTACTCCAAAATTTCGAAATTCCTTCCAAAAATATCAATTTATTTGTCACAACTTAACTCCAAAAATTCGAAATTCCATCCACTAGTTACCCATGGTATTTTAATCATTATAACAAACAATAAAATTAATCCATAATTTTAAGATCATATCAAACATCATATAACTTATCACATTATATTATTATCATCATCTCATAATTTTAATAACTCATATATCTATCATAGCCCTCACTTTAAATCGTACCTAAATGTGTGTAAGGCGTAATTTATGTTCTAGTAATAATCAAAAGATAATAAAAAAATTATTTTTTTAAAAAAATTATTTACATATGAAATTAACCAATTAACAGTATTCTCACAGTAGAATGTAAAAGACGTGGGCTGGCGGCCGGTTTAATTTCAAGAAAACGAAAGAAATCCATTCCCGATTTAAGTTGAATAGATCCGTTACTTTTGAGTCGAAAAATTGGTACCCATTTCACTGTGTTTTCGTTGGATCGATTGAAAAGCAAAAATGTATAAACCTCAGCAGCAGCATTTGGTAGATTTACAAGACACATCCTGTTTAGGGTCGGACCCCAAGTCATGTCTCTCTGGCGAGGACCACTCCTCACTCAGCCGCACTCTCTCTTCTCTCTACGCCGCAGCTGCCACCACTTCCGACGCCGGCAATGTCGACCGTGTTCTTTTCAACGATCTTGTCGAGATTGTTCCACTCGTTCAGTCACTCATTGTAAGAACACTGCTGCATTTAAGTTTTGTTCCATTTTGGGGGGAAATTCGGAGTGGTGTTTTTTCAATTTGAAATTTTTCTGTTTGATATTTACATGATAGGACCGGAAAACGAATTCTTCGTTTACGAGAAGGGGTTCGATGATCTATACCAAAACGCCGTCAAGAGAACCCCTTTACAAGAAGGTAATTGTGTTAAACTTTTTAAGTTTATGGAAGGCAATCTATTTGAGATATGAATATCCAATTACTTCAATATTTAGAGAGTCTGGAATCCATCATAATCATGGCTCGTCATCGCGGTCGTGGTGTCGGGAACGGAGGCTCCGTTCTAGTTCCAACGACATTTCGTCGTGGTTATTGTCGCGTTTATTTTTTAAAATTAAAATTAATTATTATTAAATAAAAGTATTTAAAAAATTATTGAAAAAAATTAAAGAAATTCCGTTCCGGCTGTTCAGTTCCCTTTCGGCGGTGAAACTGTCGTTTCACTCCGCGAAATCCCCGTTCCATTCCGTGAAGGCCGTCAAATCACCGTCATAAATACATACCCATTTCAGCCTGGAACTTTGCAAAGGAAGGAGTCGTTCCCGTTCCGTTCCGGCCGTTCCGTTCCCGTTTTTGCAAACCATGATCATATGGTTGGCAGCAACGGTCTAAATGTGCACGAAATATTGGAAATTCATAAAACTTTGCTGTCAAGTACATCAATTCAAAAACACCCACGACTTATTTAGGTTTGGTAGTCCATCCTGCATGAGTGGTAATCTCATGAGCTAGTTCCGTTCCGGTAATAACAAGGTTTTTGTGGAGCTTATTGAATGCTATATGAGAATCTGCCAAGCTAACTTTCCATATATTTTCCCTCGTGACATTGAATTTTACTTAAGGTAGAAAATTGATTGGCTTGATAAGATTTTTTTGAAATTTATCAGCTAATTTATGTTTGGGATCCAATGACAAGTAGCTATGAAGATTATCAATCTCTCTTCTTGATTTTTCCCTTCTGCTTCTTTGTCCTTGGCAGAACTCTCCTTTTTCATTAGTGAAGTAGTTATCTTTCAAACATATGCTAATTGAGGTATTTCAATTTTCAATCGCTAAAGAGTGGGCTGTCTTTTGTCTATCTCACTATAACGTGTGCATCTACTATGAGGAGCTATTAAACCCTAGGGAATAGCAAACCACATGCTTACTGTGATTATTCATTAAATTGAGGATGAAATCACTCCTATTAAACACTACTTTTATGTATTTTTTGACCCTTGTTTAACTAATAAAAATTTTTCCCTTCTTGATTGCCTCAATGCATTTTCTTTGCACCTAGCATAACTAACAATGTTATATTTGCTTGCATACCTACCGGTTACTTAAAAATGATACATTCAAGAGCAGATTCATCCAATGTCATTGTTAAACTTTGGTGTAATAAATATTCTCAAACCTTGAATAAGCAAGTTCTCAATTCCCTTCTGTGTATTAATTTGGAATGGACTGTACAGTTTTGTATAATTCTGCATAAAAAGTTAACTTTGCCCTTCAGTAGCTGAGAGTTTTCCATGACTAGTACGCTTTATGTAAAATATTAACTTTTTTCATTATTGTTTGTTGTGAAGCGAGTTAAATTATGTGGGTCTCTAAGTGCGTGCTGATGATAATATTTGCTGCAGACAACAGGAAAGAGTGCTCTTCAAACCAAGAAGCAAAGGGAGGAGCACAATAAAAATACAGCCAATAGCCAAGATGGCTGTGATGATGACTTATCAAATTTTTCCTCGAGGTCGTTACTATCTCAAAAGGATAAAGAAGCACTGATAGCATTACAGGACCAAGTGGAGGATCTAAAAAGGCAATTATCAGAAAAAGATGAACTTCTGAAATCAGCGGAGCTTTCAAAGAGTGAGATGGATTCAATTCGCTTTAAGTTTGATGAGCTCAAAAATGAGTTTGCAGAAAAAGACTCGCTGATTAAGTCCACACATTCGCAGCTCTCTGATGCAAAGGTGTGAATGTCCTCAAAATCTAAAATTTTGCTATTGGAACTAATTTATCAAGTTTTTGTACTGGAGCATTATGTGTGTGATCATTCTATTGGAAGGTAGCGAGATTAAGCTAAAGTTGTTGGATGGAACAATGCCATTGCACACTACGTGAATGGACATGGCCAACTGTGTAGGTGGTGCGCTGATAAAAATTTACTTTTGTTATTCATGTTACATGAAAATTTGACTATCTGGGAGCAGGTATTTTCAATCAGTATTCTCATGCGCTTTTCCATGTTCTCCATTTTCGTTGTAAAAGCTGTTATATTGCATCTGAAACTTGCTATAGATAAGGAACTACTTTATATCCATCTCCTGGCTTAAAATTTGATTGCTGGTATAATGAAATTCTTTTGTGCGGCATTTGTGACACAGAAATGGGTCTATGTTTATATCGCCCATCTCTGTTATTGAAGGACATATATTCTTACAGATTAAGCTAGCAGATAAACAAGCTGCAGTGGAAAAACTACAATGGGAGGCAATGACTTCCAACAAAAAAGTAGAGAAGCTTCAGGAAGATTTAACAAGTGTAGAAGGAGAGATTTCATGTTTCATGTCCCTAATTGAAGGCTTGGCAAGGAATGATTTTACCCCTTCTGATGGAGACTATGAATTTGTATCATATCCTCTTGAAGAGAATCACGAGTCAGTAAGTTATTTCCACCCATAAGCACCATTCTCCTTCTGACCACAGACCACCTATCGTCCCTGATTCTACGTTGTGTTAAGAAAGTTATGTTCTGTATATATGAAGCAACATAAGTTTATTCCGCACAAGCGCATCATATATGCACAATCAATCTTATGCTTGTACTATCCATCGCTTCTAATTTGTTGGATCTTTTCCTTTCTTACTATATATTATTTTAAACATCTTGTGCGGGTGTTGGGTAGGGTATAATAAATTGATGAATTGTGATAATATTTTGCTAAGCAAGCTCGATGCATGACTTTTGTGAGTTATTGTTTGCAATTAAAAACTTGACTGGGAAGTATAGAATACAAGTTAAATGTGGAAGATCTTAAAAACCTTTTGCATCTATGAAATTCATTTGTGTTATTAGTTCCTTTATGCACTTTTGATGCCTTTGGTATATGCATGGATGACTATTTACTGCTCGTTTCCTCAAATGGGCAGGATTCTCTGACTGAAATAGAGATGCAGGAATTAGAAGCGGCAAGAGAAGCTTATATAGCTGCGGTGGCGGAAGCAAAAGAAAAGCAAGATGAAGAATCTATTGCTGCTGCTGCGACAGCTAGATTCCGTCTGCAATCAATCGTTCTCAAACGAATATGAATGTTGGAAAATGATCAACTCGATGGGGTTTCCCAGTTTGTCAGATGCACCTTTGCCGTTAACTTTGTATGCCACTTGTCTGAATGATTATGGTGCTATGTAGACCTGTATAATGTCTCATACATTTGGTGTTGTTAAGATGGGATAGTCCTTCAATTTGGAATGGGCGTGTTAATTATTGACTTGTCTCTAACATACCGGCTAAAGTTACCTGCTTTAATATGGTGCTTCATGATTTTAAAATGAATTTCAAAATTATTTATACTATATATCATATGTGTCATTCATTTAGATGCATATAACATGGAAGTTATTATAATTTTGCAATGCCAGGACACCTTGCATTGAGGGATTTTGGATAAAAAAATTAGTGAAAAAATATTAAAATTTATTTATTTTTTTCATTATACACTTCAACCTTAAGCGTGAGCCTTGACGCAACGGTTAAAATTATTATCATGTAGTCTTAGATGTAATGGGTTTGAGTCATGAAAACAGATTCTTGCAGGGAAGATTATGTACATTAGGGTCAAAGTGGCTCGACCTCTTCCCCAACTCCGCGCATAGTGAGCGTTTCGTGAATCGGAGTTAGAATTTTAACTCAAAGATTTACAAAATAAAACACAAAAAAAACTAAAATAAGATAAACTAGTTGCGTTACACTGTCTAGCACAGCAAAATGCATTATAATGATTGTAACATGAATACTAAAGCCACCTCTCTATATATATATATATAGGCTTGTTATCTCGAAGTTCTGGTTCAAACTTGAATTGGGTACTCATTTAGAATCTGCAGCAGTGAAGAAACAGACTTGTGGCCTTGTGTTTTTCCGATTTGGGCATGTAAACTGGACTTCCTATCCATTCAATACCCAATCTGCAATATAATTAAACCAAACTGAGATCAGTAAAAAGATATTCATTACATGCGAGTTTAAGGGGTACTTGATATATTTAATATGCAAAAATAACAAATTAATATATATATATATACACACACACAAGAGGTAATGCCTACTTTGGGAAGGCGAAGGAGTTTGAGCTAGTATCAGATTCATTAGAGTTACAAGATTCAAAAGATCCTTCGTCGCATCCCTTTGCCCCAATGGAAGTGAAGTCAATCTCTTCGATTTCAAATTGAGGCCAATCACTTTCCATCCCATTGCTCCATTCTTCCCCACCCTAATTAAGTAATTAGTATTGATGGCATAATAAATAAATGAAATAATAAACCTCAGTTTTAGGGTTTAGAATGGGCATGCTGTTTCTATTTTTGCTTTCGCCGAGACGGATGCAGGATTTTTATCAAGGACAAAAAAATATCAAAATAAAAATATGGAGGGAAAAAAGAATTTAGGGATCAAGATATAATTTAAGAGGGTCAGTCAATCAAGGCTGTATGAAGAGAGAAAGATGGACTAAAAACCTCTGCAACCAAAATGGGGATTTCTTCCGCATCTGTTTGAGTATCCTCTCTATCTTCGTCAAAATCTCCCCCTCTTATAGCATCCCTAGATTGCTCGACCCCATTTGCACATTGATACTATTATCCCACAGAGTGATCAGATTAAATATGTTAGAAATTTTGGATAGATATATATGTGAGGATCTAACCTTTTGGTTAGCATCATCATATGTTTTTGATGACTTGCTTTCATTGATCATATGGATAGCTCCATCTTCTCTAAAGCAAAATACTATGTAGTCTTCTTCCGAAAATCGAGCCCATTTCGAATCTCCGCTTCCCTCTTCAACTCCATTGTAATCAGTACTGTTTTGTTTCAAACTTTGAGCTGATGAATCCCCTTCTTCTTCATTGCATATTTTTTTTGCAACCGAAATTTTCGAACCCGAATCGCGGGTTTTACTCGAACATTTCAAGTTGGCAGCCATGCTTTGTTCTTGCATTTGAGGGAGTTCTAAATATATTAGACACGTATATGAGTTTCTTGCAAAAAACTCCATGTTTGAACTAGGATCAAGATTCGTCAAATGACTTGAACCAACCAATACTATACAGTAACACGACGATCAATTTGGAACAAGAGAACTTGATAATTTTGAATTATAAAACCTTACCCAAGGGAAATCTGCAAGCATAAAAACATGATGCTAGATGTTTTACTCGACATCGAACGAGCCTCGTACAAGGTGAGCTCATGATCCTTATCATCTTTGTTGCTTGCTTGGTGTATGTAAGTAGTTTTGTGTGTGTGTTACGAAGGAGATTGTTTAGGCTATGAAGAGGGAATTAATGGGATTCTTTTTTTTTTTTTTTTGTTAATTTGAAGTTGAATTGAGATATTAGGCATTGAGAGGGAGTTATGATCTTAAGTGTGGATGATAGAGTCGGTTATGGTTTTGTAAACATGGGATGGGAGTAAAATGTGGAGATTTAAAAGGTAACTATCCATGACAACGTTGTTGCACTATTTTGAATTGTTTTTTTTAAAAAAAAAAATTCAAACTAAAGGGGAAAATAATTTATTTATGATAAAAAGTTTTATCTGGGAAAAAATTGAAATAAATATGAATCAAAAACTTTATTTAAAAAAATAGTATGAGAAAATTTTTAGGTCCCAATTTCACAAGATAAATTGTTTATTCTTAGTTTTACATGAAAGCGTTTTGGCATTTATTTATTCAGAAGTAGTTATTTAAATTTCTTTTTTTTTTTAGTTTTACAGGTGGTAAATTAAACTTTGTCCAAAAAACTTTACAGAATAAAACATATGAAAAATAGGTTTAGATGCATTGAGAACATGGGAATTAAGAAAATTATCAACGTGTTCTTAAAATAGGATAATAGGGAATCCAAGAAATCTCTATATTTCTTATAATCAAATTGTTCTTACAATCAAATAGTAGAAATTTTCTTTGGTGTAGATTTTGAAAATGTCAGAAATTCTCTTATTAAATAATCAGAGAAAAATTCTGAAAACAATTAATATCATGTATGATAAGAACATGCTAAAATGTAAGAATTGAATACATATCTATTTATGAAGTTTAAAGAATAACTTTAAATTTATTTTTAGAAATACAGGAATTGCCTTTAATTAACTTGATTTATATTATAGATATTAAATTTAATAACAATTTGAATTTATTGATTATTCACTAGACTTCTTATATAGTAATGAGGAAGAATTCAGAATTCAGTTAGATTTCTTGCTACAAAAAAAAAAAAAAAACAGATAGCATATGGATTCATAAAAACAGTCATTTTAGAGAAAATTGAGTAGTTCATAAATCATGTTCAAAATACAAGTTATGAGGGTGTTAAAGAAAAAATAATTGACGATTCAGTTAAAGAAAAAAATAATTGACGATTCATTTTAGAGAAAATTGAGTAGTTCATAAATCATGTTCAAAATACAAGTTATGAGGGTGTTAAAGAAAAAATAATTGACGATTCAGTTGAAGAAAAAAAATAATTGACGATTCATTTTAGAGAAAATTGAGTAGTTCATAAATCATGTTCAAAATACAAGTTATGAGGGTGTTAAAAAAAAATTTGACGATTCAGTTGTTTGTTGATTATATACCAAATACCGTACAACACATGCTCACAAATATTGGTGTCCAAGAATCCAAGCTGATGTGTTTCCTTCTCATCTTTTTATAATGATACTATCGTTCCTTTGCCCAACTTGTTCCCACAACAAGAAAGATAGCATCATGTAAGCAATTCTTTTTAATTATTGACAATAAGATATAGGACTAGTGGTTATCCTCTATTTTTCAATTCGTTTCCTTCCCTCTCCTCTGATTAATAAAAAATTTAAAAGAAAATTCTTTCAATTACCAAAAAATATATGCATATTTATATACCTTGTACTACTAGATTATATTTAATGAGTATAGTTCGTGAAATTTAATAACCTCTAGCACGAACTTGATAATAAAAGTTCTTAGATCGAGCTCAAAGAGGCTAAAATATTAATTGGAGCTTGATATATATATATATATATATGTGTGTGTCAGCCAATGACTTGTTGGCTCAATTCAAGCCAGTGATATATAACTTAAGCTCGAATCAAGTTGGTTTTGACTCAATACATACCCTCAATAGAGATGGTAATTTCCTTTCTAGATGGACCATCTTCTTGTGATCTAAAACACTTCAGGTCACAATTACGACTCGTCAAGTAGTTGTGATAGTTGCTCAAAAAACGCTCGAAGGAAGGACAACATACCATTGCTACAATGTATGCATCACATGTGCCTGATAATATTATACTAAACAAATTTATATATATATAATATATATTTTACCTCTAAAATTTTAATATTCTATATTTTTACCCCTCTCAATAAAAATTCTACAATTTTGCCCCATCAACCTTAAATCTAGATTCGCCCCTGGGCACACAACGTGTCTGCGCAGTATAAGCACGATCTTTCATCCTTGGTGAAAAATACATCAATCCTTCTCAATTAAATTTTTGGGACTACCATTTTTTATTATAAAAAAGTACACACAAGCACTTGGTGTGATCACACTCCGATCTAAATATATGGGAGCAAAGCAACCTCCACTAGCAAAAATAGCATGAAATGAATTTAATAATATCACAGCTCATAAATTTTAGTTAGCAGTAGCACCAACAAGGACGAGAACTTCAATAGAGAAACAGTGCTCCAAGAAGCAAGAAAATGTTCACAGACAACACCTCCATTGAGGACAACAATAAAGTTAGACTACATAGCATTCACGGAGTTTGATGAAAATTAAGATAAACATACTGGCAATCGCCCGAATTGGAATGAGACGAAGAGACAAACACTAAATCATAATCTAATCTTCGAGTGTGCTGAGAGGCATCATTTGGAGCCGTCTCCAAAAAGGTATCCAAGGGAGGATCCACCGCCTGGGGCAGCCTGGACTTTAGTAGAAGGTCGGTCCTGTTACCAGAAAAGTTCACATATACATTACTTAAAATGAAAAGTTCAGCGTAAGATATTATATGTTATAGTGGATGTTATATCGTGTATTGTCATATTTCCACAGGCAATGATCAAGGCCGAACAACATAAAATGTACATAGATATAAGATGCCCTTCCGACCAAAAAAAAAGATATAAGATGCCCGATAAATTGGAAGGTGATCCAATCAAGTCGTAAACAAAAAAAAAAAAAGGAACATAGACGCAATGGCACTTCCGAATGCGCTTCACCATGACTAGAAAAATGATAAAGTAGACTATTCTCAGTCCCCCTTCCATGCGATATAAAACTACTTATAAATTCAGTTTGCAAATATATTGCATTGTTCAGAAAACTATTATGAATTTCGACAATCTAACCAGATCAGTATGGTGCACAAACTACACAAGCAAATCCTAAAGAGCAAACATCAATATGTATGACACCAATGGAATAAGAAGTGAGATTGCATTTGAAAGAGTGTCTAGAAATTGCAGTGAAAGAAAAAAAATTCATGATTCAAAAGTGTCAATTATTTATGAGTATTTACTTAACACAGTTCCAATTCAAGCAGTGGAAATTTGAGGGCCTGGAGTAAAACAGGCTACAGCGTATATGATTTAGAAATTTTATTCAGTGGGCCACAAATCCCCCTCAGATCTAGGAAAACTTTTTTCTTAACTTTTCAATTGGTTCTTTTTTTTTTGTACTATTGCATCTAGAAGAGGTTTAGTAGCATGATTTTACCGGTACACTTTAATAGTCCTAGAATCACATGCCTACATCTTCTGCAACTCTTGGCAGCAAAACAATAAGTGTGCATTTGCCAGTCAATTTTCCACCGTACATTTATGTGCAACTAAAACACCAAGACATAACAATAACAATCAGAATCTCAGATGATAAGCATACTGTGAGGAAGTTGCCAGTGTTTTGGCCATCGGCTCGGAGATAGTTGTTCGTTTGGCTTCCAGGGATGCCAGCTGGAATTTGCTTATTGGCAACAGAAGGAACCTTCTCTGGTATCGCATGACCAGCCAACGGAGCCTGGTTCTGAGGAGGAGCTTCCACGGTGTTTGTGGTAGGCTTTGGCTCAGGGGCTCCACCATCTCCAAAAAGGTATCCTAAAGAACTCTGTCCCCCACCACTGCTAACTCCTCGACCCATTCTAGGTTCAGTTCAAATTATCCAAAAATCCTGCTAAAATTACAGGATAAAATACACATAAACAAAATATTAAACCCGTGTTATGACTTATGTCCATCTGCTTACAGTGGAGGATGTTCAATTCCCAGAGTAACAGCAAATTCGGTCAATTTTTTACACATATCGCTATAATATGTTTAGAAAATAATCAAATCAAACTAGATCCTCATTTATACTCTTGATTGAGAATCATTTGGCTAATTGGGTGCACTTAACAACAAGGACCCACTAAAAGTTGTGATTTAGGGGCAATTTTGGACAACCCCGGAAAAACTGAAATCTTATCATTGCGATCAGTTTTTTCCTAGAAGTTCATGTTAAATTCTTGGGTGTCTCAATAACCAATACCCATTGTTATGAAAAAAATATTGAATCTGAAAAACTATAGGCAGTACAAAGCTAATAATTAGATAATTAAGTAATGTGTTCTTCATTATCAAATTCAACAAAATACGTGGACAAATAAAAAACTAATGGGTATAAAACTCTCCTAAAAGCTATCAGGGATATAATTGAGACCAGTGGTATTCATTCAAAGGTGGGCAACGTCACTCATGGGTTAAAATTCCTTCTTAATTTTTTTAAACCTTCCAATTTAAGCTTGGCATTCTAGTTCTGCACCCCTTGAAAATCATGGAAATGGTTTGCCACTCAAGATCCTGGCTCCGCTCTTGACTGTGAATACATCTTTTTTTGAAATACTGAGTTTTTCGCTCAAAAAAACTATTCAGAAATTCGGAGACTTCCATAACAATAATCTTTCCTGCATTTAGTATAAAAAAAAAACGAAAAATAATTCCCAACACCCTGCAATTAGATCAAAATAATAATAAAAAAAACAAGAAGCTCACAATCAAAGCAACTGTAAACCAAAAAACCCAGAACACGATATCAGATGCATCGGTTGCAGGAAGCAGTAAAAATCTACAAAAAGACCAACAAAAGGAGCTTAGATCTAAATGGCCGGAATCAAAATACAAAAAATTCAAGCAATGTCGTTGCTAGTCTTTTTTCGGTCGCTACTGTCTTGCTGCGCATCATAACAATCAGAAAGATCTAAAACGGTTGATTGAAAAACATTGAAAGCCACTATAATCTGTAGTCACAACTGACTCAAAGCAAAATTCATAGAAATTTGAAAAATGTAGAGAAAGAAAAGGAGCTAACCTGTGTGATTAGGGATGAGATCCGCGGGGGAGAGAGAACGAGTTGAGACCGCGTGAAAAAACTCTTCACTTTATGATTTATATCTCAGTGCGCCTTGATTCTTCCCATTTTCCCATCATATAACTCGTGATGTCAAAATTAATAGTTTAACATTTAACTTGAAAAATGAATATTTTTGGACTTAAACTATCGTAATTTAATTTTAAACGATTTTTAAATATTTTCAAATAATTATAATTTTTTTTAGAAATAAAAATATTTTATAAACTAAACGATAGCAGTCAAGTCAGCTGTTACAGAAAGTTGCAAAAATAAAGGGCAATAATCCAATGAAGCTGACATTAACGTATCTACGACAATGTGTAATAACAAAACAACATCAGATTCCACAATTCAATGATACCAGTTGTGATTAGGGGTGGGCATTCGGGTCGGGTATTCGGGTACTTGTGACGAAATATATTTAAATATATGAAATGATTTATTTCTTAATTATATTTAACTTATTAGTAAAATTTTATTTATAAAGGGAACATTATTCTATGTACTAACTTTTAGGATACATTCTTCGACCTCAGTCTTCAGCCATGGTGATTGAACCTGTAATGTCTTATTTAATCTTAGTTTGAGGTTTATTTATGATTAAAATAAATAATATAATATATGTTATAATATTATATTACGCTGTGTACTGCGAGTTGGAAACATTGTTGCTGCCCTGTAGAGCACTGCCCTTAGAGGCATCATCCACCATTCACGTGGAATCTTTTTTTCTTTTTAAAAAAAGATTTCAAATGAACATTGATGATGCCCTTAGAAAACAAACCCTGCGAGTTTGTGGCAGGCTTTTGTTTTAGGTGATTGCTTTATTAATATAATATATGTTCATGTTAAAAAAAATTACTTCTAGTAGGTTATCGGGGGTTCGTTTAATATTTTGCCACTCCAGCAATATTTTTTTTCAACTATTTTTATTCACGACTTTAGCTTTTCACAGGAGAACAGTCTTAGGTATGGTATGAAATTCAAAAGTGAAAAGTGGAGGCGTAGGATAATGTTTAAAACTGAATAGGCCATATAAACACAGTAAAAAATGAGGTCGTGTTTTTGAAGTTGAAATTTACGAGCAGACATACCAAATTTTCCTGTCGAGATACTTTTTGTATGTAAATACGAACAGCGATGAAGCATATCTGTATCAATTTGGCCGTATCTGAGAAAAAAATTAGCTTTAGGTTGAAGTCTTGAGTTTTACAAATTATACCATGTGAATATCCAAGCACAACACAATGTTACCCCTAAGAAAATCCATAAATGAAACCAATACTAAATAATGAAACATAATGACTTGTGCATAAGTCTGGCGTTTCATCTAATGCTTAGTTCAAACAGCAACAGTAGCGAAGTCGCGTTAGCGGCAGCGATCAGAAAAGGGAAGTTCCTTTTCCCTTCTTATCTCCACCAATTTCAAAATGCTTGCACCGCTGCAAAGGCCAATGCAGGAAAAAAACAACAAGAAGAGGAAGACCTGGTGTAAGCATTCAATGAATGATACATGACTAAAAGAAAAATGAAAATGAAAAGCTTGCCTTGATCGGGTGTTGGGAAACATGTTTGCAGCCTTGACATTGCAGCCTCAGCACAATCTTCTTAGTTGTTTTAGCCTTGACAAAAAAGGTGAGACTTATCAGTTTTTTTCAAAGTTAAATCTAAGACCAAAGATCTTTACCAAAAAACTTCCAGAATTGATTCCGTAAGCATTTTCCATGATGTTCAGTACATTTCTACTGTGGAAACACTTCGTTGATAATACAAATTCATGTATGACAACTGCAATGATACCTTCTTGTGAAAGACAGGCTTGGTCTGCCCACCATAACCCGACTGCTTGCGATCATACCGACGCTTCCCCTGAACAGCTAAGCTATCTTTTCCCTTCTTGTACTGAGTAACCTTATGCAAGGTGTGTTTTTTTGCACTCCTTAGATTTGCAGTATGTCTTCTTTGTCTTTGGAACATTCACCTGCAAATACCAAATCAGACAGAACAAGATAACACTCAAAACATGAAACAGAGTACTGATTCAAAACATACCTATTCTAGAAATACATGCATCGACCGAGCAAAAAACCACGCACACAAATCCACGATTGACAAGACTATTGTACAAAGTTAGTCCATCCCGTCCTTAGACTTACAGATAAGTGAACTATATTCATCAAGTAACGGATTTGACCACTAGGTTGAAGCAGATTGTGCGGAGTTTAGAAATGCAAACACGAGAGATACAAGGAACCCATATAAGGATAACCTCACATCAAGTAAAGTCCAGAACACACACATGCTATTGAAAATGTAAACCGTTTGCCAGCAGCAATTATAAATATTAAAAAACAATGCTTAACCCTACATATGCTTTTTTAATATTATCTATCCAATAATGGAAAAGGTTCACATTGCAGTTAGTTGGTTGGTATAAAGTAAGAACAAATTCACTTCTAATTCTTCAACCCAAAAGTTAATCTTTTGTTCAAATATGGCCAAGCTGATACAATTCTACTTCACCTATGTTCATGTCACATACAAAAAGAATCTTGAAAAAACTAATCCAATAGTCTAGTACAAGTATGTTGGTAGCTGATGAAAATCTCAATTCTCAACACAGCAACGTAAAAGTAAATAGATGAATTAAAAGTGCATAAAATTACAATGTGACCAATCAGAAACCATCTCAAAGGCAATACAATAAATCAATTCGAATAAAAGCTAATCTTTAAAAAAAAATAGAAAAACCAACCGATTCGCACCTCGAAAAACAAACAATTCAACAGTAAACTCCATATAGGAAGCACTTGGAGATCATAAATAAACTCGAAATAAGATTTAAAAAGAAAGTGCAGGTGACCTTACCATGGCTGAAGTCGGAGAAAGTATATTAAAATTTGACCTCGAAGCCGAATGGAAACCCTACACGATGAAGTTGCGGCTTTTACATATATAATAATGCGTAACTTTATTATATTTTAAAAATATATATATAGTATTATATATAAAATTATATTTTATACTAAAATTATTTATATGCATACGTGATATACAAACATCACGTGCAAAGATTTACTAATACAATAATGTATGAGGGTATTAGTGATATGACATAAAATGAACTTATCATAATACACTCACATGAGTTGTCAAATAACAAAGATGTCAAATATGTTAAATAACTGCATGACCCCTGTTAAAGTGTGAGTGACTTAGCGTAACTAGATTTGGTATCTCGTGACATACCAAATTTCTTCTTAAAATACTCATTGCCCATTATATTACTAGTTAAATAAAACATAACAAAAAAAAAATTTCAACTTTATTATATTTAAAAAAAAAGTAATATGTATTGATGTCATATGATATATTGATCTCCTCGGGTAAAATCTCTCAAGGACCGAACAAGCCATATACCGAACAGAGGGCACCGAACGGAAAGCACCGAGCAGGGTTTGTACCGAACAGCTGCTAACCCTCCTCGGTTTTCTGGTCAAAGATTAGCGGAAGACCCGGGAATAACTAACAAATTAACCGGCGTGAATGAACGTGCAATAATGGGGCGCGGATTTCTCGAACGTGTTGGGCTCCAGTTAAGCCACGATCAGAGGACATCGTGTTCCGGATCTCCCGCGAGCCAATCACTGGGAACAGTCCTATAAATACCCGCGGATGTCATCACAGAAGAAGTTGGATTTTTCTGGGCAAAAAGACTCCGAAGAGAGCAAATTTATGTCTGTTCGGTCTTTTCTGTTATTTCCATAAACAATTTGTGTAAGTCATTGAACAATTATTTTTTGTGTCCAGAGAGTCTTGTAAATCATCAACATTTTATAGTGAAGTTTTATACTGGACTAGGTCCCGTGGTTTTTCTCTCAATTTGAGGGTTTTCCACGTAAAAATCTTGGTGTGTATCGTTATTTTCCTTTAACACCTTATTCTACCTTATATTCGGAAATCACGGATCACATCATATATAAAATTATATTTTATATTAAAATTTATTTATATGAATGCATCACGTGTAAAGATATACTAGTATAATATAATGTATGAGGGTGTTTATGATATGACTTAAAGTGAACTTACCATAATACATTCACATGAGTTATCAAATAACAAAGATATTCAATATAATAAATGACCGCAAGACCCCTGTTAATTTGGATAACCACAATAACATCAAAAAATTACATACCGAGTAGTTTCTTCCACATGATCCAGCAAATCTAAAGCATTAACATCAAATAAAAAGCCATTAATTATGTAATAAAAAAACCAATTGAACAGACTTATAGATTTGAGGAAATAAATATGAATGTTCTACTATACCATCAAAGTTTGGCAACATAAGAAGATTTTAATATGAATTAAAATATAAGTGTGAGACTTTAGGGAGAAACTGATGCCACATGACAGGGTGAGGAGAAAAAAATGCTTCTCACGAAGAGAAACTACGGTTGGGAAGTTTCATTCTATAATAATGTTCCAATGGTTACATAAAAAACGAATGAATTCAAAAAAATCAATTTGTCAAATAAAGGACTGTACAAGCATTCGTTAACTTTTTTTTTTTTTTAGGGTTGAACAATTTTGGTATCTGAGATTTGATATTATAATTTATTTATGATTTTGATTATTTTTATGTTTCGTACTTGAAGCGTATAATTTCATTTTTAAATATTCTTATATTTATCTTTGTTCCATTGATCTTTTGCTTTTTTTTCTAAAAAAAAGAGGTTACACTCCTTCTTGCCTTATTATCGTAACAATGACTAGGGATCGGCTATTCGGTTGGCGATGATTCATGCCGTCATGTATATTGATAGCGATGTCTCTTTTTTTAAAAAAAGGGGTTTTCTCGGGTACCCGATATGATTTGGGTACCCGAATATCCGTTACCCGACTACATCGGGTTACGATCGGGTATTTTTTTCATACCCGAGATGTCAGGTACCTGACTATAACTACCTGAACTCGATAAAACCCGACCCGTGCGCACCTCTAGTGTCTACCAATTTTGGTTATGATCTCCACAATCTTACAAATTGACATCACACCTATCATATAAATTATAATATTATCCTAAAAAATGTATTAAATTCAAAAAAAGTAAATATAAAAATACCGTATAATTATTTTATAATTTAAATTAAAAAAACTAAAATCAAAACAGAAAACGATGTTATAATTATCATATTATTTTATAAAAAATAAAATGATGCGTGCAGATAAGTTAATCAATAACCTTGATTATATTAATTTGCTCCGAGCGTGATTGAATACATGTGAAAAATCAGAAAAAAAACATTAATTTCTCTGTACGAATTTTGTCACTTAAGACATGTAAAGAACAACTTCAACTCATAGTAGTTCATGCATGCTTGCATGGAAGTTGATCGATTTGCCAAACTCTACAAGACTAAAAGTCCAAGTATTCAAATCATGAGCACATATTTTTTTTGCCATCAACTACCTCAAAGCTCCAACCCTAGACTTTTGAACCTTTTAAGTTACGGAATTCAATTACAAAATTGTTTTTTGGAGTTTAATTTTATTTTGTTGTTTGGTTGATTTATTATATAGCTTAGGTAATATTGTTGTTATCCAACTTAGTGGGGGCAGTATGATCATTTAGCATATCGAGGGCATGGTGGTTATTTGACAGCACATGGAGTGCATTAGGATCATTTCGTATGGTCATATCACGAGATGCAAATATTATGGTCTCTTTCTAAATAGGCATATATTTAAACATGGCTACAACATATAGATAATGGATAGGTTTCACCAAAAAATTTCCACATCCAGCTACGCTATTGTTTATTACGCACGCCCCAACGCCAATCGGAAAATAAAGCAAAGACCCAACTTTGTGACTCTAATTTTACGATCAATAGGGTGAAGCTTAAAAAATGGTGCGTGATGTTACCTGACAAAATTTAATGAGGGTAGATGTACGGTCTTGCCAAGTACACCAAAAAATTTCACCAAATAAAACAATTTTCCAGCATAGAAAACTGTTGAAAGGGAGCTAGAAATTTTTTTCAGCTTAACCCCTTCAATACTTAAGTCAACAATATGATAAAGTAGAATGCACGAAATAAAACAAACTCAATTTTGGAATGAATAAAATTATAAGGGAAACATGATATTTATAGTCAAACCTTTTGGGGTTAAAATCGGTATGTGGAAAGGTTCCTTCCATAATTAGAAATCTCGATCCTTATCAATATTAAATAAGATATAATTGAATCAAATAAAACCACATATATTTGCATTGATTCCCGATTTCTCAGGATTCTTTAGATATCACCCAAAATAATAATTTTTTGATCAGACCCGAGCTGATCTCAATTGTCATTTTCGTCCTGAGCTCGAAATATGCTTATATTAAACTGTAGTTCTTGCCTTTTTCCTTGGGGATCCGAGCTCCTGCCTTTTCGGCAGACCTCTACTTTTATCTGCCGAGCTCTTATCAGTTCGATGTTAATATTTTCTTTTATCCTGGATCAGTAGTTCCCGAGCTGAGCAGAAGGCCTGTCAATGGTTATACTTGTCATATTCTTTAGAGTAACTCGGGCGAAATCAGGTCTGATAAGTTATGTTTTAATCGGGTAGAAGTTGTAATGGTCTTGCCTTTACTTTGTTGGGTATCAGCCCGTTTAAATTTAAATTAGCCACCGAACACCAAACCGAACCCGGATACAGAGAAAACCATCTCAATAATCCGAACCCGAAACCGACGCCTACAGTTCGTCAGTTACCCGATCCAAATAGCTAAACACCTTCCTCCCTCTTTTATCAGCCTTCCGCGGCATACGTCGTCGTCCGAGACTTGCGACCGAAGGAAAACAAGAGAAAAGAAGGATAATTTAAGTAATCAGCGAAGAAGTGAAGCAATGGTGAAAACAACGAAGGGTGGCAAAACCATGAATCCAACCGATGCTCATCGGAAAGAGATTCGTAAAAAGGAATTGAAGCGGGTGGGTATCTCGTGCTGTGATTCTGTCATATACAGTTCATTTACGTACATAGTTTTTTGCCTTTTTGGGAGTTTTTGTCCACCCCCCCAATTATTTTGAGTTTTGATGTATTAGGATTTCACTTTTTGCTCAAT
The DNA here is from genome assembly GCA_907163345.1 of Haberlea rhodopensis. Classification (NCBI taxonomy): domain Eukaryota; kingdom Viridiplantae; phylum Streptophyta; class Magnoliopsida; order Lamiales; family Gesneriaceae; genus Haberlea; species Haberlea rhodopensis. The sequence goes on from CAJQUN010000191.1 coordinate 324,675, forward strand.
GGACTTTATTTATTTATTTAATTTCAGAACTACGCCTTTAATTGGAATTGATTGAAGCTGATGATCAGATTCTTTTTTTTCTTCATGGGTATCCGGGCAAGAAAATTTAGGCAAGAGAATTTTGAGTTAGAATTATTTGAGTTTTTAAAGAATTTTGGTGTTATATAAGTGATTTAGTTATTTTTTTTAATGGTAGGAATTGGTTACGGACCTATGGTATAACTCTCGCTAACCCAAGATTATAGTTAATCGTGATTGTGTATTTTGGAATGAGGTTAATTTGTTAGAAAAAGTATTAGGAAAATGCGATTGTTTTTTTTTTTTAATAATTTGTAAACCTTTGTCACTTCCCTTGGTGGAAGCCTCGTACTGTAGTTAATATGAATCTTCATCAGGCATTAACGACTTCTTGAGGTTGATGAGAATGTTGTTATACAGAATAAAAAGGAAAGGAAGAAGGTGCGGGAAGTTGGAATCTTGAAGAAGGATCCCGATTCGCTGAAAGAGCAAATACAGAAGCTGGAAGCGATGAGTAAGTTATAAAGTTTTGCTTTTGTATCAATACTATGCCCAGTCACATGATAAACGATGTAACTTTAGTTATAACGGCATGTTGTTGGATGAGGAAGTCTGTGTAAATCTTATTGGCAAAGATTCTATTAAAGCAAGACGCTATACCCTGCCTCCTCATTCATGATATTCCGTAGCACTAGCTAATACAAATATATGGGATTTTAGAATCAGCATGATAGATTCTCCATTTTATCCTTAATTATACCGAGTCCTTACCCAATGAAATTTTTGTGGTAGAAGATGTGATTTTACCAGTTCTTTGGCAAATATTATTAAATCACTTTCCTTTACCTAAAGTTCTTGTTTGTTTTTCCTTTTTTAATTTATTTTTTCTATAAGAGCACAGCTTCTCGAGACACACTGTTGAACTTGTGGTTGTCATTAAGATGATCTTTTTACATGCTTCTGCTTGTGTGCTGATGATATGGTTGCCGCTGCTTTTAGGTCCTTCAGTTGAAGACTTCAAACAGTAGCTGGTTTTAATTGAATGAAACACTATCTTTTCTATGTTTTATTCACAACTAGGTCAATATTCTTCATACTATGTCTGTATCATTGTGTATCACACATGATCCGTTTGAGTGACGATGGAGAGAGGGCTAGAGAAAAGGGAAGAGAGAGATACTGTTGACTGTTAGAATTGTGTTTCCTGAGAGAAAATTCTGTTTTTATATGGTTTCCTGATCCATGTTCAATTGATACTGCAGAAGCAGATGGAGCTTTGGACAAAGCTAGAAAACACAAGAAGCGACAACTTGAGGATACACTGAATCTTGTGATCAAGAAGAGGAAGGTAATTGCTAAACCTTATGTATATGGGAGGAAATTCGATCGTATAATCTTAGAGATTAATGTATTTTAAAAACATCATAAATGATGAATCTGTGTTTCATGTTTTCCAGAATGATCGTTTAAGAAACATACATTATCTTGGAACTCCATGATACTTAATTTTTATGCTTTTATCCAGAACTTTATGGTTGACATGACCCAAATTGATTAATGGAAACTATTATTTGAAATAAAAGTCATATATCAGATGACCATGTTTTTCCCCTCTCCATTGATTTTGTTCTCTCTGAAGTTGTATAAAGCGACATTAATAGTTTGATTTCCCACTTGTTGGGTCAGGAATATGAAGATAAAGCGAAGGAAAAAGGTGAAGCAACTGTTATGTTCAGGTCAGCTTTCCCTTGTTTACCTTATATAATTTTTCTTTTATTTTAAATATGAATTTTCATATCAATTCGTAGTTCAAAGTTCTGTTGTGCTACTCTTTTCTAGTCACTTGGGACCTGTTCGAAGGCGGACTACCGCGGAAGAGGAAGAAAGAGTCAATCATCCCATACCTGAAGTAAGTTCTTATGTAGTTTCCGTGATTTACAAACTTATTTTATTGATCTGCGAACCCCACAAATAGAGAGATATTTATGCAGGACTCTGTCTATTATCACCCAACTCTAAATCCTTCTGGAGCTCCTCCGCCTGGAAAACCTCCAATGTTCAAGTCATCCATAGGTATTCCTTGTTCTTTTCCACTTTATACTATTCAACGTTTAAGTCATCCAGGTGTATGTTATCGTTCCTTTTCTCTTTGTGTCAAACCACATTTTTTCTTCCGAACTCAGCGACCTCATCCATAATCTCTACATTTTAGATTCTGCTGTTTGTTTTGAATCGCAGGACCCAGGATACCTTTGCCAGAAGCTTCAGCAAGTAATATTGCATCTTCCTCAAAGCCCGAGTCAGAGGATGCCGCCTTACCTGTCCCACCTTTTCCACCTCCACCACCTCCTTTGCCTATTGCTGACATAGATTCCGGAGATGGATCTGTTGTGCCTGCGGGTTTGCCTTTGCCGCCGCCACCCCCTATGCCTCCAAAGCCTGCAAATACAGATGTTACTACTACATTGCCTCCACCACCTTTGCCTCCGCCTCCTCCTCCTGGTCCACCTCCAAAAGAACTGCTTGCTGTCCGTCCTCCTCCTCCTCCTTTCACATCCATTCACCAACCACCACCTCCTGGTACTTTTGGAAGTGAAAAGCCCCCAAAATCAGATGATTCAGCCACCAGGAATTCAAATCAGGTATACATCTCTCGTAATTCATTCAATGATCACTACAGGGCATCCTAAACTGAAGTGACATGATGAGTGTATTTGGTAATATAATCCTTCTTAAAAAAAAAAACGTTTCTTTTTTAAGAATGTGCTTTTTAACGTAAATGCATATATTATATAGTTTTTGGTGCTTTGTTTCCTCCTCTCTTAAAAAAACAAATTATTTAATCATCATACCCAAATAAAAAACTGCTTTCACTTTTGTATAACAAAACAATTAAACAAAGCATACTTAATTAAACTTTGTCTAGCGATGTTTCTGTATTCAAATTCTCTTAATATGGAAGGAATAGTTGCTTGCTTACTATTGCTGATGTTTATCTTCTTCTGGTTGACTCTCAGATGCCTACTGTTCTTCCTCCACCACCTCCACTGCCAGGGATGCCTTCAAAGTCTGGTAATAATCAACCTGAAAGCTCATATTCTGAGTCTGTAATAAAAGCTGCTACGGAGGGCAAAGATATTCTAAACATGATTCCTCCACCACCATCAATAAGGCAACATCCACTAGTGCCTGGAGCTGTCATGAACCCAAATTTGCAACCAGATGTACCGCCTCCAGGAATTTTGCGCTTTCCGCCACCTCCGCCTCCAAATGATATGCGCCCCCCGCTGCCCACCCCTGGAATTTCCGGACAACCTGTTCCACCAGGAGTCGTGGTTCCACTGTTACCAATTCCACCTTTTGGACATCCTCCTGGTCCTCCATTAATGATGCGACCCCCACTTCCACCTGGCCCACCTCCCATTGCACAAGATGGTTTTGTTGGTAGAATGCCTGCTCCTCAGAAGCCATCTTATGTTAAATCTGCTGCTTCAACTGTTATAAAGAAGCCTCTGGCACAGCATACTCCTGAGCTTACAGCTATGGTGGGTTTCTCTACTTATTTTTCCTTGCCTACACCAAATCTAAATAACTTTGAAAATGGTCGTGCATGAATGATAGTAGATGTGGATCTCAATAATAGATTAGATCTGTTTCACATTTTCAGTCTACTCCTGGTTGGGAAATTTTATATCGGAGTGAACCTCGATCGTTGTTGAATTGTACACATTGTGTTGTAAATCATTATGCAATTAATTTACGATACCCTCAATCATTGTTGAACCGTACACATTGTGTTGTAAATCATTAGACAATTAATTTACGTTACACTCCCCAACCCCCATCTGTCGTGTACCAAGTTCACTTTAGTGTTGTTAGTGGTTTCTTTTATTTGTCGGTGGTAAGAGATTAATTTAATGCAGCATATAGTAACTGATAGTAATGATTGTATTAGATTGCTTTAAAATACAGCCTGAAGCTGGTTTCGTGAGGATTAAGGTTGAGTCTGGATCTGAATCTAAGTTATCTAACTAACTTTTAGCACAGAGTGATTTGTGTTGAAGGAAAAATGGAATTCAGACGGGTGCTCTAGTTGTATTGATATTCAGGCAATGAGGTAAACATTAGTTGGCACAAAGGGCTTTCATTTTTTCTCTGTCTTAAGTTTTTCTATGATTTACTTTTAGTTAGGTATATTTCTGTCCTTAGAAAGGTCAAATACGAATAATCTGCCCTCGAAGTTTATCCAGTATAATATATAGAGGTAATTGTGATTCAACAGGTTTGAGTAAATAGATAAGCCCAAAGTGGAATATTTATTTGTCACTAGCATGAAGCACTGAAAATATGAATTGCTCATAAAAACTTGGGAAAAATATATCTAGCTGTATGTGCGGCACCCAAGAATTTTGAAGGGTGGCTACTTATTGTGTTCTTCGGGGATAGTAGAACTCGTTCTTCAGAAACAAAAGATATATGTACGAAATTTGAAAAATTTATGATCTGGTGGAAGGATGACTGCTTCTTCCTCTATCCCCCAATAGTCACCCTGCTAGCCATGCAATACCATTTTTTTGTTAAAGTTCTCTCTGTTATTTTTTTTGTTCAGGTTCCTGCATCTGTACGCGTCAGGAGAGAGTCTGCACTCCCAAAACCAAAGTCAAAATCATCAGCTGTTTTACCCACAAACCGGCCAATAACATCACCAGTCGCAAAGAAAGAATCCATTACATCCTCTTCTGCAACAAAGCCCCAAAGTATCGATGACTCCTATACTGCCTTCTTAGAGGACATGAAAGCCCTCGGTGCACTTGATAGTTGAGCTGAAACAATTTGCATGATTAGAGGTCGAAAGCACGGAAACAGCCATTTGGCACAACCGCAAAGCTTCATCTTCCAGCATCATTACCTTCATTCTACACCGAGTCATTGTCTACGTTAAGCAGCTTCGATTCATTGGTGTGGAGGCTCAGGATGACATCTAGCAGGTGATACGTTTAGCCTTGTTGATCTATGTACCTCATCAGTGTACTTTTCGTGCTAGTTTCTGCAGGTTACATTTATTTTATCTGAAGAGGAAATTGTATGTTTATACATTTACATTATTCCGCTTATCGCTCTCTCTAAAACTGAACTCCCAGAGATGGCTTAAAAGACCATTACGTGATAGAATTTCTCTGCACTTTTTCATGTAAATTTGTGATAATTATTTGATATTAAAATAAAAAAAATAGCTTAATGAACTTCAGTTTATTACAAAATTGACATCAGCCATAATTTTTTTAGCCAATCACATTTGCATGCTCAGTGTCAAATAAAATTATATAATTGTATTATTAAGCTACCATGAGAAGAAAAAACTTTGATTAGAATAATTTATATTGAATGGTAAATTGTTGGATGATAAAAAGATGGTTAGAGCTATTAAGGCAATGCAATATTAATAATACAAATGCTTTTATGCTATAAAAAAAAAACAATACAAATGCTTTTATGCTGGAAAATAGCCAAGGAATATAGAGAAATTAACAAGAATTGTCATGCAAACTATTATTAATCTATAAAATCCATTAAATGTAAATAACAATCTTATGTTTCAGTTTTATATCTATCTATAAAACTATTTAGTTTTATAAATATTTTCTACTGTTTGCTGCACTCGCCAAATTGGCTATCTATTAGTAAATATAAATTAATTTTCTGTTTAAAAAAACTATTGATAGTAAACTAATTAATTTTAAAATATTTTATTAATTTTATAAATATTTTATATATCAATATATTTAAAAACATTTCTTTTCTAATTTTTTTCAGAATTGTAACATAAAAACCTTTTTTCTCCATAGTATCCGACTTTAGCCGATGGTAAAAGCTCATGTTCCCTTTTAGTATTGACTCGAGTTGAAACTCAGTGACCTACAAAAACCTCCCTTACCAAAAAAAAAAAAAAAACTTTTTTTCCGCTGTTTCTGTTTTTAATTTTCTAATTTCGAAGCGTGCCAAAAAAATAAGCAATTATTTTTCCATATTAATTATTTTTATCATAACAGACTAATTAACACCATCAGCTCGAGTATACGATGACCAGTAACATTAACACGATCAGCTGCCACACCTCATTCAGAATTACTTTCCCCAAATCTGTCGGGAAGTCGACGACATGTCTTGCTGCTCCGACGTAACACTGCCGGGAACGCCATGTGAAAATAAACATTTTCCGTTCGTTTGGTGTTCTTAGCTTACCTCACAAATGTTATTCACACCTTAAAGCTACCCTTTTGTAGAATTCATTACTTTAGCAATGTAAAATTGCGAAGAAATTAACTTTGGTGTGCCGATATTACTATATGCGGGTTCCACGTTTTTCTCTTCTTCTCAATCATTAGGTATGAATATTGCCTTCTTTAGTTGTTGTCGTGGAGATCCATTTGTTTATTTTCTGTTATTTTGTTCATATTTTATGTTTTATAAATAATTTCATGTTTTGTGAAGGTATTTGAGTTCTTTATCGTGGTTGATTTCTTGTCTTCTCTGCAAATTGCTTCCATATTTCATTCTTGTGACAATCTCTGCAAAGTGTGATGGGATGAAGGATTACTTTAATCGTATGGGTTGTGCAGGAAGAAATAGTTTGGAATAAAACCTAAATAATGAAATGAATAAATGTATTGATCGTAGGCAAACTTAGAAGCTTTTTACTCCAGAAATATGTATCCTCAGTACACTGCTTACAAGTCTAGACAAAGAGGAAAATACTACATAATCAAGTTCTCATCGACGTTGAATAATTAAGGTATTGTTGGATTCTTCCTTCTAGACTACCCACGGAATAACATTGGAGTCAGCCTTCACTTTTTCTTGAAGGTCATTTTAGATGATGAATCCAATCTTCAGGTAGTGTCTAGAGAATTTCATCTAACTTTAGCTAACTAAACACGCAGTTTTGTTCAAGTTAAACTGGTATTGGCTTGACCAATCATCCTATCACTGGAAAACGAGATTTATTTGTGATTTTCAAATCCTATTATTTTCAGGAAATTGGAGACAAGATTTTTGGTACTTACGAAAAGTAATATTTCCAACAACGGTAGATGTGTTTCATAACTGCTGCAATTGTTTCAAACAATGAAAATTTGGGAATGAGTTTCCTTAATTAAGTATGTCGCTAATGGTATTTATGAATCATAATCTTTTTAGTAGAAATCAGTAAGGGTTTGATGTTTTGTTGCTTCAATTGGACCATGCACGAACCAGGGCCTGGATTTTTTTCACCAAGTTACGTGTTGGCAGCGTCTATATTTGTGATAATCAGTGCACTTGCAAAAGTGCGTAGTTATGTCATTTATATAAGTTGTTTTACCAATTACAATACCTTTTCTATCAACTGGTACTTAGAACACTAAATACTTTGCACCCCTTTAGTTCTGGTACCACATGTATCTTGGATTTGAGTTAGGAAGTTCTCCGTATAGAGAAGTTAGAAGAACAAATTTCAAAACCATGCAAAATCATTTGTCAGGCGTATATTGTTCAAAGTCAAGAGTGTGAGTGTGTGACTAGAATTCAGGATTTTATTCTTCGGTACCTTATACATAAATATTTAGATATGCCCTGATATTTTCTTGTAAACCTTTGTATTACCTCTTGGACCAATCATAATCTAACAAGTGGTCCATCATGGATTTAAAATGGGGAATAATCAACATGATTCATTTACCCGTCCTGGTCAATGGTTGTGAGGGAGTATGGTCAAAATATTTAGATTGAACATATTGGTCACAAATGTCACATTCCTAAACCAGTGGTTTGAGCATGGGTGCAGCATAGAGTACTCGCACGTGAACGAGGAATGTGATGTAGAGGAGAGATTATGAGGGCTGTTTATCTTTAAATACAATTTAATCAGTGGTAAATGTAGTAAAGGACCAAGTGAAGTAAATCTAAATGAAATCAATGCAATCTCCTCCCTGGATTTTCTTCCTAAATATTCCATTCATGATTACAACACATCATGAACATAATTGCATTCATACCAAAAGAATTAAAATGCTGTAATCCCAAATGACATCCATGTAATCTCTGCACATTTAATTATTTATACTGTAAACACATTTGTTTGTAACCGCACACATACATTTCATTCAATCTACGATGAAAAATTCACATGTCCAAATGACATGTATGCATGTCACCAACTCAGTTCTCTTGTAACTCCATGTTAGAACACAGGCATGCAAAATTGACTCGCATAAAACCCTTTCCACAATACAATCACAAACAACTGAAGTAATCTGTAATCCCAAGAAAATTAATGTAATCTCTCATTTATTACCTCTGGCTAATATTCTTTTTCCTCTAACTGTTTTATTTATGATACAGCTTTGCACACACCCACACCCACCAACAATCCTAGTCTTTTTGAAAACTCCAAAAAATACAATGCAACACTTACACATTCATATCCCCATTCACATCACAAGAATAGTGCCAACTTAATTCGCAAATTGCACTCCCTTTGCAAAAACTACACACTCAGACCTTCCCTTAATCAAGAGCACTCTTGCTCACCTCACACACACACACACACAGAGAATCAAGAGGGTTACTAAGATAAAATTATTGGAGAAATGGAGAAGAGACAGATCATGCAAAACCTGTTTGGTGACCAATCAGAAGATGAGAAAGTCGAGTCAGGACATGAATTGAGCAATCAGTCAAGCCATGTCCGTTTATGAATTTTGATTTTATTTTTTATTGTACTCCAAAGTTTCGATTGATTTCCTTTTTCCCAGTTAAAATCCTCAGAGAGTGTGGGATTCTTTGAATTGCAATGAAAAATTAAAGAAAATGCGAATTTGATTCTTTTTTCTTTTGAATGCATCTTGGCTACAGTCAAATTTATTAATGAATCCATACATTATAATCTTTCATCAACAATCTATTTTGCGTGCATACATGTATTAAAAATGTTTATTAATAAATCCAAATTTTTGTTGCCATTTTTACATGCAGTTGATGTACATGGCATCGTTAACTTGGATATTGTTTTTTAGCCGTCTATCAGGGTATCCCCATTTGTTTTTGGAATCTCATGCATACGATCCTTGAGTTCCATTTGTTCCAAATATTGTTAAAAATTTATTTTATGAAATTTAATTTCTTATTTTTTGATTAACATTAAATTGTGCCTACATCATCATTTACATCAATTTACAAATAAATGGCTTTTCTTTCCCATTCATTCATGAAGCATTTGTGTCATGTTCTGATGTAAGATATATATATATATATATCTTACATCAGATAGGATTCATTCGATGCATGGATTAGGTAAAATGTTTTTGGTTTGTGTTGTAAACTATTGTTTTGAGCATATTTTTTGAAAAACTTGATTTATTTTTCCTAATTGTTGGTATAACAAAAGTTTATGAATCGAATTTTGAATGTGTGTAAAGGAATTTCCGGCAGCAGCTGTATCTGCCTTCTTTATTTTTCATTTGGATCCATATCATGCAGGATCAAGTTGGCATGTCAAACCAATGTCCCACTTGGGAATCCTGTTATGATTTGGGATTTTTAGTGTGTTAATTATTGAATGATAGAATGTAAATAGGATTTAGGAACTTGGAATAAACACTGATATGATATTGAATTGAAATTGCATAATAGGAATTACAAACATGAACAAACGAGAGAATTTTCCCCTAGCAAACTGCTAGTACAAATCATTCCACAAATAAGAAAATAACTCCCCATAACTGCATTCCCCCCACTCTCTTTACTCCCCCCATCTCTCGTGTAACCGCTCTCCCTCTTCCTCTATAGACAAATTTAGTATTGGGCTTCACTTTGTTATCTTCTGTTGGGCCTGGAATCTCTGGAATCTTTGGGCTCATAACATTTCCACCCCCTTCAAAACTAGCCTTGTCCTCAAGGCGAAAATCTGGAAATTGGAGTGCGAGCTCTTCGATATCTTCCCATGTAGCATCTTCACTTGCACGCCCTCTCCAGTTATCTAATACTTCTGTGATTTCTCTTCCTTACTTCATTTTCTTCCTGTATGCAAGCACCTCTTCGGGTTCAAAAGACAGATATAAGTCTGAATCCAGGTCATGTGGAAGTGTTCTCCCCTCAACAACCTTGCCAACAGCCCTTTTTAAGCAAGACATGGAAAACCGAGTGTACCCGTTCAGGCAGTTCCAACTTGTAAGCTACCTTTCCCACCCTCTTTAGTATCTTGAAAGGGCCATAATAACGCGCTGCCAGCTTCTGGAACACTCTGGTACATACTGAATTTTGTCAGTGTGGCCTCAACTTTAACCATACTAAATCCCCTTCTTGAAAGTTCACATCTTTTCTTTTCCTATTCGCATACTTTACCATTTGTTGTTGGGCTCGTTCGAGGTTATACCTCAACTGTTTTAACACTTCTCTGTCCCGTAAAGCTTGAGAGACTGCTGCCACAGCTGTTTCTCCCAGAATAAATCGCACAATTGATGGTGGCTTTCTCCCATACACCACTTCGAAAGGTGTCATTCCCGCTGCTGTTTGGTAGGATGTGTTGTACCAAAATTCAGCCCATGGAATCCAAGTAGCCCATCCTTTTGGCTGCTCAGATGTGAAACAACGTAAATACGTTTCCAACATTTATTTAATGCTTCGCTTTGTCCATCTGTCTCAGGATGATGCGCTGTGCTCATTTTAAGCTCTGTCCCTTGTGCTTTAAAGAGTTCTTTCCAGAATATGCTCAAAAATATTGCATCCCTATCACTCACTATCGATTTAGGAATGCCGTGCAGCCGTACAATTTCTTTGATGAATAATTCAGCCACTGAACTAGCCGTATAGGGATGTTTCAACAACATAAAGTGCCCGTAATTCGATAATCTGTCAACTACTACCAATATGACCTCATATCCCATGGATTTCGGAAGTCCTACAATGAAATCCATCGACAGATCTTCCCAAATGACTTCCAGAATAGCCAATGGATGTAGTAATCCCGAAGGTGAAGATGCCTCATATTTATGCCTTTTGACAAGTTGCGCACTCTGCCACGAAGTTGCACACATCTTTTCTCATGCCCTACCAAAAGAACTCACTCGATAATCTTTTGTAAGTGCGTAGTGGCCCGGAGTGTCCACCTAAAGGTGTGGAATGATACTCTTTATTTAATACCTGAACCCATTTAGAAAGTTTAGGAATCACCAACTTTCCTTTAAACAACAAACATCCATTAACCATTTCGAACTCCTCAATCTGCCACTGTTCGATTTCAAGTTCAGTATGATTTCCATCAGTTTAGGATCCTGCAGTACTTCTTTTTTCAATTCTTCTGCCCCAATCCATCTTACAGTAGAGATCACATTCAAAGCAGCAATTTTGTCCCTTCTAGAAAGAGCATCAGCAGCTCCATTTTCGATGGCTGCCTTGTGCTTGATGTCGAACTCATAACCAAGTAATTTGACCAACCAATGTTGTTGGTCTGGGGTAGAAATCCTTTGATGTAACAAGTTTTTTAGTGGTTTGTGGACTCACCACAATAAACTTCCTTCCCACCAAGTAATGTCTTTAGTATTGAACCGCTAATACTAAAGTCATTAGTTCCTTGTCGTATGCAGATTTTGATAAAGCACGTGCAGCCAAAGCTTTGTTGTAATATGCCACGGGCCTTCCCTCTTGAACTAAGACCGCTCCTAAACCCACTACAGATGCATCACATTCAACCATGAAATCTTTATTAAAGTCGGGCATTCTCAAAACAGGGGCATTGCTCAAAGCAGTCTTCCACTTTAAGACTACTGCTCCCCTGAATTCAACATCACAAACGTTGGTAATAGCCTTGAAAGAAGCAATCGACCTGCTCAGGGAAGTATCCCCTTGCAGCATAAATCATGCTCATTCATTTTGAACTTCATGAACATTTTAGTCAAATTCAATACAAAATCGCCCAAGGTTCGAAGCCAATCCACACCAAGAATTACTTCTCGGCCAGCTAACATTGCGTTCATTTTTAAGGTTTGTGGCTGATTAATACCATTTACTGAGTACAAAGGAAGTTTAAGGGATTTGTACTCAGTATTGGGCTCAAGTTCCATACCCCTAACTTCCTTCTCCACTTGGTTAACATCCTCTTCATCCATTACAGATTCCATCTCCTCTTCTTCCCCTTCCTCCTCTGCTAATATTGTAGTCCTTAAGGTTTTGTTAACACATCGATGTGTGGGACTATATGGTTCCCCACACTTGAAACATAAGTCTTTTTTCCCTGCAATGTAGGTACTCTTGATGTGATACTATCCTCCCATCCTTCCCTCTTTGCACTGGAGTTCTGAAATTACTCCTATCTGCACCATCACCATTGCCTCTCATGATTCCCTGATTAGATAAGGGATTAGTTCTTCGGACTCCTCCTTCCATTCCTCTATTTCCCTTGTTCAATGATTTAGCAATAGGATAGGCTCTATTGCGATCCCTGTCACTCGAATAGGTGGGTTTAACCCACCCCGAATTTGTTCCAGCACCACTCCCAATCTTCCCACGGTCCACTACCACCCCAAACAACTCCCTTTTCCAAAGCTTGGGCTAATGACATGGCTCGATCAATGGCACGAGGGTTGTGCACAAACATTTTTCTGCGAATATCGATCCTCAACCCACTGAGGAAATATCCTAAACATTGCTCCTCCGTCACATTAGTAATTCGAGCGATAATCATTTCAAATTGCTCAATATACCAATCTACTGCTTGTTGCCCTTGTTTTAATGGCGCCACCAGTTCAAAAAGGTTAGTATCACACCCACTAAACCTTTTGAGTAGTTCCTCAGCGAACCTATCCCAACTTAAGTTTTGGATTCTAGTATTTGTCGATCGAAACCAATGAACTGCAGATCCTTGCATGCTAATATGCACCAGTTTGAGTTTGAATTCGCTTGGGGTGTCCTGAATCTGAAAATATTGCTCCATCTTTCCTAGCCAACCCATTATTTTCTGTCCCGAAGTCATTTCGCTGGTTCGTGTGGCCTTGGGTGTGATCGGTGTTCACATTGATTTGATTCCGGAGCAGCTGTTCGACCATCCCACGAAGACCCACAAAACTTTCCTCCAAGCGGTCGATTTTATCCAATCGGCCTTGCATTAATGTCACATTTTCTTGTATTCCCATTGTCGCCTTCTCCACCGCCTCGTGTTTAGCTTCTGATTGGGTATTGGCCATGGGTAATCCGGCAGGTCGGACCAATGTTATGATTTGGTATTTTTAGTGTGTTAATTATGGAATGATAAACTGTGAATAGGATTTAGGAACTTGGAATAAACACTGATATGCTATTGAATTGAAATTGCATAATAGGAATTACAAACATGAACAAACGAGAGAATTTTCCCCTAGCAAACTGCTATTACAAATCATTCCACAAATAAGAAAATAACTCCCCATAACTGCATTCCCCCACTCTCTTTATTCCCTCCATCTCTCGTGTAACTGCTCTCCCCCTTCTTCTATAGACAAATTTAATATCGGGCTTAACTTTGTTATCTTCTGTTGGGCCTGGAATCTCTGGAATCTTTGGGGTCATAACAAATCCTGACACTGATATGCTCTCCCCCTTCTTCTATAGACAAATTTTATAAATACATGTTTAGTAGTGCTAGCAGTTTTCATTCTTTTTTATGTACACACAAATTGATTTTGTTCTCTTTCAAATTGTAATAGCACTTTGTTGTTGATCTTTTGCTGGCTCAATTACAATTTTGTAAGTTTTGTAATTTCTTGGTTTTAATGCGTGCTTCTTTGATTCATTTTTTTATTAACCACTTTTCCCTTCAGCATGAAAAGGACTCAGAGCCCAACCCTGAGAATGAACACCAAGCCCAAAGCCAAGGAGAGGCTGAGCTTCCAAGTGAAAGAGGACCAAAGGTTTATGGTCATTGTCAGGACAGAAGCTCAAGGTCTTTGATGAATCCTCTATCCCTTTTTTTCTCAGTGTTAAAAGTTCAACAATTTTCATGTTAGTAGGATTTATTGTTCCTTAACACTATACTTCTCATTGTATTTGGGCTCATATTCATTTAATATTTGTCAAAGGTAAATAGCTTGGATGCTATCTATATTGTAAAAAATTCTCAAACCCTCTTATTTTTTTTACTTTTTGCCCCGCATTTCTCTGGTAAACCTCATATTGTAAATTTGCCAGATTGTTTTATCTGTATCCTTAGGGAATTTTAATCTGAGTTATGCTTACTGTATGCTTTTTTTTTTCCAATGCAGATCTCCTGGTAATGAGAAAGATGTGGATCCAGCAGTGCTTTCAGCTTCATTTATCCGTGACGTGTTTGGGGACTCCGACATTGATGAAAAAGCAGAGGATGGAGGTCATAATCAGATTGACGAAGTGGAAAATGTCAGATAAGATGCTAAAATAGTTTCTGTTTCTGTTTTTCTTGCTACGATGCTATAAGCACATTTAAAATTTATATATTCTAAATTTTTTCCCTAACGTAGAGATTACCTGAGGGCAAAAAACATTATGCCAATGTTGTACCTGATGAAAATGCAACATATGAGTGTGAAACAAAACAGACTGAGTCTAAGCTGAAGGGCAAAGATGTTGATGCGCCACTCCCACTGGTGTTTGAGATTCCTCATCGCCCTCCCCTGTTTTGCTCAGATCAGGTTTATATCACGTTTTCTTCTCATCGAATTTAGTAACATTTGTTATTTTCACTCAAATTCTTATGTAAGTTTCGTTCTCATAACTAACCTCAAGAGATCTGATATAGTGCCTATTTAATAATGAATTCCCATCATCTAATCAGATCTGATGTTAAAATGCCTGTAGAAAAGAATGCATAATTTTCCTACTTATGAAAGTTGACCTCTTGTGTGCTTTACTTGAATGCTATCAGTCCCAATGAAAACATTTCGTGTTTGAAATTATGAAGATTGGTACCCGTTCGTATGTGATGAAACACATCATCTTGCAACATTTTTACTCTCTTTTATGTTTGTCCAATTAAATTTTTTCACATTGAAGAAGAAGAGAACCCGAGAATCAGCTTAACCAAATTGAAATGTCAGATCGCTGACTACTTTAAATCATTGCTTCTTTCCTACAATACTCAAATTATATTCTTCAGGTCTGTTTGGCAAAAACCAGCACTTGAACAATCATGTCACGCAGATTAAAAGGAGAATCCATCTAAAATCGGGGAATAATGGCCAATTTCACTAATAGGATGTACCTATAAGATTTTAGCCAAAATCCTAGCTTCTCGGGTGAGTCGCTTTTTAGATAAAGTGATTTCTAAGAATAAATCCGCTTTTGTGGGGGAAACGGAAGATATTAGATGTGGTGCTGATCATAAATGAATTGATTGATGAGATGAAGAAAAAGAATCGAAAGGGGATTATCTTCAAGGTAGATTTTGAAAAGGCTTATGATTCGGTTGATTGGGGGTTCCTAGACCAGGTCATGAAGATGATGAACTTCGATCCGAAGTGGCGGGGGTGGATTATGGAATGCCTCACAAGTGCAAGAGCTTCGGTGCTTATTAATGATAGTCCTTCTGAGGAATTTGCTTTGAAAAGAGGACTTCGGCAAGGGGATCCGCTTTCTCCTTTCCTTTTCATGTTAGTGCAAGAGGCGTTGAGTAGAATGATAACCAAAGCGGAGGATAATAACTTTTGGGTGGCAACCAAAGTAGGACGTGCAGAAGTTCCTATCTCGCATCTTCAGTTTGCAGATGACATACTCCTAGTTGAAGAAGCTACTTTGGCGAATGCCAAGATTTTCAAAGGGATCTTGCGAATTTCTGAGCTCATGTTCGGATTAAAGATTAACTTCATTATCGGTTTAAATGTTCAGATGAGCGTTTTGGAAGCAATAACAACCACTCTCAATTGTTGTATCAGTACTTTGCCTTTCAAATACCTTGGGATCCCAGTGGGGTGAATGCAAGGATCTATAGTGTGTGGAATCCAGTGCTGGAGAAATACAACAAATGGTTGGCATGCTGGGAGGACAAGAGTTTATCGCTCGGGGGTCGTATGATTCTGCTGAATGCTGTGCTGTCATCTCTACCAGTTTATTTCTTTTCCCTTTTCCGTGCTCCCAAGAAAGTTTTAGCCAAACTAAAATCACTTTCAGATTGCCTTTCTTTTGTGGGGTGGTGAGTGCAGCCGAAAAGTAGCCTGGGTTAAATGGTCTGAAATATGCAAATCAAAAATAAATGGGGGGCTTGGGGTTAGGGACTTGGATTTTTTCAATAAGGCCATTTTGGGGAAATGGGGTTGGGGTTGATTTTAGGGGAGGATCAGTTGTGGGTAAAAATTTTACAGCCGAAATATGGGGATCTCAATTGGGAATCATATATAATGGGTGGTGGGGGAGATAACCGGAATCACTCTTTCTGGTGGAAAGATTTGCGGAGATATATTTTTTCAGATGTTTCAGGGTGGTTTAGAGAAGGGGTGTTCAGAAGAATAGGTAATGGTAGGGATACTAAATTTTGGACTGATGCATGGATTGGGGAGGAAAGGTTGGACTTTAGGTTCCCTAGATTGGCGTCTATTGCTAGAGATACAGATATTTCAGTGGAGAATATGGGGGTTGTGGTTGGTAATGTTTGGCAATGGTCGTGGGATTGGCGAAGGGAACTATTCTCATGGGAGGAGGATTTATTTAATGAGTTGTTTCTTCTTATTGACAGGTTAGCTTTGGATCAGGATAAGCAAGATACATGGGTATGGCGACATGATCAGTCCAACCATTACTCCTAGCTTCTTATGCAGGATGAGACGGTTCCTGCATCAGATTTGCAGCTGTCTTTCGAATAGATTTGGAGGAAATCTCAAGTTCCTAATAAGGTGGCTGTTCTAGCTTGGCGAATATTCAGAGATCGGGTACCCACAAAGAAAAATCTCAGATTGAGACAAATTAGAGTGGGGCCAATATCAGATGCTTGTGTTTTTTGTGACTTAGATGAGGAATCGACAAATCACTTGTTCTTTTCTTGCAATGAGGCGTATATGCGATGGATGAATTGATATGAGTGGCTTGGCGTGAATCTTGCTACTCACCACCATTCAGTCAGCCACTTTCTCCATCATTCTCACTTATTGGAACATGATAAAGGTCGGTAGGGATGGGTCACAATCTGGCTTGCTATAGTCTGGACCTTATGGATGGAAAGAAATGGTAGAGTTTTTCGAGGTCAAGATGCTCAGAAGAATAAATTGCTTGACCTAGTTAAATATAGGTCGTGGATCTGGATCAAGAGCTCAAAGCCAAAGAGCTTTTGTTATTCCTTTTTCGGGCTGGATTCGGAACCCAGTTGTCTGTCTACTTTCGTGCTGTTCGTTGTGTCGTATAGTATAGGTTCTATCGAGTCTTTGGGGGCTTTGTGATCATTGTCGCTGGCTCTCGTGTTTGGGTTTGTTACGTTTCTTAGTTTTCATTTTGTCGATTGTAAGAACTCTATAATATTAGTTTTTGTCTGATAAAAAAAAAATCATTGATAAAAAAAAAATCATTGTGCAGATGGCAACATTCAACATCTCCAATATAATCGGCATTGACCTCAAGCCATTTGATCCCAGTACATATGTTGAAGAGAACTATTATGTGACTGATACATCTGGATCTAAGCATCGTCTACCCTCCACCAACATAATTCGATGGAGACAAGTCATTGGTCCTGATGGAGAAATATCTGTAAGTTATCATGTGGTATCTTATCACAAAATTTAATGCTAAAGAATGCATTGTGATACATCAGTCGGAGCTAGTGAGGAATAAAATTGTGTACTGTGCATCAAGATATGTGTTAATAGCTGTGTTCATATGTGAATGCTTTACTGTTTTGAGCAAATTTCCTAGCTCAAGTTATAAAATCAACAACATGAATGTGTTTTTTGAACTTGCATTGTCATTCAAGGGTAAAATTAGATCAAATTTAATACAATATATGGGGAGCATGGAGATTGGTAGGAGCGAATGAATAATGCACTCTTTTTTTCAAGCATCCGTAAACCAAGTTTCAAGAGATATGTCTATTTAGTACCTAGATGCATCTGGCTTTCTCTGAACTTCAAAATTTGTTATTTCAGTTTACTGATTGGACCGCTTGATGAGATTTGTTGCAATTAGGCTTTTCTGTCAATCAAAATATATCTTTTTGTGTAGGTTGAAAGCAACGCTCGCTTTGTCACGTGGTCGGATGGGAGTTTACAGTTGTTTATTGGAAAGGAAAGTTTTGACGTGTCTGAGCAAGATGCCAAGGACATTCAGTCACATGTTTTTGTCAAGCTCAAGCATGAAAAGGTAAGGTGCCTCTTGGGTTCATCTGCTCATGCATGAATCAAATGTTATATGTGGACTTTTGACTTTCTGGTATCCAGTAATTGCCTGTATCTTGACGTCCATTTTTTGAGTCGCTTCATTATCACAATCATTTTATCTGTTTTTATGAATTGACCTCTGATTTTCTACACAAATTATGCAGGGACTTTACCAGGCCCAGGGCAGAATTTCAAGAAAGATGAACTTTACGCCTTCATCCTTATCATCCAGTTCCCATCGTTTCTTGACTGAGATGGTTAATTCCCGAAATAAAAAGGTCATCAAAGTCAAGCATTATGTTACTGATGTGGACCCGGAGATTTTAATGGAAGAAAAGGTGAAGGTAAATTGCGAGTTGGATATCTTGTTCTGCTATTATTAGAATAGATATTAAGTTTTTTTCCACGATTTTTCAGGCTGGAAAGCAAATTATGAAAGCTGATAAACAACTGAAAGAAAAGAAGAAGAAAGTAGCTCAGAAGTACATATCTAAGGGTAGTAAGGGGAGACTTGCATCTGAATTTCTGGAGGATGCAATTGGCAAGGTATCCCTTCTTGCACAAGAAACTATAGAAGGGAAAAGCTAATATGCAAATGGTTATGGTATCTGACTCAATAGAGCCTTCTCAAGATCAGGAAAATGACTTGGGACTTTCTTAGTTAACCTTTGAGATTGAATAAAAGCAGGTTTATGAATAATCTTTGGGATTGTGCTTCTACAAGCCTTCTTGGTAGTCGTAGGGTTACTAGAAGTCCTTTAATTTTTGTAATTTTCTTATTTTCTTTGTTGTATTTGTTTCATCACCTTGGAGGTCTTGGCCTAGTTTAATCCTGTGTATGATTTCTCCTACTTTTAGCATGCTTTACACGGTTATTTTAAAAAAACTTACAAGCAAACTTACAAGCTCTAAAAGCTTATAAAATGTTTAAGATAAAATTAGCTAAACAAGCTCTTCGAATAGTGTTTACTCATGGCAACTCCTTGCCCCTTACCATGCCAAAGTTGCAGAAGGGGGAAAATGTAAAATTTTACACACAAATATAAGATAGGGCTCAACTAATTGTTCTCTTTATATTTATTGGTTCATTGCATTTACTTTTGATTAGAATAATCATGAACCTCAACTCTCTGATGCTTTGCACCATTTTGAGTTGGACCAAGAGAAGGAAGCCGCAGCAGAGAAGCGCCTATTGATTGCTAAAAAGGCATTTCATTTACTTCATAACTCCCAACTCTTCTGTGTTTCTTATTAAAACTGAGATCACTATGATGAATATTATCTGACAGAAAATATTTTAGGGGCTAAATGATCCTGCAAGGGAAAAAGCAAAATTAAAAGATGGTCTTAAAGGAAGAAAGGCTGAAGGTTCCATGTCGTACGGAATGATCGAAGAAGTGCCGGAGGAATATGAAATCTTTGAAGATTCAGAAGATGATGCTAATGTAAGTGAGTATCTCTCTTAAAAATGTTCCCTCATCTATGGGCACACAAATGTTCCTGCTAGGTTCTCCTTTGTAGTAACTGTTGGTTTTAAGAATTCAATTTATTTTTGTTGTCATTACGTTCATTTAGGGAAATTCCCTTATTGTTTCACTCTTTGATTGCATTGTTCCTTGTGCGTGGAGTTTCCTTACTTTTATTGATGTTTGCTGTTGCTTCTATTAAATTAACAGTTACAAACTTTTGTTTGTATATAATACTCAAGTGATGGGTATGGTAGTTCACTAGCACATTTTAAAATGTTGAATGTGGTTAAACAGCTAACGCAGAAAGAAACATACATTTAAAAAGTGTGTAAAATGAAATTTGAACCATAGTTATTAAAGGCGCATAGCGCACTAAAGCGCAAAGAGGTCCTGGAGCTATAGCGCATAGCGCGACGCGAAGCGCGCGCTTTACTAAAGTATAGCGCAATAGCTTACATATTTTTAATACATCAATAGTATCCATAAAATTTAATCAAACTCATTAACTCATACAAAACAAATCACAAAATTGATTAAACCATTTTTTCAACTTTATGTGTTCAAGCGGGGCTTGAATTGATTCATTGTGAATCTGTGATTATATTATGTAGGCAATGTCAAGAATCAAGTTGCAATAAATAAAGAATATGTTTTGTTTTTGTCCGTTGAAATAAAGGCATGGATTCATTATTATGTAGTTTAGCAACAATTAGCAGTATGCTTTAGCAATGCTAATAGCTTAGCAATTTATATTTTGCTATATTTATATTTTGCTATATTCTCATGTATTTGTCAAACTTTGATTGAATGGACTAATTGATGATTGTGATGACTGATGAATTTTGTCACGTAAAAATTGAAGGAAAAGAAAATATAAAACAAGAAAGGAGAATCAATCCAAAAATAAATAATAATTTGTGACGAAAAAAAGAAAGGAAATAATGCAGTGTAATTTTGAAGAAAAGAAAAATAGAGCACTTAAACACATCAATCTGCTTATCGGTCGGCAACGGCTGGAGGGTTTATGCAACAAGACTTTATGTAACAGTAACCATAAAACTCTCTAACTTAACCCTAATATTCTCTAACTTGGTTTAATTTTTAATAAGCCCATTAAAGATCAACCTTATCAACGTATTTTGATAACCCGATAGCCCCAATTTTCAAGCCTTAGCAAAGGCGCGCTATAACGCACGCCTTGGTTAATTGAAAAAGCACAGATAGCGCACATAGCGCGCGCTTTGCCAAAACACGAGGCGCATGGCGCTGCGAGGCGCAAGACCCGCGCCTCGCTTCGCCTTGAGCTTTAGCGCGCGCTATGTGAGCTTTTAATAACTATGATTTGAACAATAATAGAAATACGAGTATATGGCATTGATCTTATTACAATGTCGGTATGCTTTCCACTGCTATGGCGGAACTTTTCCTGTTTTGGTAACAATGTATTGAATCGACATCTTTATTGCATGAAGAGTTGCCAAATGTGAAACTCCACCTGAAAGAAATTGGATATTATCATTAGTGAATAGGTTCATTTTAAACTCCGAAAAATGTTTAAAATGAAGCTAGTCTGAGATAGATCATGGTGCAACTTGGTAATATGGGCAAAGCTAAGAAAATGACACAGCAGGATGAGATATTTTTATTGGTTTGTTGGTAGCTTTCTTTATTGGTTGCTGTCTGGAAATTCTTTGAACGCGTTTCAATGTCCACAATTTCTGAGTAAATGAAGGTAGTTTCTGCATTCTGATTTTTATTCACTACATCTACGGGGGTCTAGTTATTCTTAGCTTCCAGTATGATTACCATGACAAGTTTCCAAAGATGCTCGCAAATTAAAGAAGTCCATGGATTGTCAAAAGCAGAAACACATAGAGATGCTCTAGACAGTTACAGACCACGACATATGTTAATATGGATCTTGACGGGTGTGAAATTGAGAAACTATAAAGAAATAGTGTTTCGATGTTGGAGAAGGAAAGATATGGCAATGGGATGCACAAGTATGAAGCTAGTGTCTGAATAAAAGCGTCAAAGGGTAGAGAAACCATTCTCCTGTAAGTATGGTGCAAGGATTTGGGATTTTTATTGAGATTGTGCCATCCAATAACGCTCCATGAATAGTTAAGGGCTGGAGTGGCAGATATTAGGTTTCTATCCACCAATCGCCATTTCTCTTCGTCATTATTGCGGAAGCTTTGAGCAGGATGATCAGTAAGACTGTGAGTACAAATCTGTATACAGCTTTACCAATGGGTAATGATGAAGTTATTATTTCCCATCTACAAATTGGTTGGGGAGGCCACCACTGGTAATGTTAGAATTTTCAAAAGTATTCTACGAAACTTCGAGCTTATATCAGGACTAAAAATTAACTTTTACAAAAGTAAGTTGGGATTAATATGGATCCTACAGAACTCTTATTGATAGCCTCTCCTCTGAATTGTAAAGTGGGTAGCTTACCATTTACCTACCTTGGCCTTCCGATTGGGTTATCAGGCCGGCGATGCTCGATGTGGGTACAGTGCTTGATAAATTCCGTAAAAGATTATCCTCATGGGAGGACAAAAGTCTGTCTATTGGGGGCCGTATGATTGTATTGAATGTTATTCTTTATGCTCTACCCATCTACTTCATTTCCTTCTACCGCGCTCCAAAAGCAATTCTCTCGAAATTCCAATCACTTCAAACAGCCTTTCTTTGGGGGGAGGGAAGAGAAACCGTAAAATAGTCTGGGTTAAATGGTCCGTCTTTTGCAAAACTAGATCTAATGGGGGTTTTTATTGGTCAAATGGGGATGGGATATAGTTTCCAGTTTTAATGCGTTATGGTTAATGGTTCTACGATAAATATGGGAATCATCTTTGGGACTCTGTGGGCTCGGGTGGGGTGGGGAGAGGTGGATCTCATTCTCAATGGTGGAAATATATTCAAACACATGTGTTCTATGATCAATCTAATTGGTTTAGAGGGGGGCTCTCTAGAAAAGTGGGGAATGGTGCTAAGACTAAATTTTGGAAGGATATTTGGGTGGGTGGTAGTAGTCTTGAAGTGATGTTTCCTAGATTTGCTTCCATTGCTAGGGATAGGGATATCTTAATAGGCAAAATGGGCTCATGGGTTGGGGGCTGTTGGGTATGGATTTGGGATTGGAGACGCGCTTTGTTTGAGTGGCAGAATGTTATTTTTGTTGATTTACTAACAATTGTTGATAGTTTCTCCATTAACCAGGACAAAGACAGGTGGATTTGGAATCATGATCTATCACTTAACTATTCTGTTCATTCAGCCCTATGACCTATTTCAGGGGGAGGCATCGAGTGAAGAAGATAACATAGAGGCTTCTCAACTACCGTGGGACTCTAGTGCACCTAACAAGATCAAGGTATTCTCATGGAGGGTACTACTAGATCGCATTCCAACAAAACAGAATCTTCGTAGGAGATCCATTCGCTCAGGGCCAATCTCGGATTTATGTGACTTTTGCCAGCTTTTCGAGGAATCATTTGTTGCTTTCTTGTTAAGATTCATATGGCTTATGGATGCCATGCTATCAATGGTTAGGGTTGATCTCAGTCCTTCACAAGGATCCTTTGAGCCATTTTCTTCATCATTCGAGTTTCTAGAAACACAGGAGAGGCAGGAACGGGTGGACGACCATTTGGATGGCTATGATTTGGTCTATTTGGCTTCTTAGAAACAATATTATCTTTGGTGACTCTAAAGACAGCCTATTAGAGCTAATCAATATAGGTCTTGGTTGTGGACCAAACATAGTAGTAGTCGTTTTTCGTACTCTATTTCGGATTGGTTTAGGGAACCTAGGATTTGTCTTTTAGCTTCTTAAGTTCGGTTATTTTGCTCTAGTTTCTCTTTTCTTTCTATTTTGTTTCGAGTCTGTAAACTTTTGTGTACCTCATGGTACTCTTTTTCCTAATTAATATGTTTTGTTTGATAAAAAAAAATACAGAAGGGAACTGATGTCAAGCTATCATCAATAGTATTTAGGTTACAATGAAGGAAATAATAAAGGCAATGTCAAACTAGTTAGTGCCACGAATGAGGAATAAAATTCTACTTTTCAACAATATCTCATGTTTTGGGATGGATTTTGGCTTATGCTTTTAGTTATTTAATCATTTCATCCACAATCAAGGTGGGATATATTATCACATGATTTTTCAAAATCGAGAAAAATGAAAATGTGAATATTTAGAGTAAACGGAACAATAATTTATCTTTACGTTCTTGGAATGGGTAACCGTTGGTTTGTCTTCTAGCGCTATAGTTAGGAGTTTACACTTTTTTCTCTCTTTTTTTATTCTACCTCTTGCATCTTTTGTAACTTTTCGGGTACTTCTTGTACTCTTTTTATATATATACATCTTTTGGCCTAGTGGTTGTCATCTTTTCCCAGTGTAAGAGGTCTCGGGTTCGAGTTCTCCCCCCTCGCCTAAAAAAAATTATAAACATAAAATTAAAAATATATATATCTTTTGCCTGATTAAAAACAAAAAAGCATACCGCCACTTTTAAATTTCAAGGATGTGAAAAGAAAAAGCAATCCCAAGAGTCAAAATGTCTAATTTGCTAAATTGGTTTGTTATGAAATACTTGTTTCTTTGCTTTTTAAAACCTTGGCCTTTGACCGAGAGTTTAGGTGTCCCGGAATTGTATAGATATCAACAAATGTGTTCAAGGATGTGGCTGCAAAGCTTTACCCTTGAGCAACAAGTGAAAAAGGAAAACAAAACCGGAGATAATTAATGTAATATATGCAGAGGGCAGAGGATGAAGCTAGATTCAAGTTTAGAGACAAGATACAAGAGTTAACATGAGATTTTTTTTTATCGCGGTTAACATGAGAAATTTGATCCCTAAAATATTCATCAAGGAGACAAACTAGGGTTTGGAGTGTTGGTATGGGGGTACCTGAGAATATTTTAATCACATCAACTAGGCCCCAAAAGACCCCACGTCAGCGAGACAAATAAGTTCATGAAGCAAACTACTGCAAGGCACCGATGATGACTTGGAACATTAGGAATCTGAACAGATTCATGGAACTTGAAGTTGTCTATCTCCTAAACAAGATGAAAAATTACTAAAAACCCAACAATTGGAGGTAAGTAGATACAAATGAAACATCCCTGTGTTCTATCTGGCACGCTGTTATTTGGACTTTGTGGATGGATAGAAATAGAAGGATCTTCAATACAGACGCGGATAGGGAGGAAGATTTACTAGATTCAATCAAGTTTAGAAGCTGGAGTTGGATAAAATTTAGGGGTTCTAGATTGTTACATTATGCTTTTGTTTTTGTTGATTGGGCTCGTGAGCCTATAGTTTGTCTTCTAGATTAAATCTTAGGATTTTAACTTTTATGTAAAACTTCGGAGTATCTCTTATGCTCTTTTATTTTTAATAATATTTATATTTTCCTAATAAAAAAAAAACCTAGTCCACTGAAGGATGGCTAAAAAACGATGTACTTATCAAAAAAATACGAGAGCCAAGAAAGTGAGAAAAGATAAAAACAACCTCGTTTTTTATTTAAACGGAAAGGAGGCAAGTGGAAAAATTAAGTGAAGGACTAGGTAAAAATACGCGATAATATAAACTAAAAGAAAAAGGAAATCTATAATTATAACTATTATATAAGTGACTAAGAGTCACTATTCTCATGAATAGTGTAACAGTTACTTTTTTTAATTTCTTAATAAATAAATAATTTTTTTTTAAAATTTTAAATTATTTTTTATTTTTTAACAGTGACTTTTTTTAATTTCTTAATAAATAAAATATTTTTTATTTTTAATTTTTAATTATTTTTTATTTTTTATTTTTTACCTATTATTATAATTTCTTAATAAATAAAATATTTTTTTATTTTAAATTTTTAATTATTTTTTATTTTTTATTTTTTACCTATTATAAGTGCCTAAGAGTTCACTATTCTCATATAGTGTAACAGTGACTTTTTTTAATTTCTTAATAAATATTTTTTTTATGTATTAATATTATTTTTAATATTTATTTACAACCTATTATATAAGTGTGTAAGAGTTCACTAAGTGTGCAAGGTTTGTAATAGTACTATTGCAAGGAATAGTAATGAATAGTAATTCACTATTTATTACAATTTTTTTTCTTAAAAAAATGTTTTTTTTCAAAAAATTATTTTTTGTTGATGCGCGGGTTTAACATGAACCGACTAGAAAAAAAATATATTAATCGATTGTTGATGCGCGCAACTTCAATTTATAGTAAGATGAACATCATGTTTTTTTTTAAAAAGTTAGAGTCGGCCCTTTGGTTATTTTGTTTCCATTCAATTACAGTAGCATGCTCGCTTTAATGATGATCGAGTTTGGCCTAAACCGACTAGGAGAAAATATATCTTGATTAGTTAATCATGCTCACAAATGTTATTTTTTTTCCAGTTTTTAGTGAGATGAGCATCATTTTTTTTTAAAAAAAGTTAGCAAGTCCTTTGTTATTTTTCCAATTCAATTACATTAGCATTGTCGTTTTTTTAAAAAATGTTTGTTAAAATAAGTTATTTGAAATGTTATTTTTGATCAACTTAAGAAAAAATTGACCAACATGCTGGTACCGGGCACCGCACCTTAAGAAAAAATTGACCAACATGCTGGTACCTGGCACCGCACCTTGTGCGGTGCCAATAAACTAGTAGGAACATATGATTATAGATATTTTTGGACAAAGACGCTAGGGGGAACCGATAAAAAATCAAATATAGGGGACACAATATATTTTGAATTTGATAATTCTTCAAAGCTCGCGCGAATGAAATTCTGAAGCTCAAAGAATTCATAGATAGTTGTCACAACTGAGGTTGCAAAACAATTTCGGAAGATATGCTAACAAGGATAGTAACTTTACGTATCCTACTCAAGTTTAGGATGCCAAAATCCGGTTGAGCATTAGATTGTGCATAGGAAAAGGAAAAAAACATCTATCATCATAGGCATATAAGAGGAAGAATGAAGAACCTCCATGTGTGAGGAAAGCCAAATTTTGTGAAAGACATCGGAATAGATACTTGTTTGATTTAATAATTCAATCATAATGTTTTGAATCATTTAAGATGGTTAATTTGGACGAACGGAGCATGATAGAACCTCCGGAAATGCAAAATGATTGTGGACAAATGCAATTGATGTTGCTTAACCCAATAAATTTAGCAAATTAATAAAAAGGGAAAATAGTTCTAGTATATTAAAAAGAACTTTATTTTGTAACCATTTTTGGCAATTGTTGATGGAATCTTGGTGAATTAATGTGCACCTTAGTTGGTGAATTTTTTATTTAAATGGAAGGAAGACAAGTTGAAAAACAAAGTGAAGGACAAAAGTACAAGGCAAAAGGCAAAGATACAGGATAATGTGAACCAAAAGAAAAAGGAACTCTAGGATATGAATATATAATTTATAGATATTTTTAGACCAGTAAAAATATATGGGACAAGATATGTATTGAATTTCACAATTCCTCAAAGGCCACGAAGGAAACTATGTAGCTCAAAGAAATCATGGAGGTAGGTGTCACAAGTGAAGTTGGATGGAAACCTGAGGAAAAGTTCCCTTGGAAAGATATACAAACAAGGATAGCAACTTTATGCTTCCTACTCAAGTTTAGGATGTCAAAAATCTGCTTGAGCATTAGATTGTGCATAGGAAAATCAAAAGAGCATCTATCGTCACAAACATATATGTGCAAGTGAAGCCAAATTTTGTGAAAGAGATTGAAATAGATGCTTTTTTTAAATAATTCAATCATAATGTTTTGAAACATCTAAGATGGTTAATAATTCAAGCATCTATCGCCACAAACCTCTATGTGTATAGGAAGCCAAATTTTGTGATAAGAGTTTTAATACATGCTGTTTTTTCTTAATTCAATCATAATTTTTGAAACATTTAATATGGTTAATTTGGATGAATGAAGCCTCAAAGAACCTTGGGAAATGCAAAATTATTGGACAGATGCAATTGATGTTGCTTAACGAGTAAATTTAGTCAATTACCAAAAAAGGACAAATATATTAACAAGAACTTTATTTTGTAGCCTTTTTGGCAATTGTTAATGGAATCTAGGCAATTTAGTGTGCACCTTAGTTGGTGCGACTTTTAGTTCATCTGATGGCTTTGGTGATTCAATTTTTTTTATGTTTCTTGAAGTAGTCGATGGCATTCAGTGCTTGAAGAACTTCACAATGA
This sequence comes from Haberlea rhodopensis, assembly GCA_907163345.1. Classification (NCBI taxonomy): domain Eukaryota; kingdom Viridiplantae; phylum Streptophyta; class Magnoliopsida; order Lamiales; family Gesneriaceae; genus Haberlea; species Haberlea rhodopensis. The sequence continues at coordinate 352,746 of CAJQUN010000191.1, forward strand.
CCAAAACTCTCATACAGCGTCGACTCTGGCTGATGACCAAGGATTTAAAAACTTAGGACGACTAGCTTCTGTATCAGTTTGTTTCGGGAAATTATTTGAATGGAGAGTTATTGGCGAAATAATGGATAATGCAAGTATGAAAGTATTGTGCTAACTAAAGTCGAAAGGATCGACTTTAAATGTCATAAATACTCAGTTTATGAAAAAATATATAGTGTTGTGCTGTTAGTGAAACCAATTGTTTCAAAACCTAAACATCCTTGTGTTAAAAATTAAAATGCTCCTTTTAATTTGATTGTTATGAATTGAATAAGCATCTTGTCATATTATCATCCAGGAATAATCTTGGTTTGTAAATTGATTAAAAAAACTACATAATCTCAGTTTGTAAATTGATAAAAGAACAACAGAATCAGAAACAACCAATGCTGTCTTCCTATGACTAAACTTCTTAAAATTTAGTTCTCTACTTGAAAAGTTGGAGAATAAACTACTCTCTGAAACCAGGAGTGAATCAATCAAAATTTTGGTCAAAGAAGTTTCCTAAATCAGAAGCTTTGCATCTCTCAGCACCCCCCTTGAGCTGATGAGTAAATATCTTTTATTCCAAGCTTGCTTGTTAGTCTCGATACTGCACCTTGAAGTCCTCTTATGAGTACATCTACAACTTGATTACTCGTAGGTACGAAATAAATACAACTGAACCACTATTGAGTTATTCCTTTATGAAAAGTTTTGTTACTCGACATGTTTTGCTAGATCACACTGTATTGGGTTGTGATTTATATTAATAGTTTATTGTTTATAGTTTTGCTAGGTTCCTAGTCATATTTAATGTCAGTATAAATAGGACTAGGAACTAGAAAAATTAGATAATCATCTAGGAATTCAACTAATATACCTCCTACAATTGGTCCATAAAAAGGAAACTAAATCCCAGGTAATCAACTAATTGAATCACCTATTACAGCCAATATAACTCCGCAATTCGCAAGAGAAAATCATTCCTTAATTTCCGAAGATCGGATCTCAAAAATTCGACAGTTGAAGATGGAAACTTTATATTGTGCTATATCTCAACTCAAAGCACACGGGGCAAACATGTTCACAAAGAGCATACCAAGACCTTTGGCTGAATAGGATGATTCTGTAATGATGAGAAGATTGTCTATTTTGTTATGGAATATTATTTAGGGATATTTGTAGCTCTGTTTGCGGTTAGTTATCGTGGTCTGCTCTATAAATTCCTTGTTGAATCCATATGGTAGAAGAACTATTTTCATAAAGTTTTCTTCATTTAATAAATTTGGTTAGACATAACAAATTGAATTGAAATTGAGGTCACTAGAGGAAAATCTTGGGATGTCAGAGATTGAACATAATAAAGCTAGATGATTACGTTGATTTGAATACTTTCAATATGGACCATTAGAGGCACTCGTGAGGAAGTGAAAGAAGATGCATGTAATGGACTCGAAAAAAAACAGAGAAGATGTAACTTGACATGGAGTCATTAAGAATTGCTAACCTCCAATAGTTATAAGAGACTAAATGGAATGAGAGATTCATTAGTTGACCCCAACTAATTTTATTAGGCCCCATATGATGGTGATCACAACTCACATCATTTGCAGGAAATATTATAGAGAGATTACTTGGACTGAAAAAGTGAATTCACTTTAAATCACTAGTTGACTGGAATCTTAAGAGATGGTGAATGATTTTGATTTACTGTTCTCATTAAAAAGCATGTTACTGGATTAAAGTTCCGAATATAAGAGTCATGGAGCCTGGTATGGATCCTCCTTCTGAGAGGTGTAATGTTCTACAGATTGTTGACTTCTCTGTCCAAAAAAAAAAATTAGTGAATTTGGTTATTGTCAGGGTGGACTTCGGCCATCCTTTGGCTGTAAGAGTGGGAACATTAAGACGTATAAAAGCATTTTTCGTTTTAAATTTTCTGTGAATCTTTTTGGCTCATGTTGTGAAGGTCAAATGTTTGATTTTTGCAACACATGCCTGGATGTAAGAGAGCTCAACTCTGCTTCTTGGTTTCTCCAAAACTGATAGGTTGATATGATACGCAATGACGATGTAAAGTAATAACAATTTAAAATTCTCTGCTGTACCAAATTGCAATTTTAATTCGCGATTTTTCTCGTCACATTTAATGTTTCATCAGGAGCCAAAGGCAAAAGGTCTGGAGTCTGGAAGTAGCCTCAGAAAGCAGTACATTGAATCAGATGCTGAATCCCCTACGAGGAGAATTGCCACCCATCGCCAGATGATGGTGGTGTATGTTAGTAGTGAGGAATAAGATGTGGTCAGTGTTATATTTATATTTTTTTTTTCCAGGCAAAACATAATAAAATATAAATAAGTACCAGAGGTACTAAAGAGAGTCATACAAAACAACTAAAAACATAACCACAATGAAACTCCTACTTAGCCTATCCTTGACCAGAACTACAAAGAGCTAATAAACAAATTCTAGGCTCATGTCTCCAGTCCCAAAACGAGGACCCCAATATATGAACTCCTCTATTACTAATCCAAAACCATGATCTAAAAATGATTAATTTTAACAGATCTCCCTTGATATCGTCAGCTCCTCGGAAAATAAGATTATTGCGCAGCAGCCAAATGGTCCAAATGATTGCTTCCCAGATAGTCAGCCACTCCTTCTGTCCCTTGGCATGTTTCCACAGTCCGGGCTCTTCCTTACAGTTTAAATGCATGCGATATGATGTCATCAAGTTGTGTACTTACATGTTCGGATGGCTTCATCATATATACGTACTAGCAATGAGCTATGCCTGCACAAGTTGCAGAGATCAGTAGTCAATGGAGACAGCGTGGGTGTACTAAATGATACTTTCTTATCCAAAGAGGGTCAAGAATAGCATCATGAGAGGAAAGCCCGTCCATACGCAAAAACTCCATATTCCCTTGTCCAACAAAATAAAATGGGTTAAAAAAAATTCCTTAGTCTGTTGCCTGGGTTGTTTGCTGGTTCGGTCGATGTTATATGTCTCTTAGCATTAGATTTTGGTTCCTTGTTTCTTATGATTCTGTCTTGTTGAACATACAGAAGAGGTAATTTTGGTCCTTTCTTTCTGTCAGGAAAGAAATTCATGTGTTCTTCTTTGGGTATTCCTTAATAGAATCCTTTGTTGGTGCATAGATAGTTGAGAGTTGCCCTTGAATTGAAAAGGTACGTGACTAAACATGGAGTACACTGTTATAGAGTATCCGGTTTGTCAGAAATATGATAGTTTATCAAATTCTCCTAGAACTTCCCTTGCATTTGTCCTCTGCCTCTTACTGATAAAAGTTGCTTGCCTGTATGACTCGTTTGATTCCATACCCTTTCCTCTTTCTTAGATGTCTTTAATAATCATCCTGTTCAAATTGCACAAACACTGTAGCTGTGTAATTATGGAACCTAAACCTTTCCTCTGGGTAGGAAGTAACTTGTCTATTCTCCATTTGTTTCACCAAAGGAGCTGCAAAACTAGAAAGCTTCAAAAACCTATTCCAGAGCCTCATATAGACCATCAAGATGCACGGTTTAAAAATCTAAGAAATCGGGGGATTATGCCTACCACGAGCTTTTTTGTTTTATCTACGTAACGTAGACGATGACTGAACATAAAACAAATGTAATTTCCCCCTTGACTTAATTATTGGTCCACCCCGGCTAGTGGAATCAGTCACTTCTTCTGTAATTTTTTTTTCCCTTTCAATTTCTCAACTCTGGACTTTTTACAGGATCGAAGGATTCAAGATCGAACAAAAATGAGCTCAATATCTACTTGTATCCAAATCATTCTAAAGAGAATCCTGAAGTTTCTCCTGTGTGAAATTTCTATTCTATGACATTATTTTATATTTGAGACTTTAGTGTGTCAACAATCGTCTCTCTACATTTTCTGAATATTTGGTGACGGTCTATTTTGCGTTTTGAGTTCTTGGATGATAGACATGTATGTTTTGTTCTTACTGGCATGAAAGGTATGATGATGCACACTATTTACAACTACTTGTTTCCATCATACATGTGACTTGCAAACTGAGTAAATGGGATCGTTTTTTTTTTTTTTCATTTTCGAGCTATTTCTAGCTGACTTAAAATTCGGCTTTCAATTTGAAAAATGAACTATTTTGACTCGAGTTTATCTCATATTAAAGTTCCAATTTGAACTTGATTAGTTAGGTTTGAATTGAATTATCGTCTCTATTAAACATATATTTAAATTATAACTAAATGTAATTTTGAATATATATAAAAAAATATCAGTATATATTTTAATGCTCAAGAACTATTATTCGAAATAATTTGAATTTAATCAGCTTGAAATATTCTCAAACATGCATGAGTTTGGTTTGAGCACGATAAATATGATTACAAAAAATAATATTACGAGTCTATTCGATATCTTTTGCATATTTAGTTGGCATTTCCATTGATTATGAAAAGAAACTAAGGAACATATTATTGTTGCGGTCAAATGCCAAAATTTAATGGTGGGAAATAGAACCTTATAAAGTATATTAAATGCAAAGCTTGAGTTAGATTACCAAAATGTATAAGCACCACCAAACATTTCTCAAAATCGATGCATTATAGTGTCTATTGGTTTTCAATTTTGACTTTTTTTTTTAAAGAGCATATGTGGTATTCTGCCTAGTCGCATAACGAGTCTTACTGCCTGATGGCAAGTAAATTCTTGGGTGCACCCAAAACCAACACACAACACAATATATAATATATATATGTTGATCTTTAGTACACTGGGTGCACCAAAGAATTTCAGGGAATTTCCCCTGATAGCAGGTCCAAATTCATATTGGAAAGTGAAAAAATTTGGTCCAACCAAACAAATCGATTGAATCTAGTTAATTTGTTTCCGTTTTTTTTTTTTTTTGGATATTGTTGCCTAAAAAAACATCAAATGGATCAAACAATATAAAACGAACGAAACTTGGGAGAAATGTTCTCTTTTATCCATGTTCTTATCAAAGTTAATTAGACTATTTTCTGTTATTTTGATTCGATTAATTTAATTTTTTTTTACAAAAAAATAGATATGGCTGGTTCGAATTTGTATGAAAATCTATGTTAGTCACGGTTTGGCTTACAGAGGATAGAAACGCAACTCCACATTCGGGCTTGTTTTACCAACCATTTTCTCCGATAGACTTTCCAACTCAAAGTAATTTGAGTCGAGAGGAAAATTGTAGGACAGTTGACAATGAGTGCGCAAAAGTAGTTTAATTTTAAAACTCAACGAAATTATTGTATTTCTTCGACAAAGTTTAAGGAATTAATGGTCCTCTCGGACAAGCAAATCAATCCTAGAGAGAGACAAATGACAAACACATGAGTTGGAAATTAATTAAGAATCCAAATGTATCACACAATATGCAACATTATATGTATCGAGCAATCGAAAAATATCTGTATTCATTAACCCTTGTCTACAGATTCAATGTGCAATCAATAGTGTTTCTGATTGGAGCTTTTTGCCTTGCCGGAGTATTAAAGCTCATTCCCTCTTTGGGGATGGACTAGAGTTCGAGTCGCGCAGTGTGCGCAAAAACTTTCGCCCCTCCCCTACTATCCAAAAATAAATAAAATTTATATAGTGTTTATGATTGCAATTGCATAAAGTATACATATGCATCATTGCATGATTTCCAAGTAAAACATTATCAAGAATAAACTGGTAACAAGAATCAGCATGCAAATATTTCTTGCATGGCAGATAGTTTATCAACTGGAACTCATAAAACATAACTGTTAATTCCGCCGCCTTATCCAGCGAGCTCTACGGATCATTTACAAATAAATTCCCCAATTACAAGCAAAATTTGAAGAAATTTAACAAGTAATGTTATCTGTGAACGAGTACATGGATGGTGGTATAGAAAGTCAAGACACGATTTTCTATGGAACACGGAATGTGCTATATCTGCAGCAGAACGATAATTTTCGACCATGAAAAAGTCAACAAAAGTAGAAATAACAGTAAATGAAGCAACAAATAATTGAAATTCCAAAGGATCAACTCTTAATTTAGAAACTCCAGTAGAAGACAACATCCGTTCTAAGTGTAAGACATTTATGACCATCAGTGTCCTAGTTTAACTTCTAATTTAACGGCATGTATATCAGGCACATTAATAGTTTCGACGCATTTCAACTTTCCACCCAAACATGGTATTTGTATCAGTCACCCAAACATTATAGTTTCAAAGCATTTCACATTTCCACCCAAACCAACATAAATTTGCTGCATTAATTATGAATTCATACTATGCAAGTGTTTTGTTGGTGCATTTCCTAGTACAAGTATTTATTCTATATTTGTGTGTCATTCATAAATAGGCAAGTGTTGCAATGAATGAGCACATTCAAACTAATTAGCAGGTCCCAGCAACTCTTAGAAACAGAAAAGAAAATATCTCAGTGTTGCACTAAAGAAAGCTTTTTAAAAATAGTAAGAGACCACTTCTAGCAGAAAGAACTTACTGTGTTGTATTCTCTTGCATACTTGAAACTCATGTATCATTCCTCATCGCTGTCATAAACCATTTTCATTCGCCGATGCGTTGTAGCCTTCCTTGGAGGAGAGTCTTCATCAGACTCAATATCCTTCTGTTTAAGGCCGCCTCTAGAACCATTGACCTGCTTGCCCTCCTGGTAAATAATAATGTTAAACAAGACACAGAGTGAGCTAGCACAGCAGGGGACCTTGGTGTTGCATATTCTTCACCAAGCGATATCTCGTGAAAATGTCAACTAAAGCAATGTATCAATGCATAGAAAAGCTTCATCAAGTTTTTCAACAAAAAATAAGGCTTCATCCAGTCACTATGATTCCTCTAACCACATAGAGACGCTGGGGTAAAATAAGTCTTTTTGCTTAATTTTTCGTAAATGGTTACCAATATATCATTTATTAGAGAGCGAAAAACTGATATTGTAAGACCAAATCTATTATAACTGGTCTAAAATGGAAAAAACTACAAATTATAAGTTGCCAAAATTATTAAGGTCACTAGGGGCACCAAGATGCCGTAAGGCCTTGGAGCTTGAGGTACGAGGCTAGGCACATGCCTTTTAAAGGAGAGGTGCACTGAGAGGACAAATGCCAAAAAAAAAAAAAAAAAAAAAAGAAGAATAATGATGATGATGATATATATTAAACAAGCTACATATTTTCAAAGATAATAAATCAATAAGAATAAATACCTCAATAAAACCAAAATAATTTGCAAAAGGTGTAATAAAATAATCAACTTCAAAACTACTAGATTTAAATGTGAATCGTAACCATTTACTAAAAATATAAAAAAAAACTAGATAACCCACAATAACCCAAGCCCAACTAAAAACAGCCCAGACCAGGCTTCCTGCTCGGAGGCACGCACCTCTGGTGATGCATATTATGATGACACATGTAAATTCATAATGGTATAACGGAATGTTAATGTCACACTATGAAGAAGTTCCATTATTCCAACTAGAACAATTATCTAGAGAGGCAAATATTTTAATATTAAAAGAAATTTAAAGAATAAATTATGTAATGAGACATGTAACATGTTTAGCTTCAAGCTCGATCCGTTTTGAAGAAGTACCACTGTACGGCTACAAGTCGGTTCTTTTCATATTAGAAGAAATTCAGATAAGTTCTCCTCCCCAATCAGTTTTATATTTTAACATGGTATCAGAGCCAACTCTTATTGTTCATCCATCACCGTGAAAATCACCATGTCTGGATCCAGGAACTCGAAGGACTCTTCGTCCGACCCACCACCAGAAAAAAAATCTGATTCGCGTTCATCCATGCCTCTATCTAAAATTTCTCTCTACAAATAACCAATCACACAAATTGAATTCCCGAAACTGCCTACAATGGTCCCAATCAGTCTTAATCGTGATTCGTGGACGTGGAAAGATGGGTTTCGTGAATGGTGATTTCACAAAACCAGCCGATGATGATTGCGGCCGCTCCCAGTGGGAACTTGACAATTCTATTGTCATGGCATGGCTAATAAATTCGATGGAACCTCGAATCAGCCAAAGCTATCTCTTCCTTCGCACGGCGAAGGCTATTTGGGATGCAGTAGCCGACACCTATTCAGATCTTGGAAATTGCTCTCAAGTGTTTGAGTTAAAGACACGGTTGAGGGAGACCAAGCAGGGCACTCTTGATATTACATATTATTTCACCCTTGTGAATAACTTATGGCAGGAGTTGGATCTTTTTTTATGAAGCACATTGGGGTGAAGCGGATTTGACAGCAAAATTCTGGAAATTTATTGAGAAGGAACGTATATAGGATTTCTTGACTGGCCTTAACAAGGATTTGGACGAAGTTCGTGGCCATATCCTTGGGCGTGGAACATTACCAACCATCCGCGAAGTTTTTGCTGAGGTACGTTGCGAGGAGAATCGACGTCGTGTGATGCTTTGCGAACCTAAAGACATTTCTTCCCCTGTCATCGCGGAATCCTCAGTCTTAGTGTCCAAAGGGACCGGTGAATGGGCTGGAAAAAACGCTGGCAGATTCAAACCGAATAACAAGGACGAGAAGGTTGAGTGTGAATTTTGTCATCGGCCATATCACACGCAAGAAAACTGCTGGAAGTTGCATGGGAAACCACCCAACTGGAAACAATGACCTCGGAATAAAGATGGCAGGGGGTTTCAAGCAACATCTGAAACTCAAGCCAAACCGAGTGTTCCCTCAGAGCCCGTCACCATCACCCTTCCTAAAGAACATCTCGAACAGCTTCAGAACTGATCTCCTTATCGATTGACAAATCGATGCACTCTAGCCCAACAAGGTAATTTTCCAACCGCTTACAATGCTGCTACTGAAGAAAAACGACCTTGGATTCTCGATTCGGGTGCATCCGATCATATGACAGGTAGTTCTGTGTTATTTTTTCTGTTATACACCTTGCCCAGGCAACCTTAAGGTCAAAATTTATGATGGGTCCCTGTCCACTGTAGCGGGAAAGGGTTCGACTCGGATCTCAGACACATTAACAGTTCACTCAGTTTTACATGTGCCAAATTTGGCTTGCAACTTGTTATCTATAAGTCAGCTAACAAGAAACAACAATTGCGTTGTTACCTTTTCTGAGTCCTATTGCACTTTTCAGGAGCAGGGTTTTCGGAAGATGATTGGCAATGCTAGAGTTGATGGAGGGATTTATTATTTGGAGGCTGCCGTCCCTGAGAGTAAACAAGCATTTCAAGTTGATGTTGATTCCTTTTTCTGTTTCCAATAATGATGCAATTTTGTTATGGCATCGTAGATTAGGACATTTAAACTTTCAGTATTTGCGGCTTATGTTTCCTACGTTATTTCATAATAAAAATTCTGACTCTTTTATATGTGAAATTTGTCAACTTGCCAAACATACCCGCTCTGTTTTTCCTCGTAAACCATATAAGTCCTAGCCGTCCATTTGCCTTAATCCATAGTGATTTATGGGGACCATACCGTGTGAATAACTATTCTGGTGCTCGTTGGTTCATTACGTTTATTGATGATCATACACGAGTTTGTTGGGTCTACTTGTTAAAAGAAAAATCTGAAACTCACAAAGTCTTTCAAGCATTCCACTCAATGATCAAGACTCAATTTCACACTGATATTCAAAAATTACGAACTGATAATGGTAGAGAATATTTTCACACCATCCCTAGGGGATTATCTCACTAGCCAAGGAATCATTCACCTTAGTTCTTGCCCATACACCCCTCAACAAAACGGTGTTGCCGAGAAAAAAAATCGTCACCTGTTAGAGGTCGCCCGCGCATTAATGTTCACTATGAATGTTCCTAAATACCTCTGGGGTGAGGCTGTGCTTACAGCTACATACTTGACTAATCGAATGCCTAACCGTGTCCTAAAGTTCCATACCCCGTTATCTCAACTGCTAAAATTGTACCCTGCTTATCAGACCACCTCATTCTTACCTCTTAAAACCTTCGGCTGTACTGTTTCATCCATAACCATGACCCGGGTATCTCCAAGCTTGATCCTCGTGCCATTAAATGTGTCTTCATAGGATATTCTCCTACTCAACGAGGCTATAAGTGTTACTCTCCCACTCTAAGGAAATCCTTTATCACTATGCACGTCACCTTCTTCGAGACTAAATCCTTCTTCTCCACGCCTGATCTTCAGGGGGAGATTATACCTATTGGAAATCAGTCGTGTGATCATTCCGTTAGCCCCATACCTCACGGCCCACATCATGTGTCACCTCACATTGTTCCGTTAGCTAAAATTCTCCCTAACCAAATGATTCCGAGTCTAATATGCCAATAACAGAATCTGCAGAATTGGAAGTAGGGGGAGATAATGCAAGACATGAATAACCAGTTTATTCAAGGAGAAGAACAGTACCAAAGACAGTCCCGACTAAAGCTCCGCAGAACCAAAGAAGTTTCCATAACTCAACTCCACAACATGTCGAACCCGAGGTAACATCTTCTGATCTTGATATACCTATTGCACTTCGAAAAGGTGTAAGAACATGTACTGCTCATCCTATTGCACAGTTTATTTCATACAATAAGCTTTCTCCCAAGTTTCGAGCCTTTACATGTGAGTTGTCAAAAATTGAAATTCTTGCAAATATCCATGTTGCTCTAACACATCCAGATTGTGGAAAAGCTGTGTTTGAAGAGATAAATGCGCTGAAGAAAAATGGTACCTGGGAAATTACAACACTACCAAGGGATAAAAAAACTGTGGGTTGTAAATGGGTATTTGCTATCAAGTACAAGGCTGATGGGAGTATTGAAAGGTACAAAGCAAGATTGGTAGCCAAGGGATTTACTCAAACTGCTGGGATAGACTACCAGGAGACATTTGCTCCTGTAGCGAAGATGAACATAGTAAGAATTTTAATATCTTTAGCTGCTAATCTTGATTGGTCATTACAGCAACTAGATGTGAAGAATACATTTTTGAATGGGGACCTTAATGAATAGGTATACATGGACTTTCCTCCAGGATTTGAAGAAAGGGATAATAGAGTTTGCAAACTAAAAAAGGCTCTTTATGGTTTGAAACAATCCCCAAGGGCATGGTTCGAGAGGTTTAGCAATGCCATTAAAAGTCGAGGATACACTCAAGCTCAAACCGATCACACCCTATTTTTCCGACACTCTAAAGATAGAAAAATTACCATTCTAGTAGTATATGTGGATGATATTATTGTGACAGGAAATGATCTTGAGGATACAGCTGAATTGAAGAAATTTTTAGCTACTGAGTTTGAAATAAAAGATCTTGGTCCTCTGAAATACTTTGGGAATGGAGATAGCACGAAGCAAATTGGGAATATCCATATCTCAAAGAAAATATACACTCGATCTACTAAAGGAAACTGGCATGTTGGGATGTAAACCAGTTGACACACCTATGGAGCAAAATTTGAAGCTTGGAATCAGTGACAAGAAAAACAGTGTTGATCGAGAAAGCTATCAAAGATTGGTGGGGAAATTGATCTATTTGTCTCATACGAGACCAGATATTGCCTTTGCTGTAAGTGTAGTTAGCCAATTTATGCATTCACCATGCAGGGAACCTTTGGAGGCTGTAAGAAGGATCCTCAGGTATCTCAAGGAAAATCCAGGGAAAGGTTTGTTTTTTGGTAAGAAAGAGCATAAAGGAATAGAAGTTTATACTGATGCTGATTGGGCTTGGATCCATAGTTGATAGAAGATCTACCACTGGTTATTGCACCTATGTTTTGGGAAATCTCGTAACTTGGAGAAGCAAGAAGCAGTGGTTGCTCGAAGTAGTGCAGAAGCTGAGTTCAGAGCAGTAGCCCAAGGATTATGTGAAGGAATATGGATAAAAAGAGTTCTGGAGGAACTAAAGATGCTCAATAATGAACCAATGAGGCTTTACTGTGATAACAAGGCAGCGGTTAACATTCCTCATAATCAGTGCACCATGATAGAACGAAGCATGTTGAAATCGACAAACACTTCATCAAAAGAGAAGGTTGATGATAGAAGTGTGTGCATGATTTATATACTATCAGAAAGACAAGTGGCAGATATTCTAACAAAAGGCTTGCCAAAAAATACCTTCGAACAATTGACATGCAAGCTAGGAATGATAAATATCTATTCACTAGCTTGAGGGGGAGTGTTGGAGATTAGATTGTAGTTTATCTTTTATATTTTCCTATCTTGATAATAGTTATCAAGATTGCATAGGATTAGAAGATAGTCAAAAATATCATCCATAATTTAAACATGGATTTCTAGACTAGATTTATCTCTCTTTGTATATAAATATGCAGTTGGTATGAAATTGTTCTCCTCCCCAATCAGTTTTATATTTTAACATTAGTTAGCAGGTTAAAATTAACCTCGTGATATTCAAGTTTCAACCAATTTAGCTCATAGTCAAGGACAAATATATGCCTTCAGGAACGAATTAGGTAGACTGTATTTGGAATCCAAACAGTTCTTTGTGATTGCATGACCTACTATCTCCAAAAAAGCAAGCATTTTAGAGGTTGATGCATGGAACTTCTCCACCATTAATACTTTTAATCGGTTTCAACTCAACTAGAGGAAACTGTCATACATCTAAAGATGTCTATTGTGTTCTTCAAATAAGCAATACGCACTCTTATATCGTGCAAAAAGATGTCTATTGTGTTCTTCAAATAACACTAGAGGAAACTGTCATACATCTAAGCTGAAAGATTGAACTTAGAGATGGCATATATGTCTGTCAATATTGAAGCAACTGCCACAAATTATCGGATACCATAGACATGAATTCAGCCTCAAAATATCATACGCAAAAAAAAAAAATTTATAATGTGCAACTTGGTGAAGAGCCCTATTATCCTTTAAGAAGTCAACAGATACTTTAGGATGAGGAAAGAGAAACAAAAACTATTTCAAATTTTGTGGCAGATACATCCATACATGAAAGCTAAAGCAAAAAGAATCATCATGAAAAGAATTTTCCCTTACCTCAGCCTCTTCTTCGGATTCAACATAAGTCTCTTCCTCCTCTCCTTGCTCATGTTCTTCCTCTTCTTCAGCATAATCCTGTTCTGCTTCTTCATCCCTTCTATGTAATGGAGGATATTCATCTTCATCCCCTTCAGTTTCATATTCGGATTCCTCCTTCTCACTTTCAGAGAAGTCCACCGGTCGTCGCGATGATTTAGCAGCTGGAAATGCCGACTTCTGAGGTATATCTTTTGGGCCCTGAATGCAAAATCCATGGAGTTAAAATCAAGAATAACGATAACATAAAATACAGTGGCTAAAGGTAAAGGAACAGGATTGCTGATATTATGGCGGATTGACTAACCTTCTTAGCATTAATAATGCGCTTCTCTGCTTGAGCTTCCAATTCTAGGTCTTCCTCAAAGCGACGGCGTCGCCTAGAATCATAATAAACCTGTCCATCCTCCTAATGAAGGGAAACATGATACAGAAACTAATTTCAGAACGGAATTATAAGACAGGGAGGGAAGTAGATTTCAATTAGACAATAATGATATGGCAAAGGCAAAAGCAAAAGTAAGCTCATGTGCAGAAAAGATGCCCTAAAATCTACCTCATCAGGTGCATCCTCCAGAAAACCAGGTGAAAGTTGACGTTCCCTGCGGATGGGTTGTGTATATTTACGATTCACCTTCTCCTTCTTACGGTTAAGAAGTCCGCTAGCTTTGATTGATTGACTAGCAGCCTTAAAAGTCACACAACAAAGAAATAGTTAATGTCCATTCACCTGATGCATCAAATGGTTATTTAAAGCTACCTTCTCTTTTTGCTCCTTCTCCCTCTCCGGATCAATATCAGTGATGCAGTTCTTGACTTTGAAAACCTTTTTGTGTCTCGAATCAACGAGAGCAGTCAATAAACGATGAGAATTAGAGGATAACGATGAAGGCATAAACCTCATTTTTGATGAAATGCTACCCTGGGATTGAAGAATTCCCTGAAAAAGGATTCTCAATCAATCAAAGGCTCACCGCTATGCTTCAAAAAAACTAATAAATCTAAAGAAGATATTAAAGATACCATCTATCTGGACCTATGCACCTATTAAAGTTTTATTGATAGTTTCGTGGATACCATTAAATTATAGGTATAATAAAGAGACAATGCACAATATGCTAAGTAAAATGAAAATCTTACCTTTCCATGTCTAAGGAAAAGATGTGCTTGTTCGTGTTGGGCATCCTGCTTGGATATATCAAGCACTTCATTTCCAATAAGCAACTGTAGGCTACCATCTGACCACTCCACAAATCTAGCGTTGCTTTCAAGCTACACAGGCAATCACTCTCTCATGAAATCATAATAACAATCAACTGAATTCAGACATATCAACATTGTTGTTAATGCGATTCAAGTACAAAAGCATTCCTGTCCAAGATAAAGTAATGAATGGACCTCATACATCGAGACTCTTACAAGGATTCCAAACAATTATGATGGATTTATATCATGAATTTAAAATCCTTTAATTTAAATTCTTTAATCCGATATTTGAATATTGAGAAATTCATTTTCATGTATGTACACATGTTTAGAATGAGAACAGCTAAACAAGCATTGAAGGATTCACTTACAGATATTGTGCCATCAGGCTTTTTGACCTTTCTCCAACGAACAACATTATTCTCCAGACGTATCCGCTTTCTAGATCCCAATTCATCGTTTTCATAATAATCTTCCTCCACAAATGTGTTGGGATCAAAAGGTTTAGAATCTATGCCCATAATATTTGAGACTTTGATCATATTCATCTACAACAAAACAATTATCATTCCTAGTTCTGCAATTAAGCACTTAAATATCATGAGTTTATTACTATATCCTCCACGTAAACTAGAACCAATATCCCCTCCAAAATAAGTAATCAAAGAAATAAAAATTAAAATAAAACCAACAAAACCATAACTTGTGGATAAGAATGTCCAATTTCTAAGGAAAATAACCAATATATTTTATGCTTTAGTTTGGCTTTTTACAAAAGCAACAAGAACAAGTTTAGGTTCTTCGTTCTTGGGAAGTCCTGGAGAAAAGCTAGCCTTTCAGCAGATCATATCTTGAGGACTTGACATAATTCATAGAGAGGCTGAAATCAAAGTAAGCATGATGAATTGCTCAGAGTTGTCAAAGGATAAGTGGTGCCGCACAAAATACACAAAAAGTAACTGCCCATTTTTATCTTGTTTTCTTAGATGATGCCCGCAAAAGCCCAATGTGATTTATCTTTCATACCCTCATACTATTATCAAAAGTTCCACGATTCTCACTGGCGTCATTTCAGTTACATCCATGTTTTAAATTCTATATAACTTCAGCAAGCATCCAGCCTAAATTATAACACATTGCACAGAATGAACAACTTACATGTTGTTTGAACCCTATAACTCGATTAAATGCTTCAGAAGAACCTAAATGACTCATCACATCTTATCCAACACAAATTACAAAATTGTCTTAGGTTGTTTTTAGAGAAGTTGATGCCCCATGAAATGATTTAGAACTATCAAAATATATAGCCCAACTGGTACCACCGATAAACAGAAACACTGGACTCCTTAAGTGTGTAACTTCAGGTAAACCTTGTTCGATTCAGCTGGAGGACGGCGCAGAGGAATCCCCAACTCCAGTGGCGGGCCAACTGGTTTTTCTTTAGATTTAGCAGTGATATGCTCTTCTTCAGAATCATAAGGTGCATCTTCATCAGGTATCATATCCTCCGGTCTAAGCTCTCCCTCGTAAGTTTCCTCTTCGTCCACGGGTGATCGCTATATCAAGGGAAAATATGTGAATCATTTCATGAGTACATTATTTATAACTGAAGGGCCCCTATATATATGAACAAAGAATAAAGCTTCAAAATGACTTCTGATACTAACGTTTCCTTGTTCAATCTGATTCTGAACTTCATATTCTGCTTGTTCTTCATCATCAGAATCCCCAAAAACATCACGTATCTCTGGCGCTGAATGTAAAATTTGATCACTTTTCTCGTCCCCAGGTGATCTGCTGCAAGCCATTAAATTCAGACCCTAGGACACAGCAATCTATAATATTGCACTGAAGTAAAACATACGAGCAAGACCAAAAAATAAGTTCAATTCTCTGGGGTCCATGTCCCTACAATTCATTCTTGTTAAGAAATCCAAATCCAATAGATCAAATTACCTCTTTCTTCAACTTATCAATGTTGTAACAGTACAAGTCAGAGGATGCTATTTCCAAAGGGTTCAATATCAACATCTTATAGTCAAAGAAATAGCATGTATAAGCAAGAAAAATTATAAAAAGACTGGCTTTAAGCATGATTTACCATCATCAATCAGTATCAATCAGTATCATTGCATCACGAGTACAAGAAATGGAGTATACAAGGGGAGAACAGATTCAACTAACTCAGAACTTGAAATATCCAAAGCAGGGGGAAGAAAATACGCCACGTTTATAATGCAGTTTAAGCAGAAGGGAAAACCAAATAATAAACGTGTTCATTCATGAGCCAGTAGCATGTTGAGTAAGAGACCTGGGTCTCTGGGCCATATTCACTTCATCGTCCTCATTAGCAGCAAAGTGATAGTAGTCACTTTCTTCCCTTTGATCGCCTAATTCACCTTCTTGAGAGCTCTGATCACTCTCACCTTCGCTCTCTCCATGTAAACGATCAAGATCTTGAGGTTCACCCTCACTCTCAATTTCTGCCTCTCCCTGACCTTCACCTTCGCTTTTAGGTCTTCCATCAACTTCATCCTAAAAATAAAACAAAAAGCATAATATATTGCACTTGGTACGAGCAGGATTATATATGGATAAGCGACAAGCTATAGTGAGACTATTGTAACAAATTGAATTAAGAGATGTGATAGTGACCGATACATAATAATATGTTTGGTTCGATTAGTTAAAATTATGATTAAAATTAAAACTAAATAATGAACTACATTTCTACCTTTTGACCATCACAAGTAATTTTTTTGGTTAGGCAAAAGTATTTATTAGAAATGGTTGTGTTTGGTTGATGTGATAAGATTATGAAATGATAAATTATACTTATTAAAGTGATCTGATAGGATGAGAAATTTTAATTGATTTTTACAGAATTAGATGAAAAACAATTCTTGTATATATTTTGTCAATTACAATGCACCTATGTACAGGGGCTGAGTCAAAATATCACTTAGATTCCTGCACGAATATGTTATGCAGCTTATATAAACACATAGCACCATGGATATAATAAGTTAGAAAACATCACCTGAAATGCAACCGTGACATTTCTAATCACATATGCTTGATCTCATAAATCCATATGCACGAGTGATATTTTCTAAATTACCAGCTAATTTAAAAGATGCAGGTAAAGATACATAAGAGTTCACAAATGGGTTTTCAAAAGAATAATGACCAAATGGTTCCATACCAAAAAAAGGACACTCTTGCAAGCAAGGACAGAACCAAAATAATGATGGAAGGCCAGACTAGGCTATAATATACAACTTATTTTTAAAATCATAGAACTTGGAAAACTTTAGCAGGCAAAAACTTGTGTTTTCATAATTTGCCCCTTGAATTTTACCATACAGGTTTACTGCCCTACCTTCCGCTGTTAGGCCCACCCTGTGCAGAAACAAGCACACAGTAGTGTGCATCCAAGTATTGGTTTGCCGTAAATAACTAGGGAATTAGGTCTATACATTCAGACTCCCAAACACAAGGAAGACCAATTCTTGCATCTCATAATATCATTGCTAAGCCAATTTCAGGACAGGCTGTACAGCCAAAGACAATTCCGCGTTTTCAGTTTAATAGCAAAAAATGGAAAATTGATTAAATTAGAAACAAAAAATCCTCACGGAGGCATAATCAGGCTGTCGATTAGATTCGTGCTCAGATTCGATCTCCTCCTCTTCTTCCTCTTCTTCTGACTGGTCACCAAACAGGTTTTGCATCATCTGATGCCGCTTCTCTTCTCCCACCATTTTGTACGTATTCGAGTATGTTTCTCAGCACTTTGTGTGTGGGAACTTGGGGGTTTTGAGAAAGGGGGGGGGGGTTGTGAAAAGGTCTTATTTACGAGTTTGTAACTTCGTTTCCATGAAATTATGTCTTTTTTCATGCACTGTTACTGTTTCTATTAAAGAAAGTCATGACTAATGCACGGACACTCTCAATAAACTTCAAATTATTATAAAATTATCATCATATAAATAAAAACAGTGAAAATCATATCATGATGATTCTCTACTTCTGTTTTTTTTAGAGCACTGGTTCATAAGACTGTTAATTATCTCGTTATATTACGTTGTTATCAGTAAGTGCACATTCCACTCAAATACTTTCATACATAACTTTTTTCCAAAAAATATACATATAATTATCTATATTTTATTATCATACTAGCAGACGACGGACACGTGTTGCGTGTGTTACGTAATATATAATACATACGAATTGATACGTGTAAATTCAAATTAGAATATGTGAGTGCAAAAATGGGAGGGAACAAATTTTTTCTCTTTTTTGATAGAAATCTGATTATGATGAATGATGTGAAGAATGGGAATTTAAGATAAATGAAATTATATTCTTAACATGTTACATTGCATTTTCTTTAATTAAGTTGAAAGATATTTTGGAAATTCATACTGTCATACCAATGTTCGGAAAATTTGTTACGATATTGTCCCTCCATATCATGAAGTTCATAATGCATTTTTCGAACCTTGGAGATGATAATTTGGTAAATTCAAATTTGTCATATCAATGAAGTTAGTATATGGGGCTTAGGCATTATAATATAGTAACAATTGGAGGGGGGTAGTTTGGTAAATTCAAATTTGTCATACCAAGGTAGTTAGTATAGGAGGCTTAGGCATTATAAGATAGTAAGATATTAAGATATTATGTATTGCTATATTGCATTCTACTTCAGACGATTCATGTTAATCTCGAGACTTTCATGCACTTCACTACAGGGTTGTATTCACAAACGTCAAATAAACAATAAGTAGACACGTTTTTGAACATGTGATTACTTTTTTTGAGAGCAAGTTGATATAAATAGATAACCTTTTTTTTAGAGCACTGGTTCATAAGACTATTAATTATCTCGTTATACTACGTTGTTATCAGTAAGTTCACATTCTACTCACATAATTTCATACAGAACCTTTGAGAGCAAGTTGGATATAGATAGATAATTTTTTTTTTAGAGCACTGGTTTATAAGACTATTAATTATCTCATTATACTACGTTGTCATCAGTAAGTGCACATTCCACTCACATACTTTCATACATAAATAAATATATATATATATATATATATATATATATAATTATCTATATTTTTATTATCATATGGTGCATTGCCATATTGCATTTTACTTCGTATTCATGATCTATGTTAATCTTGAGACTTTCATGCATTTCACTACATGGTTGTATTATCAAATGTCAAATAAAAAAATAAGTACAAGTTTTTGAATGTTTGATTACTTTTTTTGAGAGAAAGTTAGATATAGATATCTACAAAACTTTTTTTTTAAAGCACTGGTTCATAAAACTATTAATTATCTCGTAATACCACGTTGTTATCAGTAAATCCACATTCCACTCACATACTTTCATACATAACTTTTGAGAGCATGTTGGATATAGACAGATAACTTTTTTTTTAAAGCACTGATTCAAAAGACTATTAATTATCTCGTTATACTACGTATTATCAAATGTCAAATAAAAAAATAAGTAGACAAGTTTTTGAATGTTTGATTACTTTTTTTGAGAGGGTTAGATAATGATACATAACTTTTTTTTTAGAGCACTGGTTCACAAAACTATTAATTATCTCGTTATACCACGTTGTTATCAATAAATCCACATTCCACTCACATACTTTCATACATAACTTTTGAGGGCAAGTTGGATATAGATAGATAACTTTTTTTTAGAGCACTGATTCAAAAGACTATTAATTATCTCGTTATACTACGTTGTTATCAGTAAATCCATCCACGTACTTTCATACATAACTTCACGATCAATGTTCACAAGTTTCTTTTGAGAGCAAGTTGGATATAGATAGGTAGCTTTTTTTATAGCATTGGTTCATAAGATTATTAATTATCTTGTTATCAGTAAGTGCGCATTCCACTCACATAACTTTTTTCCAAAAAAATAAAACAAAATCACTTCTAAATAACAAATTAAGTAAAGTGTTCCCAAATCCAAATATGTTTTTTAATTTAACCCCAATCAAATAGTAACGAGTTGACAAGACCAACCATCCCGACCCGCCACAGAACTCTTATTCGATGAGGTGATAAGCTCTCGTGTTCCCATCACCTGCTATAAAATGGAAACCATCGATATGAATCCAGTGACAGTTTGTGCTTCGAGCTCGAATTTTTTCAGGACTATATACACATTCCTTTCGCGAATCAATCCAACAAGGATGGATGCTTTGTTGCAACTTTTACCAACAGATTATCAAGGTGACAATGCTGTGAATTCTTAGTTGAACCATATCCTGCCTACGCCAACCTTAAGTTTCAAGAAAGTTGACACGCATTTCGGATCCCACGATAGCAAATATTTCGTCCACCCTGTAAAAGGAGTTACCTTTAAGAACTTTCCACAGTATAGAAATGACTCAAACAGATAAAGAAATTACCGTATAATGGGAAGTTTTCTCACCATTAGTGGTGAATTCAAATTACAGTGTAGGACAACTATAGATGTTTAATAATCAACGAGAATTGCTCATTCATTTTGAAGGTCAGTACTGGATAGAGTTATCCAACTCAACGCAAACTAAGATAAATGGGTTCCGCAGATCTGTGCACAAGGAGAGAAGCACGCTCAATCAAAGTGAGACACACCGAGGTATTATTTTTAAAATCTAGATGCTTGAAAAATTTATCATATATAAAATTATCTATATTTTGTTATCATACATGGTGTATTGCTATATTGCATTTTACTTTGGATTCACGATCCATGTTAATCTCGAGACTTTCATGCACTTCACTACAGGGCTGTATTCTCAAACATCAAATAAAAAAATAAGTAGACAAGTTTTTGAACATGTGATTACCTGCTTCTAGTTATGTTCACATCGACCATCCATGTTGTTATATAAACCTGTAGAGCGAGAGATGAATTAAGTAAAAAACTAGAGAAAAAAATTAAGCGAACAGCACTAGAGTGAGGTCTTTTGTAAGCATTTAATACTTGCATCATGCAAACTTGCGAACAAATACATACACTCTTATCGAGAGATCCATTACACATCTAAGGGGTTTTTTAATAATTTAATCGAAAAAAAAATGTATTCAACAAAATAAACGATTGTGGAAAAGTTTAGTAAAATAACCGAAGGCGCCATCTGTAGTGAGGATTTTATTTAAAAATATTTTTGAAGGCGCCATCTGAGATGACGCCTTCAATAATGCATTAATTTGGCCGACTGTCTCCTTCTTTCTTCTCCTTTCCTTTTCTTTTTCTTTCTCTTCTTAAATTTCAGGCGAAAATCCTCCCCAAATTGCTCAAAATTCTTCCATCTTTTTCTATAATTTCTTAAGTTGTTGTGGTTTGTGAAGCCTAGTTGTTTATCATTCTTGGAAACTAACGTAATTTTTTTTTTCGTAATATAAATTTTTGAAAGTTGTAGAATTTACATTATTTTGTTGTTTGTGTTTGATTTTTGTTGTTTGGTAGTTGTTATTTGACAAGATAGTTGTAGTTTGAAAAGATAGTTGTAGTTTGAAAATGAGTGGCGGAGACCGGCGTCCGGTGGCTGTTGGGGGTGGCCGGTGTGGCGCTAGCAGCGGGGCTTCGGCGGCGGGGGTGGTGGCGGCGGCTGGTGGCCGGCGGTGCTGGCCATGTTTATATTTTTGTTATGTTGATATTTGTTATGTAATATTTCAAGATGGATTTACAAAGAGTACCAGACCCGATTGACAGTCATCTTCTGTCATTGCGGTCATCTCATCAATCTGAGGATGTTTGGGCAGGTGATATTGATAGAACACTTCAATGTAGAAGCCCTGATAGTTATTTTTGGGATCTTTGTCCACTTGATATACATGTTGTTAGTTTGTTGCACAATATTGGATTTTATGGTGTGTATAGCCCTTGACTTTCACACGGCTTTAGTTGAGAGATGACGCCGTGAAACACACACATTTCATTTAAGATCCGGAGAGGCAACCATCACCCTTCAAGACATTGCGGTGATATGGTCATTGCGAGTAGATGGCACCGTATTGTAAGGTGTTGATCACGCAAGAAGTATACCTGAGTGGCAAGAATATTGCAATATGTTTTTGGGATTTATACCGGATGTGGCACACTTTAGAGGTGCAAAGTTGTACCTATCTGCATAAAAAGAACATTTGTTGAATAATGCCCTGAATAAGCTCAGTACGGCAGATGATGTTGTTAAATACACAAGGGCTTGCATATTACTAATGTTAAGAGGTATTATGTGCCCTGATTCCTCCGGCCATATTGAAATTAGAAGATATTGATTCAGCTGGTAGTTATAGTTGGGGTAGTGCTGTGTTAGCATATTTGTACCGTGAGTTGTGCACTTCATCACTGAGAGGAAAAAAAGTGATAAGTTGTGCATTACAACTCGTACAGGTAAACTTTAAATTTGTGCTTTGTCAATATTGAATATTTTATTAATCATATTTGATTCATAATACTATTTCATGACAATATGTTTTAGATTTGGGCATTGTCACGATACCAGGATTAAGTCCTCAATTGGGTGACCCATGATTCGATGTTGGGCCAATAATGATCGACGAGGAAAATGCGTTACCTTCTGCTCCATATGCTGCAAGGTAATTTGTTTTGTATTCTTTTTATGTTTTAAATTTTTTAGTTTTGTAATTGTGATCATACAGGTGGGCATGCCACTTAAGATTTTCAGAAACAAGGCGTCATTATGTACGCATCATTAGGGACATTCTTGATGAGCAACCAATGAGTCAAGTAAGCAAAATATTAGCTGCAACTGTTATTACAATAGAAATAAATGTGTTTTTTATAATTATAACACAGTTTTGTATTTGTAGTTTAACTGGCAACCGTATACTGATGATTGCACTGAAGATGTGAGCCTCCTGTTATGGACATATGCCGGCCCATTAATTTTGTATGAAATTGTTGAGATGCACTGTCCTGATAGGGTTCTTCGCCAATTTGGAATGCTACAAGACATCCAAGCAAATCCACGATTACGGGATGATAAGTTGCATGCAGTTGATCGAATGGGCAGTATCAATAAGGATTGGAGTTTACACCATGTTGCGTATATACATAGATGGGAGATGGCATGTGATCTATGTGTGGACAGACCACGATATTGTGTTGTCGTGGTCGGGTATGGTGAGTGGTATGACCGAATCACTCGTAGATATATTGGCCATCAATGACAATTTGTAGAGACAGGATACTAACATGGGGACGGCCCATCATGGCATTATGTGGTAATTTAATAGATAACAATGGATTTTTGAATTTGTAATGTGGATTTATAAATTATAATTGACCTACTATTATTTACTTTTCAGATTGATAAGATGAAGGAGTTAACTGTTAGTTGTGATAGCTATCCCGCTGATATGGAGTCGATGAGACATCAGCATAGGGCAATAGCGCAAAATGTGATGCAAGTGGCTATTGAACGACGAGACAGAAACTTCCCACCATATGAAGAAATTCCTGCTCATGGTGAAGAACCAGTACAGCCGGTCAAAGAACCTATCCCGAAAGATATGACATGTCCATCTATGTATACACCTACCCCGATAGATGCGGCAAGTCCATCTACATCTTTTGGTACCGATGTATATATGGATTGTTATGTTCCCGGGCCACCAACATATGATCAATCTCCGTTCAAGCCATATGCTCCGATCGACACACAGCAGGATACATATGTTGATGTTAGGTTTGCACCATCATATACAACAACCACGGGACCAAGTTTTGATATTTCACCTATTGGGTTCCATCAGTTCACACCATATCATCCGCATCATGATGTACATATGGTACAAGAAAGGAACGAACAAATGGATGGGGAACAAAGAGTGAGAAGACCGATTATTCCTCCTCGTTGTGGTACTGGAGGACATTTAGAGATGAGGCCACGTCGTGATTGATCACATTTGTATCTATCGTCTTGTAAATATTTTTATTGGTACCAACGACTTAAAAAAACTAATTTGTTGAGAAATTTAATAATATTTGACATAGATTAAAACATACAATCAACACACAATTATTTACAATAATTGAACAATTAGTTACACATAAAAATGAAAACATTAATGATTTCGAGAACTTGAAGTCATTTGTCGTCTTGCACGAGCTTCTAGCCAATCCATCTCATTCTGAATGCGCATCGTGCGATATCGACCAACTCTTCTGGTTTTACGCAGAGTGGAGTTGTGGTACAACTCAAAAGATAGGGTGTCCCAATACTCCTCCCCCCACAATGGTTCGAACATTCCTTGATATGTGTTCCAATATTCATTCATATTGTAATACGGCTTCACAAATGTTTTAGCGTTTAAGCAATATTTTCGACACACTTGGATCATATGTAAACAAGGTATTCCGAACTCTTTCCATTTTTCACAAGAGCACTCCCCTTCTTTTAGATGCACAACATGAGTATTACCCCCCATGTCCTGCTTGAACTCTTGTTATAACAGATGATGTTAGATGTCTACGATCGAACATCTGGACATCATTATTGATGGAATGATGGTCGCACGAGCATATCTTTCGAACACATAATCTGGTCATTCTTGATTATTTTGAATCATTCGCTCCGCCTTCTTAAGTCGTTCAAGAAAATATGTCACACAACGATCTAAAGTTAGATGAACAATGGTAGTGATTGGAAGCCGACGAGCACCCTCCGTAACACCATTTATGCACTCGGACATATTTGTCGTCATTATACCACAACGCCATCCACCGTCATGAGCAAGAGACCATTGAGACTTATCAGTACGACTCAAGTAATCAAAAGACCCAGCACTCCAACATAAGTCTTTCAAATGAACATTTTTGAAGCGACTATTAAAGTTTGAACAAACATGTCGCAAACAAAATTGATGCACTCCACACGGGGACTTGTAGTCGGGAATACAATCGGCTGCTGCAATGAGGCCAGGATGACAGACTGAAATCAAACATACACTCACATCCTCTCACAATATGCTTGCTAATCATCTCCAAAAGCCATCTCCATGACACATAGTTTTCTTCATCAACAATTGCAAATGCCAAAGGTAAGACTTGATTATTAGCATCCATTACCACAACAATCAACATCTTATGTTGACATTTCGTATACAGATGTATTCTATCAACACTTATTACCCGACGGTAATGGCATGGATGGAAGGCCCAAAACACGTAATTCAAAGTCTCCTCTCTTGCTCTGGCATTGTTGCCGTGATTCCATTTTTGCAAGGCTCCCATATAGTAAGACAACTTATTCACGGAGCTCTCCCATGTTCCATGCACATTCTCAACAGCACGTCGCAAACTATACCATCCTTTTGCATAGGAGATCTCAAACCCATATTTATCTTTAACTATCTAAATTACGTACTTTATTTCGTAAGCTGTATCACGCCGACCGATTTCCGCTAACAAGCTAGCAATCATATTTTTGTCCAAATTTGAATGATCGATCGACAGTTCACTCAAAAGGCAAGTGTGAGAACCCTCATACTTGTTTATTTTGAATAATCCAACTTTTTTATTGAATGAAGCGCGCAAGTACCATCTACAAGGTATATCTTTTGTATCGTGTTTACACACTACTTTCCACAATGTTTTTGTACTCTTCACGACGCGGTACTCACGTTTTGCAACACATACACTGTAATCCTTTACAGCTGCCTGCAAATGCCCTTTATTTTTGAAGACCATATCTAAATGGAGATCCCCTTTGGCGAAGTCGTAATAACTCCCCCATCTACCTGTTGGAATGTCTATTGAGTCTCCAAATACTTCGGGATGTGACATTGAGAATAATGGAATTGTTGGATAGAGGACATGAGTATTTGTCGGGGTTGTGACTGGTACAGTAACTGACACTTCTTGTGTGATAGGTATCTCAGCCTCTTGAGCTGCAATTGTTTCAGACATGACACAAATATCAACCTCATCGTCATCAGACTCATCCTCAGATGGAATACCCTCTGGTTCATACTGAATATCATCTCCAAATTCAGCAAAACTATATGCTCGTGGCTCAGGAGCAATAATAGCAGCAGCTATGGAATCGTCATCTGCTTCTCTACAAGTGGTAGTCACTGCTTCTGCAACTACAGGCAAAAATCTACATTTTCTGGAATATATCAGTGTTTCGTGGTTCTGCTTCTATATAAATTTTCAAGCAACTATGACCTTGTTCTGAATCCAATAGCCATGCTAAATTATAATCATTATCTATGGGCAAAATTGTCTGTTGTATCCCGAAAAAATCTCTGAACATGTGTCTTGCATATATTTTCAGAAAGAACTTGTTGCGGTCGATGCCAGTGATATTATATATTTTGCTCAACAACTGCATAAAATTAATTGTGCGAGATATTGTTGTACCTCTTAACGGGCCGCGATAATATCTAAAGTGATCTGACTCTTGTAATATATTACCTCCCCAATATAATAAAATTTGAATCGACATGCCTTCAAAAAATTAACAATATAACAAATAATTAATAAATTAAGTTACTAAAAAATTTAAATAATTTAAAACATAAACATAATTCTTACATGAGAATATTTGAAGGTTGTATCAGCAGATGAAGAACCACGATACACTCGATTTCGCTCGTTTACAATGCAACGCTTTGTTTCACTCGTTTTTGCTTCTGTATTTCGGATGCCGAGCGGCCAGCAAGATATACCAATTAAGATGCCATGTGACATGGCGCCTTGAAAAAAAAACTAATTTTTTTAATTGAAGGCGCCACACCACAAGGCGCCTTCTAATAAAGAACTAATTTTTTAATTGAAGGCGCCACACCACAAGGCGCGTGGTTTGGCGCCTTCTAATTCATTTTTTTTTTAAAATTGAAGATGCCATTGTAGATGGTGCTTTCATTTGAAGGCGCCGTTTTAAGTCATTTTCATAATTTGGCTCCACCCAGGTTAACTTGTTAAATTAATTATTATTTTCGAATATTTTATTAAAAAACCCCACATCTAAGTGTATCCATATATTTTGTTATTTATACACATATGTAAGTACAACCACACTAAAGGAAATATATTGATATCAAATCAATTCATTTATTCCTTAACTTGTTCTATAGTAGCATTCCAAGAAGAGGATTGAGTATATTTACCACGTCCTGTTACAGTATATTCAAAGCAAATGCTATTACGTTGCAGGAAGACATGGATTTAAATGAGGTGGTGCTACGAAATTGCAGACAGAATGTTAAAGGCACCATTAAAAGTAATTTTTGAGTCTAAATTTTATCAATACATAAGACTAAACAACAATGGAGATAGGTGGTAGAATCAATACCTGTAGAACATTACTATCCTGTTGCTGATTTGGTTGAATAGATGAAGTACTAGATCTGCAAATCCCAAGGGATGGGAAAACTGGTTCACAAGTTTCTTTTGAGAGCAAGTTGGATATAGCTAGATCCTTGAATTCCCCCTCGTAGAATTCATCATTCCAATGCAAACCAACAACTTCTGCAACTTTGTCATCATAGACTGAGAGCAAATCCATCACAAGCAACCGCTGCAAAAGCGATACTTTAGATGGCAAGTTAAAAAAGTACGTAACACAAATTAGAGGAGAAAAACTTAAACAATCCTTAAAACTGGCCAAATAGAAGTGAATTCACCTTCAGCTTTAGCTCTGATATAAACATTCCAACAATCTCCCAGGCTAGTTCCTCTGTAAGTATGATAACCAATTTTGAACATGACAAGATCACTGTACAGCTTTTAGAAACAAAAAAAAAACATGAAAATAGTACAGGATATGAAATGGAACTCTTAGCCGAATGGAGTAGTATCAGCATATCTGATGTATTAAAAAATCATCCACGTGTATACAAGAATAAAATAAGGCCAACAATGCCCAGAGAACAGACGAGAGTTATTTTTATACAAATATCCAATCAGCAAGTCCTTGGCAATTATCATACACTAGTTTTGACAAAAATATCCATACATGATCGTAATTGTCATGATCTTTAATCATCCCATTCTTTTTTGTAATCGTTTAAAACGAGTAACTATTTTGGGTTGTTTCTACTTTAATAGATGTAATGATCGGAAACAAAAGTAAATGTGATGGTTGGCATTCCCGCCCAATCCATTAGTTAAAGGCGATTGGGGACAGGGTAACGTCAAACAAGGATTAGAGAAGGATATACTCTGGACTGTCTTTGTGACTGTATATGAGTATGAATGATGCTCCAGCCACATCCCAATCCCTCATGAATGCGATGTTTAAACAATTTATGAGGGACTCTATGATTGTATATTTTGATGATATCTTTGTATAAGGTAAAGATATCAAGTCTCGAGAACCACCAACAGGGCAGATAATCTTCAAACAACATCTTAATATAAGCAACAACCTCTCTACGAATGTCCATTCACATTGCAAGCGATCAATCCAAATTTATAACATGTCCTATAACTGAAGGAAATTATGAAATCCTATTCCTATGAATTTAGGTAGTCATTGCATATTTGAGTTTACCAATACACACAGTTTGTTCAACCAAATCAAACGGATATGATCAGAATAAGCTTCATGAAAACACCAGTTTCCTGATATAATAAGCAGGAGCAGGAATAAAAACTATATGAGATTAAAGTTTAAAAAATACACCTACCGAACATAGCGATTGACCAGAAGGTAAAAACAGGTATTCCACCACAGTCACCACTATCATTGCCACCCTTGGAGTTGTAAGAAAACTGAGCTAAAGGGCTGCTGCTAGTCACTCTATTGTAACACCTCATGGAGTTACAAGCATTGACCATATGAGTCGCAACTGTTACCTGGAAATAGTTTCCCAAGAGCTATAAATGCTATGTAACCTCATCAAATGATGCACATATCTCATCATAAGAGCTCTTTTATATTATAGGACTTCCGTAAGAATAAGGGGTAAACCCGGTGCACGAAGCTCCCGTGATACGCAGGGTACGAGAGGGGTCGGTCCCATTGGGCAATGAAGTGCATAAATTCTTCGACTAAAAAGCAGTACAGAAAAAAATGTTTGTATTGTTCACAAAAAATGGATGAAGGTGAAGTAGATATCACATACCATATCTCTGTAAGATGATAACAGTTTGCTTCTATAGAGCTCCTGAGAAAATAAAAGATGCCACATGCCCCATATTTACAAAAGATGTTAGTTTAGACACACACACGGAGATGTGAGAAAGAGAGAGAGCACACACAGTAGAATTTTTAGACTAAAACCTCATCCCACCTGATTAATCTACAAAAATAAGACAACATCTACTACTATTAAGCATTTAATCTCAATAGATTATGGTAAGCTACATGAACCACAGAAGGAATCAAGTCGGGTCGCACACGTCAATTCCATCAAATCATCAAACAGAAGTACCTCGCAAACAACATCGATACCCCATTAAATACTAAGACTAGTACATGTTAGGTCATTTTGTTTGATAAAGGACAAAATAAATAAGAGCGTTAAAGATAACTTTCATGTCTTTTATCCATGTTTTCAGTTAAAATAAAAGTTCCAGCCATACATGAGAATCGCGAGCCGTTCATTAACCTCCGAATCGTGCAAACCTTTAAAGTGCAAAACAACAAGCTGGAAAGTACTGATACACACCTGCTGCTTGAACAATTTCCAACAAGCCCTTATTTTAATGTTCGGCATGTCACTCAACACACCCATATCCATTCCATCCATATACCTGTGACAAACAAGATGCTTCATAAACATTAAACCGTAACAATGATTTTATACAGCAAATAACTAATTAAAGAAATGCTAAGCTGTACATAGAGCATACTTTTGGGATAGGTAGGAGTTGACGATGGAGGTGGCATGAGAGCGGGCGGCTGTGCTAGCGCTGCTCCAGTTGCGGCGAGTAGAAGCCAGTTTCGACCACTGGTTACGGATATTTCTCTGAGCAACCGGTCTCCATAGCCGCACCACCGGGGATGAAGCCGGCTCAGAATTTCGAAAGATCTTTGTAGACTCTTGTTGAGGAGTGTTTGGCTCCATTTGTTTCTGGTTTTCCTCGATATTAGTATTCATCGTCTCAAAAAGTAGCAACCCTGAACCGAGGTTAGCAAATCAATAGAGATGTCAAACAGTGCGGACGGCACGAGGTACGGCACGATGCGGAGCGGCACGGCACGGCCCTGCCCGTTTTGCTACAGTGTGGTGCCGAGCCAAGGGGTGCAAGCCCGTGGGCTGGCACAGGCACGGCACGACATTGTAGATGTTTTTTTTATTTAGAAGCTGAAGCTGAGATTCTTTTGTATAGTTTCTACTCTAGCAGTAGTGTAAATTTATAGGATTTAACATTCATTTTGTTAGGAATGTAATTAATCCATTTGGAAGTAATTATCTTGGCATGTAATCCTTAAAGCTCAAGGCCTTAACACGACATTTTAAACTCTGATAATATACTTTAGCTCTACTTATGTCCTTATTTTACACTTAAGGAATTAGGGTCCTTACAGTAATCGAACAAACCGGATCAGTAAAACATCGATTATCATTAAAGATCATTGTCTAAAACATAAGTAATATCATTTAAAAAGCATGTCGTATAAATGGAAAGTTCTGAAAATTTCATTCTTATCGGATTGTTACAAAACCTTGGTCATCTAAAAGATATTTGTTAAACTATTTAAATAGTAATAAACCGTGAACTCTTATTTTTAAAATAAAATGTTAAAATATTTGGATAAACTTATTTAAAGATGTTGATGTGTTTGATATTACAAGTTTTTTTATGATCATAATTACTAAAAAAAGATATGATACTATGAGAATAATACAATTAATTAATTTTGAACGAATTTTTATATATAATTTTTTTAAAATATTAACATTAATATGAAAACGAGAAATATTTAATAAATAATTTTTGAAATAAATAAAAATAATATGACATCATAAGGAGTGTACTGACATGTTTAGTATAATGTTAACGAGTATTTCTATTTGTAATGTTTCGAAAATTTTATATTACACTATAAAAAAGGTAAAAATATAATTTTACAAATTTTATTCAACTTTTTGACGACTTTATATATCTGTAATTTTCCAAAATCGAACCGATGATTTATGTAATCGGATTAAAGTCCAGGCGTGTAGTATACCTTATAAAAAATATTCACGAGTTTGCTGATCGAGAGAGAAGAAAAGATACGAGGGGAGAGATGGCGTCGCAATCGAACGATCCTCGGCAGCCATCGGCGGCGCGGCCGTACAAGCCACAAGCTGTGGTTCCACAAGATCTTCCGGTCGATTATTCTGGATTTATCGCCGTCATTTTCGGCGTATTGGGTGCAATGTTTCGGGTGCGATCTCTCTCTCTCTTCCGATCAACATCTTCCAGTCAATTCACCATATTGACGATTCGATAATATCACTTTTTCTCCAGTTTGAGTTTCCCCAAGAAAGCTCCAATCTGCTATTACGAGCGTTATAGTTAGTTGTTGATTAATCGTTTTCTTTTGGTTTGTCTTAGTACAAGGTTTGTTCGTGGCTCGCGATTATATTCTGCGCTCAATCGTTAGCTAACATGAGAAGTATTGAGAATGATTTCAAGCAGATCTCCATGGCTATGATGTAAGTAGTTCTAACACTTACTGTTTCTACTGTGTACACATATTATACAAAAGCTTCAACTGTCTTTGTTTATCGGGGATGTGAGGTTCTTAATGTTTATTCTCCCTTTTATCTGGTAAGGTGATGACAAAATCACAAACTATATGTTTCTTAGAAAACGTACCTAATACCGGCGTTTGTTCCCTTACTTTTTTGTAGTTAAGAAATGAAATAAAATATGCACTCCTTGAGCGGCTGCTTAATACTGAACATCATGTTGTTTTGCAATCAATCTGGTAACTCAATAAATATATATAATTATGAGTGTTTAGGTGGAGGTTTGTGTAATTTTAAGCTATGTAGGCGAGGACCGAGGATTTTGGTAAGATGGATTAACACAATTAGGGGAGCTCGGAATTTTTTAGGGAAATTATACATGAAAAGAAAAAAATGTTGAGGGGGCGTGACTGCCCCCATGTCTCCCGCTAAAATCGCCCTTGCTTAAAGGGAAGTAGATGTGATCCATAGAATAAAATATTGCGCACTAGAAAAATTTGTATCTACTTTTATTGATTGTAGCTTGATGTTTTTTTGTTAAAGTAATTTAGATAGGGTGAAATGTCACTCAGAAATTATACTTTGAACAACTGATAAAATATTATAGATTAGAGATAAACAAATGCCGTCAATTAATATGGAAAGACTAATCGCAGATTTTCTGATAAGAGCACTGTCAAGTCATGTATCTAACAGAATGTCTTCAGTAGATGGCCACAATTGTTTTGTCTCTGTTCACTACAGACATTACTAGCTTTCTGGAAACAGAGTTTTAGCTTTATCACACTTCCTTCATTACACAAAATACGATCTTTAGATGTTATTGTCAAATATATTAGACATATATAGTAATATTTGATTTGATATGATATTATTTGATTTGTAATATAGATGGTAATTATCATATTTGGCAGAATCTTAGGGATTATTAGATATGCAATCTTATACTATATAATGGATTAAGTGCTATATTGAAATGACATTTTCTTTCTTTCACCGGCAATCACTGCAAACCCTAGCGGCGACGTAGGGTTCAACCATAGCGACTGCTGCTAGGGTTTGTCATCTTTGTGGGTCACCGTCCATTTTTTTTTTCGTTGATGTCATCTCTTCATAGACGGCTTTCTACCTTTCCACGGTTTGCATTCTCGATCTGAGCTGCACGATTTCGCGATTTGTTATCTTTGATTTGGGCTGCACAAACTAGGGTTTCGCGATCTGGGCTACGCGATAGGAGTTCTGTGCCGCGATTTGGGTATTTTGCGGCGCCTTTCTGGGATTCGTGCACGCTTGTTGTGCGAGATTTGGGTTCTGCATACTGTTTCATGTAGACTTGCGATTTCTGGGTGTTGCTGCGATTTTTTTCTCTTTTCGTTGGGTTTTGTGCAGGGCTGTTTTGAGCAGATCTAGGGTTTCCGATTTGGGACTTTGCGATCTGGCTCTCACGATTTGCTCTTTCTTCTTATCGATTGTGAGCTTGAATATGAGTTGGAAAATGTAGTCCACTCGTACGTATCCTACTCGGTTGCGTCGAGTTCTGCCAGTTCTTTCTTGGATCATCACATCTCGTGGGTTTCTGATTTGTGTGTGATGATCGGTGCTTTTGCCGCGAAGTTTGCAGTGTATTTACACGGTAGTTGTGCGTCTGAGCCTTGCACGGTTGTAGTGCGTCTAAGCCTTGCACGGTTGTTGTGCGTTTAAGCCTTGCACGAGTGTTGTGCGTTTATATTTTTTCGCGGTGCGAGACGTATCCACAAGTGTTTGCGACGGATTTACCCGACTATGGGTGTTGATTTTTTTTAGGCTGGATTGACAAATTGATGCATTATGATCGGCCAGCATCAATTTGAGGGGGGAATGTCAAGGATATTAGACACATATATTAATATTTGATTTGATATGATATTATTTGATTTGTAATATAGATGATAATTAGCAGATTTGACAGAATCTTAGTGATTCTTAGGCTGGTTCTTAGATATGCAATTTTATACTATATAATGGACTAAGTGCCCTATTGAAAGAACATTGATTTGGAAGATTGAGATTCAAATTCATCAACAGTATTGATACTGAATATTTAGCTCATCAAAAGTTTTTGGCAATCATTTTCCAAAATAACTTCAAATAGTATCACGAGTGAGAGAAGGTGAGCAAAGTGCTATCTTTTGGCCATTTAGCACACCTAAGAAAAACAGCATTAACCTTTTTAGCCACCATGAGCAACTATATGAGGTGATTAAAGAAACTTTGGGTAAAGGGATTCTTCACTTGGAATATTTTCAGGCACTTGGGCACCATAAAGAGTCTGCTTAATAAAAGCCCCAAGTTATGCGGAACTTTTTAAAAAACAAGTACAGTTAACAATGATACATATATCAATAATTGTTTTTTATTGCCTAAAATTTTTCTATATATTATTGCTGGATAAGTTCTATAATATTATTTTGCTGTAGTATACACTCTGTTCAGCTTTATGTCATGAAGATCTACTCTGAATGATGACAGAAAGATGTAGTGCATGAAATAAGGTATATAGTGTTTATTGACTTGGAGAAGATCGTGTTCCTAGAGAATTATTAGGGTGCATTTAACTGAAAGGAGGAATTTCTGTTTGGTATATAAAGTTGAATAACAGTTGTGTGATGGTATAGTAACTAACACAAGGGCTATAGTGGTAATACAAGAAGACTTTATATCATTGCTGTGCTACACCATGGTTTTACATTTAACTTGCATTGTTAATATTAAATAATTTGCCTACGGGAATATGCTATGTTTCTTCTTTGTGAGAGATAGGTCTAAATTGATATCTCGATAAATGTAGTCAAGAATTATGGAGAGAAACCTTAGAGAAAAATGGCTCGAAGCTAGGTAAGACTTTGTCAGAGATATATTCACTGCCGGTTTGATGTTACGAGAAATATAGCACCTTATTTTCTGGCAATTGTGATATATTGAAAGAAGGACAGAAGAAAATGTTGCACATGAGACCTAGATCGATCTATTAAATTAATATGTATGTTTTTTAAGCCTGGCATCTTTTAACCAGTCTGTTTCTGCGGACACCAGGTTTGGTATCATGGGGCTGGTGACAAACTACATGGGGGTGGGGCCCCGCTCGAGCCCGAAAAATTAGGATCTTTGATAGGTTCGACTGAAGCTTTGCTACTATGATGTTTTAATTTTGCAACTTGTGCTGTCCACCAAAAGACAGTCTCTCCTTTATCATGTTCTGATAGTTTCAATACAATGCCAGTCTCGCCTTTTTATAGTATATGTGTTTGATTTCAACGCTTACGTTGAGGAAGATGTAATTCTGTGTTGCTCTTCATGACAATTATTCTCATAAATTTTGATACATAGCGATTGTCTTTTGGTAATTTAACATGTATATGGTGTCAGATAAGCTTAAAAGCATTGATAAGTTTCTTATTATGATTCGAGATGACCCCTATAGCCGACCCTACTTAGTAGGATAAGGTTTGATTGATTGATTGAATAGGTGTCAGCTAAGCCATTTGATTCGGGTTCGATTATTTATAATTATTAGATCGAGTTTTCTCTTACGTAGACTTCTACAAGAGAATTTGGTGACAAGGATCTCCAAATACAAAATCGATTGACATATATGTTTGCCTTAGGACAGCATCAAATCCACTTACAAGTGAACGATAAAAACAAATTTTTGGTAGTGCACAAAATATATTGTATGTAATAATATTTTCTATAAGAAAATTTATCACGAAATAAGGGTGTACGAATTGAATTGTTTGTCAAGCATTCGAGTTGAGTTTGATTATGGCTGTTTACTAATGAGAAATCAATTGTATACAAACATTTTTTTTGGTGAAATAGCTCTGTTGAAGCTGACTGTATCTGTTTCAATTTATTAAATTGGAGAAATGTGTGCGAGTACATATAAAATGACCCTAAACTCGAACTTCAGATAAATAGAATTATACAATTATAGTAACAATCTTTCTATACTAGTATATTGTAATTTCCGTACAATTTTCTTAAGTTTATAAACTTTCTTCGATAATTATCAATTTTACTCGAATTTGATGATATTTTCTATATATTAAGATTTATGTCATATTTAGGATTTTATGTTTTATTCTTTTATGTAAAAATTATTTATCATATAATCTTCTTCTTTTCCCTTTCTATCATTTTGATTTATACATTAGGATTTCTAATAATTTTCTAGCATGGTTCATGATTAATTAATATTTAATCGATTAAAATAACAAACATAAATATGATTTATTAGGTTATTAAACTCTTGTTATAGGAACAAATAAAATATGGGTAAAATTAAGGCCGGTGCACTACATTGAAACTTTTATTCATCCTAGTCTGAGAAAAATACTTGCAATCATTTAAGTCCATTTGAGGTTGAAATAACAAAATTGCCATTTAAAAGAAAAGACGACAATCTCAGAAATTTTCAATATCTTCCTTTCAGCACTTCGTTCGAGCTCTTCCTTTCACCACTGCAATTCAAATTTCTTGTAAATCTCTCTTGCCAGTTACGGTTTCTTACAATTATTTTTTCTCTTCATCTCTTCGATTTTTCATTCCATCACTTCGTTAGATTTTTTTTCAAATTTGGTATGCGTGTGTGTGTGTGTCAGGCTGTAAATTTTGGAAATGAGCAAAACACATACCTTACTTTTTCATTAATATGCATCAGTCAAAGCTATGCGATATTTTTTTTTAAAAAAAAACATACCAACCGACTTTCGCTGTTTATAATTTAACATCGGTGTTCAAATTTATAATTCACATATACATACAGTATACACACACGATGGAATGTATATAGTAGATCCGAAATTTATATGCGCAGAGTAGTCCGAGGTTTTCTTCGATTCAAAATGATCCAAATGCTACGAACAATTTAGATCCTTCGATTCAAACATTTTTCATATACAGAACATTCAAATAATTTTTAGGTCGGGGCGACTAGATGAGGCGACGAGATGATGAAGCAAATAATGATCTGAGAATCGCCGGGAAATTTTAGCAGAAAATTTAAGGTGTGGGGTGACGGGATGAGGAAGAAAAGAAAGATCTGAAAGGTTTATGGTGTTTTCAACTGAAGAGTATTTTGGTAATTAAAAAACAAATTTTCAAAGAAATAGTTAAAAAATTAGACTTATGTTAATATAATTTTCTCCTAGGTGTATTTTTGGTAAGAAGTTTTTTTTTCATATTTATTTGTAATAAGTTTATATAAACACCTGCTTTACAATTCCCCATGAAATAATAATAAAGCCCAAATCACTAATTAAGCTGAAGGTCTTTGTCCAATAATAATAACAATATATTATTATTATTATTAATAGCTACAAAAGATACGTGGAAATCCAACCACATTCGTTCAAGATACGATTGTACAACCGATAACAACGGTCAATACAAACATCTAGCATTGATATTGATTAATTATTATTATCTGATTTGTACAACCGATAACAACAATCAATACAAACATATAGCACTGATACTGATTAATTTTATTATTATTTGATAATTAAATAAGTTTTTATTATCTCTTAAAAAAATGACAAATTTTAAAAATATTGAAAAAGTACGAATAGCATTTAAAAAATTGAGCTAGCAGCAAATAACCAAAATAAACAAATTACTCATTTGTGTTTCGAGAATATATATTTTACTTCATATGGTTTACAAAATAGGCATTTTATCTCTAAATGGATTGAATATATGTATTTTACCCTGTGGTTTATGAAAATATGCATTTTCCCCTTATAGTTTGTGAATAAGTATGAGATATACACTATATATAAAAAATATACTGTCCTATTTTATAAATCACATCAGATAAAATATCTATTTTCATAAATAGTATCTATTTTCAAACACGCTAAACTATGACAATCACCTTAGACCAAAACTAAGAGACAGAAAGGTATCAGACTGATTTCAGAAAATTAAGGAAGCCGTGATAAACAACGCACAGTGGGAGTGAAAGAAACTGCTCCCTCTCAGCACGATTAAATTGTGAGAGAACGCGGAAGTGCAGCGTAGGTGTTCGTCTGAGACGAGAGGACCCGCTTGTGTTCTCCGCCACTGCTACGGCAGCGTAGGTGAGAGATTTGTTTTTCTTCCATACGAAACGTTCTTGTTTATGATACACTTGATGCACGACTGTGGAAAAAAGAGATGGGGAACGAGTATAAGGAAGTGAAAGGAGTAGAAGACGAGAATGAAAGATTATTAGAAGAATGATTTAAGAATATTCATTATCAAAGCTTGTCCTTGCAATTGAAAAATGTGGTCAGTTTATCCCATCAATTTGAATCAATTTTTGAATTTATTCTTATATTTGAATCTAAGATAAACTTGTAATTCTAGTGCTCTGAATCATCTTATATTTTCTTTTCGGATCTAAGTTTATGCTCCACATTTGTTCATCTGACGTTTTAGTTTGTAAACAAATGTTGGAAGTCTTAAAGTGTGATTGCATTTTCGAATCCACGTTATGGTATAACAGGACTAACAAGTCAAGCACCGTATGGTTTCTGAAGCTTTGAGACGATCTTTAATGGATTTCCAACTTTCATGTACATCACATTTGCCATGGATATGGGTCATGGAGACACTAGCACGCTCCAATCAAGTGGATGTATCCCTTCTACTTGGTAAACATGATGTTGCCTTTTATTTCGTGATGTGAGTTGTTTTTTTATGGCTTTGATAGGTTGGATTGAGAGAATCACAAGTTATATGTTCTTGTTATTGTAGATTTGGTTGAGAAGACACAAGAGTTATCTGATGATCTTGGTAGAAATGCACGGGAATTTGTGTCTTTGAGAATTTTGGAGAACGTTGTTCTCAAGGAAGCTAGTGCTAATCCTGTATCCTCCCTCCACTTCACGTTCAAAAATTGATTTTAACCCATCTGAACGTTGTGAAGATGTTCTTCGAAAAATATTACTCGAGGTACTTTAATGTTTAGTTGACTCAAATAAAAAACTTCTAAGAAACTCATTTTCTGATTAAATTGCTGACTGATTTTTATAAATATTGTGATTATTGAAAGACATCTGCATCAAATCTGATGGCTTCTGAACCAGATATGTTGAAGTGGAACCTTGAGACCTTTGTAGTGCAAAAAAGAGCTAGCTTGACTAAATTTGCGTTACAACAGGTGACTCAGAACTATTGAACTCCTTCACAATTTGAGGCCATGAGAAAATAAATTAAGATGTTGACTTTACTGTTGCTGCTTCTATTTTTTTTTCCCCTGTTCTAAAACAGCTTAAGGTTTCAATTCTTAAAGGAAGCCATCCTGTTGTTGCTTCCCTGAAAAAACATAGTGGTTTGTCAGTTAGGGATCCACCTGAACATGGAATCTCCACTGATGATGGTAATCGTGGAATTGTGCCTACACATGATGGAAGTGATGCACATATTCAATATGGTGCATCTAGTGTTCCATTGAATTCTACTGCCCTTCCTAATGAAAATGGCTGTTTGCACAGAAATTTGCCCATGGAAAACCTATTACTGGCTAAGAGGAATGGAAGTGACACTTGTGAAAATGCAGGAGGAAAGTTCTGTGATGACAAGATGACAAGATGACAATGGAGAATGGTTGTGAAACCTGTTTAAAAGGGGCCAAAAAGTATAAGCATGATATATCCACAAGAATTGGGCAGTGTAGTAAAGGACATGGGTGCCCCTTGGAAAAAAGGAATTATGTTGGATGCATGGGGAAAAATGGACCTTCTACAGATAATGAATGTGCTCCATCAAAGGGGCTTTCTGGTCATAATCAAGTTTTACTTGGAGTGCAAAATGACAAGGCTGATGAGGAACAGGAACACTACAGAATTGAAGAAGGTGAAGGTGAAGGTGAAAATAAAGGTATAATGGAGCTCAAAACAACTAACCAAGACATGTATACAGATGAGCAAACTAATAAAATAAATGTCTCAAATAGTGGTCAACCTGACGAAGATTTTGATACATTTTGTGACAGTGGATATAGTGAAGGGAGGCCTGATATTGCAATTAAGAGAAATACTTTTTGGGCTCTCAGTGCACGAATAGTCAATATTCCTTTGCGACAACTGATATGCAAGAGGTAAATCTTTGTATGAAATGTAACAAGGACGGAAAACTATTGGTCTGTAGTTCTACCTCTTGCCCTTTAGCAGTTCATGAGCATTGTCTAGGTTCTGCCATTAACTCTGACACGATGGAGAATTTTTACTGTCCATCTTGTGCATATGCTCGAGCAATCAAACAGTTTGAGGAGGCCAAGGAAATAACTTCATCGGCAATAAAAGATTTGATAGCCTTTTATCACTTTGGGATAGGTACACCATTGAAAAAACAGCTTGTTACGTTGAATCAAATGGAAATGGATGAAGGTGTGGAAAAAAGTAATGAAGTTATCCACAGAAATTTCGTAGAA
Organism: Haberlea rhodopensis; assembly: GCA_907163345.1. Taxonomy (NCBI): domain Eukaryota; kingdom Viridiplantae; phylum Streptophyta; class Magnoliopsida; order Lamiales; family Gesneriaceae; genus Haberlea; species Haberlea rhodopensis. The sequence continues at coordinate 393,186 of CAJQUN010000191.1, forward strand.
TGGCGTAAAAATTGTCAGAGCAAGAAAAATGTGGAAGACAAACTGACAGAGCCTTCAGTATTAAACTCTGGTGACAGTTTCCCCTTACAAGGAAAACCTATAGATTCAACCAATAAAACTCTTCTCACTTTTGATAAAATTAACCGTGGCGTGAAAAGGATGGCACAAGACTGCCAATCTCCACGGGATCAAAGACATTGCCATATGGATGAACTGGTGATTTATCAATTCCCTGATGCAGCTGACAAAGACAATGAGACTACTTTTGGTTCAAAATACTTCATAGGGTATCGAACAGAAGAAACATATCTTGAATACATCAAGGCCGCATCGCTGATGCTTATCTATTCAATCATTTCTCTCAAGAAGATGGCGTTTTTCATGAGATATTACATCTGCTTGTAGGATCACAAAGCTCTCAATAAGGTCCAATATTCTATTTGCTTTAGTTCTAGGCTTTTATAGGGACTTTTATGTTTCCACATCACAACCAATGGGTTTTTTTGATCCAGTGGTCCTTGCATTTGTTTAGTTTACTATATTGGACGGTTAGACTTAGTGATAACTTTTTGGAGTTGTCAAGGACAAAAAAATTTGACAAGTAATGAAATAATAGGCACCTTGAGGCCTTGCAAAAAAAAAAGGAGGAACTGTAATTTGAAAATCATAAAGGAAATCTCGGTTGAATGTTGGCCTCTAATTTTTCAAGTTGCTTTTTGAATATTTTTCATTGAAGATGTTCTTCTTATGCACAGACTGAAAAGCTAAGCATATTTTCCTCATAATCTGCAGCTCACATTTATCAATTCCTCTATCTAGGCGGATGAGACTCCCATGGACAAGTGCAGAAGAAGAGACACTAAAGGTTGATTTTTTTATTAATGTGATTTAACAGACAACAAGCCCCTTTAATGTCCATTTACAATTTATGATTCCAATTGCTATGATAAAGTAAATGATCCTTAGCTGTATCCTCCAACACATCTTCTCTGTCCTTAAACCCTTTTAGTCAAGGCGATTGTTTAATATAAACTTACCAATTCCATCTCAATTAACCTTAGAGTTCTTCCACTGGCAGGAAATCCAAGATTTTTTGAGGTATTCTAAGTAGTAACGCTTGGACTTCCTTCTGAAGTTTCCTTCCTCTTGTGCCCACAGAACATGTATTGCACATGTATCCTTCACCTGTCATGACCTTGTCATGGAAACTTTTGTTGCTGGCCTAATATTCTTAAGGTAGTTAGATGCTTAATTTTTTTTTTCATATCACAGGCTATAAAGAATATAACTACAGAACAGTAAGCCGGAAAACATGAATATTTTATTCACCTTTCTCGATGATGTTATTCTTTATTTTGGATGTGACTGTAAATAGAAGTATGATTGAGATGAGAAAACAGTGTGATAAGGAATTAAGTATGCAAAACAGTGGGTGCAGGATTCTACCTCACATCATTTTCAGCAAAAACAGTCATTCCAGAAATTTCTCGATCAATATTGGGTTTCAGTAGGAAATTTGAGGTTTTACAGGCATAATTTTAGCGTTAGACATGACGCTCGAAGTTCATTTTCTTTGTCTCTTGTTATCTGGTTATGACTCTTTGTAGACTTTTGTTGGCACTCATCTCAAATGTAAAGAGCTGTTTTCTCTTACACAGGAGGGGGTGCGAAGGCATTTTAGCCCTCACGATAAAAATATCCCGTGGAAAACAATATTGGAATTTGGAGCTGGTATCTTCCAGAAAGGCCGTACTGCAATGGACCTCAAAGATAAATGGAGGAATATCAGCAAAGCAGATCCAAATTCCTAATGAAAATGATGTCGGGATGGTGCCGCAATTTCGAGGATATGCTCTGCCTTCAAATTTCATCCGACTAATAAATCTTGTTTTGGTGTTTGGCATCAGCAGATGCAAAATCAAATGGGATGAAGGAACTGGAGCTCCCCAGCCTAGCTGGTATGGACAAGAGTTCATACCTACTTTAGGCAGACTCGAGTTCGAGTAATGCTTGTCGAAAAAAATTGAGTAGCCCTAAATTGCTTACCTTGCCTAAATGGTGAAAGCAGTAGAGGGGTTATAATAAGGTAAAATAAACAAAGAGGCAAAAAGGCTTGGATACCGTAGTTATTCTGTTTGGTAAATGCTCGATGCTGTACAACTCGAGCAAGTTGCCACTATGTGGTTATTCCAAGTTTCCAGACGGGGCCTATTCCAAATTCTAAGATATGCTTTTTAATTGAGTTTATGTTTTGATTCAAAATTTTAACGTGATTAAGATGTGATCCGCTATATCAACATGCACTCGCTACAAAAATCAATTTTTTTCTATGAAAGGTATAAAAGGATTCTTTTCACATGAGAGAGAATCATTTCTAATTGCTCTCACATGATCCTCTTAGAACTCGAGTCAGGTCAAACCAGAAACACATTATAATCATATAGCGTAACCATCGAATTTGTTTCTAAGAGAAATGAATATGCTACCTTTTGAAATAAAATGTACATGCTATAAGGGTAAGAAAAGTTAAGTTGGAAAACAATGGTGCAGAGTAACCCTACAAAATTGTACATCATTGGCCAAATATGCAGTCTAAACACCTATTCCAGAGGCACATAACCAATTCATATATATCAAGCCACCTTCAACACAGCTGATTGCAGCAATGCATCACCCGTTTCCAATAGCGGCACGATCAACTAACATCATTAACCATTTGTAGATGCTAGACCCTCGCCACGTGGCATTTTCTTTGACCCCACTGCAAAGACAACGTTTTGTGAGCATGTCATGGTACCTTGAAAATACATAATCAATTCGTGACAGAATATGCTTTGAAATAAAACAGCACCAAGATACATATTCAAATAAAACATTATTGGCAGAGGGGATTTATATCCTCGAGTCCTTGTTAAGTGCCAAAGGGTGAAAGCCATGTAAATAGACAAGATTTTACATAACCCGAAGATAGATGCGAGCACAAACAATTTCATTTTATCAAGAACATCACCATGCTAACCCTTGAGAAATGGATTGCGTTTTAACACAATGAATTGTATCTAATGGAGAAATGACCAGTTATTTATTATATGATGCTTCAAACCTAGTACAGTACAATATGCACCTTATCTTTCCTTAAAATAGGATTAAAACATAAGAAAACAATTTTCATGGGCATTGGGTCTGCTATGCTATCACACAGGCATCTTCGTAACAAAAATATAAAGAGAAAAACATATCTTGCCCAAAATAATAATATGCGCATAAAAACACAAGGACATGACATATGGACATAGGGGGAGATTGCTAACCATCTTCCACATCCTTCAACTGATAATAGTGGGGAGCTATTTCCACCAGCCATTCTGGTTTTAGTTCGGTCACCTGTATTTATAATTCTTTCAGATGAGTTCAATAATGGCAAGCCATTAGAGTTATACTGCAATCAGGTCTTAAGGAGGAAGGGGCTAACTGAAGATTCTAACCTGTCTCATGTACTCCTTCGTTGTCAACACCAGTTCATGGTAGATGACCCATCTTGGCAACACCTGCCAAGGACAACAGAGAAACGCGGTACATTTTTTATACTTTCCAATATATCAGATTTAAATACAAATATAGTATGAGTAAATTTCCAATAGTACACAATAAATTCTCCATTGTTTTATGAATATATATACTATTGTTCATCACATTCACAAATTATAACCGGAAAACAGAACACTTAAGAATAAACAAAAATAAGAATTGAAAATTTATTTTTTCCAAATCTTACATGTAAAATGACAGAAGGCATACTAAATGGTTCTGAAAATTTTGGGATTAAGGCATACTAAACTATAATTAGTTTCATATTTTTCTCTGTCATTTAAAAAATTGAAGTGACAATAGTTAATTTTATTTTGTTATGAGATGTGCAATTTGAAGCTTAACAGTGTGTTGTGCGATTGTATTGTAAGTGCTAACTCTTTAATTTGATGTCATTTGTCACTTTTGAGTTTTGATGGATGCACTATTTTTTGTTTAATAGTTACAAGTGCATGATCAAATTGTATAGATTAAAAAAAATTATTTCTAGCTATGTTAACGGGTGGGCACGGGACGCGACGGGACAGTGCGGGTCTGGGATTTTTATGTAGCGGGGCGGGTCCCGGGGGTCCCAGACCCGCCTGTTGCCATCTCTAAGTGGAACAATATTTGTTCTTTTCTTCAACGAGATCCACCATTTCAACACTACCACCTCATCAAGCCTCCCGGCGCCTTCAAGACTAACCTTTGAAACACATTTTCTAATTTTCAAATATCTTACACTGCGATAAACAATGTGTTCCAAGCGATTTAGTATGGCAGAAGCTACTAGCAACACTGGTTCTTCAACCATCATGCCAAATGTATTCTCACGAAATCGGTGTTTTTTCCTTCTATAACCTAGAAAGACTCCAGTCGACATTAACTTCAGCTATTTAAAGAAATAATTAATCTACCTGAGCTAAACCTGAGCTAGGGTGAATATGAACGGTCTGCGGATGTTTCACAGTTCTGTAGGATCCATTCTTCTGCAGCCTCGCTGAATGGGGGAAAAATCCTGCAGTTATGGCTTTCTTTACAGAATCTAAATCATTGGGATTTGTGGTCAACTCAATTTCAACCCTTTCGAGTAACCCCTCCAGCTGATCCCGTATATCTCTAGCTCTCTTCATGCTCCTAACCTGAAAAATACATTAATTATAACCATTTAATAAGCCAAACTTCCCTATTGTAATAATGAATGAAAATGATGACAGTTGGCTTTAAAACTTCTTCTCTTAATTTGATATAAAGGGCAAACCCCGGTGCATGAAGCACCAGCTATGCACGGAGTCTGGAAATGTTCCCTTGCAATGCAAGAGGTTGTTTCCATTATTCATTATGATGAACCATATTTCAAAATCTACAACTTATGGGCTAAACCCAATCAAGGGGTCGTGCCATGGGCTCGGAAACCTTGATGCCTGAGAAAAGTTCCAAGCCAATAATCACCATCCTTCAAAGTTCAAAAACATGCCACTCAAGTGAATATGCTCCTGATTCATGAATCTCCACTTTCATGGATAATGGTCCATCCTGTTGAGGTACTAAAATTGGAACACAATCAGTTTCTGGTCGATTTGGATTTACTAAACTGGAAAAAAAACATACAAGCAAGAGTTCTTAGGAATTCAGGAGTTATTTGCATAATCTGTGAGTTGGTCGGGCTATGGGTGAGCCCGGTGAGGGAGATAAAAGTAAGTAGAAGTGGAATAAAGGCTATCTGTGATATTTCGAGGATTGGTAGGTGGAAGTTTCTTTCATAATAATAGGATATGAAACCCATTAACTTATGACAATGACTCAGGTAGTGCATCACATTACTGAATGGCGATTAATGAACGGCGATATCAGATCACATCATCATAACAGCTGACCAGAAATAACAGAACAACCAGATAATATTTTCGAAGAAACTAAATGGTCAAACAGGGATGACCTAATGTTTAAAGGAAACAATGGAATATCAAACCTACTTGAATATAATTTTCATAGCACCATTGAGTTGAAAAATTGGTTTCCTTCCACGAGCTATACACCTGGAAAAAATGTCCACAAACATCACAATAAACTTGTGGTCACATAAACTTTGAAACGTATCATTTTACTCCATAGTTCATATATTCTGCTATGCGAACTGTTGAATATGTTATTAATATGTATTATTAATTTTAATTTAATACCTATGTTTAAGTCAAAAGCAACCCACATGATAAGACACAATTGTGGGCTGGAGTTATTAGGTAGAATTATTAGTCCTAAAATAAGGGATCTGTGTCCCCTTATTCTATCTATAAAATGTGAATGTAAATGTAATGATTTTTATATATGAAATTAAAATCCTTCCTCGTTTCTATTCGAACCAATTCCCATCTTCGCATTCCACTATCACACCAACTTGTAGAGAAATGGTTTGTAGGAATTACAGCAATGATAAAATAAGCATTACCAAAAGATCCTTAACTCAAAAGGAAATTTTTCTCTGAAGGCCAAAAATAAAACAGTTCTTGCCGACAACTTAATGCAGTTCAAAAAAACAAACAATGCAAAAAAGAATGAACCCCAAGATCCAAACGCTGAAGCAAAATAAAAAAAATAATAAAATAAAAGAATAACCACAAACATGCAACATGTTTTTAAAATGATAATCAAGATAAAATAATCATCAACCAACACATAAATTACTACTGCACTTGATCAACAAGATATTCATTTAAGGTCATGCAATCTTAACGTTGTCCATTAGTTACAAACATGTAAAAATTGTGTTGTTTTTTATATTTTTTCTGAAGTAAATCCCTATGAGAAGCCAAGCAAACCAAAAATTCATACCTGAGTCAAATTGGTGGTTCACATATTGTTGTGTTTAAAATATTAAAAGCCAATTTTTTTTAGGGATTTTCTCCTCTCATGGTCTTCTAAATTGTTTAACGAGGAACTTCGGAGAACGAAAAGCAAATTCATAACAACCTTATCCTTATAACTCATATAACCAGTTTTCTGTTAATTTGGTGATCGATTTAATAGAAGACACCAAAATTTGATACATATTTCAGCTTTACGAGGTACACTTAAAAGCTAAAGGTTTCAGTACTTCGCTCTATTTGGTAGAATCAAGATTCAGAGAAAACATCAGAGCAGAAAACAACACTGCTGAAACACAACCCACTAACCTTGAGCAAAGCCATATGATCACCAACATTTCCCATGTGAAAATTCATGCGAGCATTGTCCGCGTGAACTTGCTTGTCCTTGGGACGATAAAAGATAGAGTTTCCAATGGATAGCATAGCAGCAATAGAGATTATTTCATCTGAACACTGGTATGTATCAGAAGCAACAATCATCTTAGACAGCATAGGATCGAGGGGGAACTCTGCCATCCTTCTACCCGCTTTCGTCAATTCGCCATGCTTGTTAAGTGCACTTACAGCATAAAGCAGTTCCAATGCCTTCAGCAAAGCTTCAGATGGTGGAGGGTCCATGAAGTCAAAGTTTAGCAGATCATTGATGCCAAGGCTCTTTAGACTAAGCACTACATTAGCTAAGTTGGTCCTTTGTATTTCAGGGATTGTATTATCATCCAAATCGTTATAGTAATTATAAGCAGTATACAACCGAAAGCACTTTCCTGGACCCGTCCTTCCTGATCGACCCGCTCGTTGATTAGCTGATGCTTTCGATATTGGAGTGACCAACAATGATTCCATTCCTGTCCGGGGGTTATAAGATTTCATCTTGCAAAATCCCGGATCAATTACATACTTGATCCCATCTATTGTCAATGATGTTTCAGCAATATTCGTCGCTAGGACAACTTTCCGTGCCCCTTCAGGAGTTGGTTCGAATATCTTAGCTTGCAGCTCTGTCGGCAAGTTTGCGTAAATTGGGCATATGATGAGCTCCGCTATTTTTGTCCCCAATCCTCTAGTCCTATGCTTAAGAATCTCGTCAGCCATTTCAATCTCTTCCTGCCCAGTAAGAAAAACTAGTATATCACCATCTCCTGGTGGCTGCGTCACATGGATTTGAAGAGCAGTAACTATTGCAGCATCCAAGTAATCAGCTTCAGGTGCCTTAGTATAGTGTATTTCAACAGGATATCTCCTTCCAGGTATTTTAAAAATTGGAGCAGAGTCGAAATAATCACTGAACTTCTCGGCATCAAGGGTGGCACTTGAAATAAGCAATTTGAGGTCAGGGCGGAACCGAGCAATGTCCTAGTGCACAGAAAGGGGTTGAGTGAGGCGACAATGCATGTCAGACAACCAGATGGCTATTCATGTCTAAAATTTTACATACACGGAATAAGATGGCAAAACGATTAATGAACAACAGCCATCGAATGAGCACTACACATACTAGATGTACTCAAACAACACAGTCAATAAACTTCCATCAGGTAAGGGATTCAACCTATAGAAGCAAAAATACCAACTATATGGTTAAACACAAAAAAGTCATAAAATTAAACAGCAAGACAGAGAAACAGATTTAACCAAAGGCCTTGCGAACAAGGGTCCTGAGAAAATTAGACCCTACTTGCAATTGCTTTGGATTACTGCAGCAACTAGCAGCTGTTGTTTTAATAAAAGTCTAGTGGACTAAGAGCATAGTTTCTGGAAAACATATTGAAAGCTCATTCAAGCATTAGAGCAAGACTCGAGCAAAAAACTGAATCAAAATAATCAAGGTTGGATTTTTTTCAGCTTGCAGTAAGGCTCATTTTAAGACAGAGTCCTAAATAATTCTCAATGGAGCCATTTCAACTTTTTCAAGTTAATGGTTTTACATCTGTTTTAAGACTACTGAATTAAGTTCACAACTCCTCAATTAGGATTTCCGTTGTCAATACACATAAAATTCTCAGCCGTCCAAATTAATCCCAGAAATCAGACCTAATTAATCAGTAAATACAATTTATGGACCTTGTCCTTTTCCTTCTTCAAGTTTGACACAAGGTCTATATATCTTTAGTAATGCCCATACTACATCAGAGTAGATTACTTTGAAGAATAGTTATTGATGTAGCATCCACCATGAGAGGTTAGAGGTTAGATCTCTCCTGTTTCTTTCTTTTTTATGTTCCACTGTGGGCCGAGGAGAAACAAACGTCAGCAGGTACATGAGAGAAGCAAGGTCAACTTCTTTTCAATCTTAGTCAATAGTTTCAACATTTTTAGCATTGAAAGATTTTAACTTCTATTCTAAGTTCCTCCACCTAAACAGAAGTAAATAGTAACCATCCTTCATGAAAACATGGCAAAAAACCTGTTCGGGATAGCCAGGAGAAGCGAGGGAGTTCCTCAATTTTTACCAAAATGTCACCTTTCATATTCTGTTTTAGACACAAAGTTGATAAATTATAAATGTAAATATGGCCAAAATAATTACAAAAGCCCCATTATCAAATTCGAACTGTTCTGAGCTACCATTCACGGGCCAAGAATAAACACAAACTTTTTCCAGAAAATTTCGAAACCAAAACCAAAAGCAAACATTTCCTTCATGTTTCGAATAACATTCGCATACACGACGACAATCTGATTTTATCAAGTCCATTTTACATCACACAAAAGCATCAAGAGAAGCAAAATCTTGCCTTAACTAAGCCAAAAAGTATGTCTGTCGAGAGCGTTCTTTCATGGGCTTCATCCACCATCACCACACTGGAAAATTTTGCAAAACTATACTTTAAAATTTTGAACACAAAATCATCACTCTCTTACTTCCAAGTACAACAAGTACCTGTAACTTGCAAGGTCAGGCTCACCAAGAAATTCACGTAATAGCATTCCATCTGTCATGTATTTTAGAATTGTCTTTTCAGAAGTACAGTCTTCAAAACGAATAGAATATCCAACCTGAAATACAGAACACGAGTAACAACATTGTATCCACAAAGCTTAATAATTTTTATCAACATGAGTAGGCATGCAGCCAAAGTTTTGTGCAAATAATTCAAAATATAAATATTGATATTGAAACACATTGAATGGGAAAAAAACAATACAATCATGAGAGTTTTACATGCGACTAGATCACATGCACATAGAAGTATAAGAGTGATCTTAATTCAGTTATAATAACGGGTAGAGTTCATGAACCAGAGTCTAGATGCCTATAGTTACCATTCAAGCTTTGTTAGCAACAGAAAGTGTAAAGGTGCATCTGACAATTACTGTGACTAATCACAAATAAGCTGCCGTGAGCAGCCAATGTTAATTACAGAGAAATACCTCATGCCCAAGTTTTACTCCCATTTCTTGAGAAACTCGAGCAGAAACACTCATTGCTGCAACACGACGTGGCTGGGTACATCCAATCTGCTTATGAGAAATGTCATCATATCAGCAAATGCACATTCCTTTTACCTTCACAGGGTTTAACTAATGAATACGTGAGCCATTCAGATCGAAAGGTTCTGATGCCCCAAATAAGATATCTTCATAGAGAAAATAATAAGTGTTAACACCGAATGTTCGATGTGTCTAGACTGATTCTCAAGATTATAGATGGAGTAGCAATCATTTCTTAATATCCAAATTAAATATCACGAATAAAATATCTCAGTCTCCACTTTCGGTGCGCCTACAAAGAAACAAGTTCTCCGAAGCACTCTCTGGGACAACAGACTTGAAACTTCCATAATTCAGTTTTGCCGATCAAAATTTGGGATCAAAAGCTAGAGAGTTTATTGGCTGTACCATAATTACATATATTCGAAAATTAATAATAATTATAATTATTTTAGAGTACATTCAGATTGGTATAAAAAAAGATAAGCATCCAGATAATATTTGGAATCCAAAACCAGGGCTCCAAAATAGATTTGCACAAGCAGACCCTAATATATGTCTGTGAAACAAAAAAATTGGATTTGGCATTCCTTACTTTTCCATGCTTGCTATATCCTGTCTCGTGGAGGTATTGAGGTATCTGCGTAGTCTTTCCTGAACCCGTTTCCCCAACAATGACAAGAACCTGCAAATTGATGAATTGAGAATATTTACGTGTCTAATAGATTCCTAGGAGGCCTAGATTAAACAAGTGAAGAGGGCTACAGAAAATCTCAAACCTGGTGATCACGAATAGCCTGGAGCAACTCTTCCCTATAGGGATAAATTGGCAGAGTTTTTCTGTCATTCTGAATTAAGAGTCAAAAAAGGGTCAGAGGTCTATGCTGCCTGTGTTATCAAATCCTCAGACACCATAAAAAAAGGCTATTTAAATGTCAATTTTTAAATACTAGACTGGGAAATAACAGAGGATTTGTGAACCTAGAATCATGTCTTTCAGAGCCTCCTAATTTATGCAAACTTCTTATGCATTCCATAAGAGAGTAATATTTTGTTGTATGTAATTTGATGGAAAGGCTCTCTGCTTGCTCCTGTATTACCCAAGGGGCAAGTCCGTGATCTCACACTAAAGATGGTGCACAAGGTCAAAAAAGGCTGCTCTTGTATTTCTTTCAAAATTTGTTACAAATTAATAGCAAAACATCGGGAAATAATGCAACTTCAACTGAACATTATTAAAGCCTATATGGCTATCATGCTCATTTAACAATTTTTTTTTTCATCTTATAATTAAAGGTGGATCTGTTATCTATCTTGTAAATAGACAGATCATGTAGCACACTTTGTTGTTGACATCATCGAGACTACAACATATACAGGAACTGTTTTAGACAGTGTAAGTTCATTATTAACAATTTGACAACCAAGTAACATTCAACCTGTGATATCATCCATCATACAACTTCCACAGCTAAATGTTTAAAGCTTTGTTCAATCAGGAAAACAATGTGGGAATAGCGTAGAAAAACGAATTTCCTGTATATAATGTTTGATCGTCATGAAAAATCATTTTCTTGCATACATGCAGTTAACAGGAAATTCTCAAGAAGTCAGAGTCCAATTTTCATGTCAATTACCAAACTAATATTTTGTTTCAATAAATTCTCCAGCCATAAATCACATATAACGATAGAATTGATTGTGTATAACCAACAGGATGTTTCTAAATCTGTATATAGAATTTAAGACAAGCATATGTTTAATTGAATGTAACTTGTCATGGTTTCTCGCATTGTACAGGTGTTTAACTCAAATTGGTAGACAACTACAAATGTCATCTACCTAATGAAAATGCCTTATGTTAGTTAATAAATTCAATTCGCTTTGCATACTTTCCACATAATGAGTACTACAAAATACACACCTGAAGTTTTTCAAAAGCTGATTTAGCAGCAGATGCCTCGACCAAATCAATAGAGTCTTGTTCAACCTGCAAAATCAAAGTGAAATCATTATAAAGAAATAATGCACAGACTACTGTCTGAGGCATGTGATGTCGAATATACATACATTCACACCATCCATAACAGCTGCTTGTATGAACTCTATTTGGTCTTCAAAGACAAAACTACAACAAAAAGAAATATGTGCAGTGAGCATCCAAGCAACTTGGACAAAACTACAAAAAGAAATATGTGCAGTGAGGATTCAAGTAACCTAACTTTTCCAACTTACTCAGAAACATGGTTAACAGATTCAAAAACCTACAATCAACCTCAGTTGATGCCATTGTGCCATATTAAACTAAAATCAAGCTTTCCTTCTCTTTATGTTTTTTTGGGTGGTGGAGTTTTATTTTCTTCGTGTCTGTGTGTGTGGGTTGTTTTGGGTCGGTGGGTGGGTGGTGGGGGCTGGGGGGCGGCAGAGAGCGAGTACGAGCAACACCAACATAAATACAATGCAATATCAACTTAATACAACTCACTCAAAGTCATCGTGCTTTTCCTTTCTATTCTTAGACCCAAATTTAAGAGTTGCTTTTCCTAAAATAAAAAAACCAACAGAATTAGTATATACTTAAAAATACAAGGTTGAAAAATATTGATGACTTCGACGATTACCAATCTGATGCTCCTCCCATGCTTCTTGCTCAGCAAAGGGGTTCATCTTCTCCTCAGCACTAGGATCCCTGGAATTTGACGAGATAAAACATTCATGGTACTTGAAAATTATGTCCATGATTGTGTGTATGTGTGTGTAATAGTCAGGGAAGAATTGCATTTGAGGTTCTAACAGACCTATAACGCTGCATGGCCGCAGCAAACCTCTTCTCTTGATTTACACCACCTTCCATATCATATGCTTCAGGGATTCTATACTGCAGTTACAAAAAAATTAATCAAGTAATAAATTTCTCAATCAATAATAAACAGGTAAATAAATAAAGATAGACAAGCATGTAAGCAATTAGGATTTGTAATACAGGGAGCAAAAGATTATTCACGATCTTTCCTAGTTGCTCAGAGATATTCCAGTACAAGTCAAGAGACAGCAACCAATAATGAACAACTAATCAAAGCAGTAAGAAAGCTCAGTTCAAATATAAAGACTAAAGTGAAGAAAGTAATCACCTCATTCGTGTCATCAGATTCTTCTGTCCGCTTTTTAACAAGCTCATATATCTCTTTCTTATAACTGCACAAACGGAAATTTTCTCATATGTCCAGGAATCTTTCCTCATCCAAAATAAAGGTCACACGATGTGCTGAAATAAGAAACAAAACTAGACTAATTCAAAGCAAGCATTCAGTATACGTAAAGTTCTATGAATACTAAGTAAAAAAATTTGGTACATCATAATATAAAACAACTCCTTTTTGAACCAAGTAGAGGAATGTTTCTTCAAACAAAAATCTAAATTAGCACATTACATGCCCATGCTCAGCAAATGATGGATTTTCAGTGGTTTAAAATTTGAATGAACTAGTGGCGAGCTCTTATGATAACTAGCACTTGTATTTGCTACAATTAGACCTAAGTCAAATTAAAGTAGACAAGAAATTCACTCACCCAGAACTACTTCAAATTTTTCCCAAAGAGGAACATAGTAGCTGAAAGAGTCCCATAAAAGAAGTTTGTGCCTACATGTTTCTATATACAAAGGACTAAACAACAATTTACTCCATATCCATGATCAACACTTTCTGCATATTTTGGTCAAATAGATGGACTTCAATATCAATACTTTCCCGAAGGTATGGAATAAAATAGTTTCAGTGACAGAAGCTTCATTAATTGCATAGTTATTAAGGGTCTAAGGTGCACTAAGGCGATGTATTCTTGAGCCTACGCGTAAGACGAGGTTCGCTATATTGAAGCTAGGAGGGTGAAGAAAAGCATGCTGCATATCATCTAATCTATAGTTTATAAACTATTGAATAATAATAAAATAAATATTTCTTATTTAAAATAATTAAAAAAGAAGTAAATAAGGCTAGTGCTAAATTTATAATCATATTCAATACAACTGTCATGTACTATGGCTATAGAAATTTTGTGAATCATGAATAAAAAATGCAGCTTGATTATTTTCCCATACATCGAATTACTTACACCCTACTTCAGTCTTTAGTACAAGTATAGATGGCAGATGATATCAATACTCTATCACGATTAATGAATAACACATTCAGAAAAGTAACGGTAGAGAAGTTAACACCTAAAAACCATGCATGATGGCTCTTGGCCAGAAGAGTAAATAATAATCAAAAAGATAAAATAAAGAAAGATGATATACTTCTTTACATTTAATAATTCAAAAAAATAAAATAATGAGAGATGATATACTTCTTTACATTTAACATAGAATAATCTAGGTCCTCCCTCTTTCTACCTGGGAAATGTAATGCTACTTTTTATCTTTCTTTAAAATCCTCTTTCATCCTCCCATTTTAACTCATCATTTTGTCCTGCCTCTTGGTGCTTCCCTTTTTGCTTTTATGCAGGGAACTTCGAAGTCAAAATTTTAAATATCAAAGAAGTGGAAGAAATTATTTCATTTGAACTTCGAAATAATCAAAAGTAGTGGACAGCATACACAGTATGAGAAATGGGTCAATTGCCTCCATCAGTGGGAAATGATTGAAACATGATTTTGAGGGCTTTCGTATAAAAAACAAATACTGATAGTTCTCTTTCTAACAGCCGCGCCAGAGCCTTGGGGCAGGCAAACCAGCCCCTGGGCATGTTATTGTGTCACTACACCTGGGTTAGCCTCTAGGCACTGGGGTGCACCTGGCTATACCCGGGCTTTAAGCCAGCGTCTGGCTCGCCTTTTATAACTATGATTAAATATAAAAGTTATGTAGTCCATAAAGATATATCAATAACCTTACATCTATGAGCACAAATCTTACTTACCACTTCATGATGCATTCGAACAAGAAAATGCAATTATAATAACAAAGTTAAATTAAATCCTTTTCCTCTCTCATTGCTTTGATAACCAAATTGGTCGCAAGAGAGCAATCTTCATAAAACTAAAATGATAAACACAATCACTGGAATTATAGCATCGAAAAATCAAAAACTGGCAACATTGTAGCGAAATCTCCATTCTAAACCTAGATAGAACTGATAATATTAGAATTTTTATATATGAAGAAAATAAAGATAAATGTACCTTAGCTCACGATTTTCGGCCTCAGTCAGATTTACTCCCTCAAATAAATATTGCTCATCCTCAATATCATCTCTGGATTATCCACAAAAAAAATGGCAACATAATGCAAAAGTAACTAAGTAGCAAACATAGATAATAAATATCTATCTTAACGGAAATTATTATTTTATGCTTCATTACCCGAGTTCATCTAACTTCTTTTGCTCTCGTTTTTTCAAATATTCTTGTCTGGACACTTTCCTGTTGCGAAGAAGGAGAAATTGAATACAAGTGACGTTAAAAAATACAAGAAAGAAGATTGATATAGGATAAGAAGAAAGCCTCAAGTTGGCACATTCAAGATCATAAGAAAAAGAAACCCGGACTGCAATTAACAATAATAAAAATTCCAGGATTAAATGTTCAGGACTAGCTAATCAAACAGGTTTAACTTTTGGGACTTAATCACTATATGTGACTGGAAACTGTACATCATTTGTGAAAATCCCAATAAAAGAAATCAAAGCTTTCAGTTCCTGGTACGAGCCACTATAGCTACAAACAACTTTCTATCTCACATCAACACAAACAAAGATGTATGTTCAGTAATTTTCTGACAAAAAGGAAATTAATGTAATGCATCTACTATCTACAGTAGCCCATTAAATCTTATGGTTAGATGATACATTCAGCAGAGTTACTAGTCCTTGTTCATCTCCTCAACAAAATCACCTCAGTGTTGCCACTTCTTACCATACGTGCCTGTTGCTCAAATGAAAGCAAGGCTCGCTAACTTACATAATATCGCAAACAAAACTAACATTAATGGAACCAGCTGGTAAAGAATCAACCACCGAGAGATGTGTGATTCAGAAATAGTAATTTAGAAACTTCTGTGACAAACCTCAATGTCCCAATGTCATCATTCTCCACCGCCTTAGATCTCCGAATTGCCTCTTCTAAAGCAGAAAAATAAAAGTAAATAGTCAACCCACAGTACATGAGTATTAGAAGCAACAAAAGTAAACAAATAACAAAATTTGCCTCTGATTTATATGTTCGAAAATGTATGACCAAAATTAAGTCCAGGCCAACTGCGTTTTTTCAAATTTGATTCATCACTAACCATTCCTTCCAAATATTAAGCTGCACTTATTTCATAATGGATAAGTTATATGAAAAAGGAATTATGTTGGGTTTGTTCTTTTCGAATGGAAGCCAGTTTTCATTTTCTGCAAGAAATCAACACAAACAAATGCCAGCATGTTACTTTAATCCACTACTCCCGTCAGCACCTCTCATTCATGCTGCAATCACCACCAACGAAACCAGTGTCATCTCCTCCCCACTCTGCCACATTTGCATTGCATGGACCCCCATAAGAACTGTGCACAAGATATCTCATTCCTAACTCCATCTAACCAACCACAACACTAACGACGGACCCCCCTTAAAAATCAGAAGTTAGTGGTTCCCATGTCTAATGGTTTAATTAAACTGCTTGCAATCACTACCAAACATGGGTAATTCATACATTACAAGCATTCTAGACATAGGCAATATTCGCTGTATCTTTTCAAGATTTGTTACAATAGAAACTAGACGCACTATAAAGATAAAGCACCTATGAAGAAGTTCTAATATCGAGAATGACAGAGAAATCCTAAACTATGTCCTGTTATTTTACCAAGAGTGCTGGTGTGATTGCCTGGTTTCACTCTTAAAGCACAAAATAAAAGCATGTATCAAAATCAGAATAAATGAGAGAGAGCATAACTAAGAAGAAATTTATCAAAGATTGAACCAGAAAAGGTTTGACAGTTCTTTGACAAGATAATATAAGGAGGAGGTTGCTTAAGTGCACAAAATTCAGAGGAAGACATTCAACTCAAACAAAGTTAGTTTAGCAGAATACATAAAGAAAGAAGAACTAATGAAAGAGAGCAGTTGTAAGCGAGTAACATAACAAGAAAAAAATTACTAAATAAAAATCAAGATGATTACCTTCCCCTTTCTTTGTTAGCTTTTGATCAGTCAACTGTACAAAGAAAAGCGCAAAAGTTACAAGATAAAACAGTCAAAGTAAACTGCACTTAACCCCACATACATTAAATGTTTGTGCATCTAACTCCTTACTTTGAGCTTTTCACTTTTTTTAGCTAATTTAACTTGGCGAGAGAACAAAAACAATGTTGGGACAAAATGATTGACAAATATTTCCAGATCTCTATTTTTTTTTATCATGGTCTTCCTTTGTCACAAAAATAATAATGTAAAAAACAAGGTTTTTAAATAGGAAATGAAATTCAATGCTTACAATGAAATCAACATATCAAGGATAAGGCATCCTCTCAGGCTACGTTTACTTCGAATGATATGATTATATTGATAAATTATACTATGATTATTAGTATGATTTATAGGATATTGATGATGATGAATAAATAATATGTTTATTGGAATGATTAAGATTCGAATTGTAATTATGATAGAGAACGAATTACATTTTTGACTTTAGACCCTTATTAATAATATTATGTTGGTTTGGTATAATAAAACAAGAAGGTTAAATTATGATTTGACATTCTTCCCACCTTAATCACAAACATAAATTATATATCCCTTGTAAAAAGAATGATATGGTATCCATTCTTTACAGTAAATAATCTTGGTATTAATCTGGTCCACTTCAAAGTATTGGGTTGATGAGATAACGGAAGGATTATTTACTGATAATAATTTAGTTTCGTAGGACAACAAATGATATGGGATAATTATTGAGGTATTTGGATAATTAATTCAAAGATGGTTTAAATTTTTAAGTGATTTGAGCAAATTTATCCTTTTTAAATTATTTTTTTTCCCCAGAGTAACCATAACTATTCAACATTCTAACAAATTACTTTCTACACACCTAATCTTCTACCCTCTTTAATATTGTTCTCCACCATGTCTTCCACTATACCCTATTATTTCATCTTCATCATATTCTACCTTTTTTCTCTCCCATCTCCAATTCCTTTTTATTTTATTTTATTTTGGTGTATCTTCTCCTCTCTTTTACTTCATCCCTTTCCTTTTTGTTTCTTCTCTCCCTAAAATTGCCACTAAAGGGAATCATTTTTCACCTTGTGAAACTCAACTTAATCAACATCATCTTCTCTTCTCTTGATTCTCCCTTGCCTCCACTGCCTATGCAACTATAACTCTACAGCAGCAGAAAACTGCCTATGCCGCTACACCTTGCAGCAGCTGCAATCTGAAGCTGGAACTTGTTTCGAAATGAACAGAACGATGAATTAATAAATGAGGTAATAGTGTAATACTTGTCATTAATTCACTAAGTTCAACACCTTGTGATAAATAAGCCCTCATGCCCAATGGATGACATATCAAACCAAACAGTGGACAGAGTGGAGTCAAGAGATTATGATTGGACCGAGAAATTTGCACTCAGACATGATGGTGTTAGATTACTAAGTCGTCTTTTTTCTGTCTCACATATAAAAAACACCCTCAATATGTTTATAGATGTCTCTTTGACACCCCACCTTCCATTTCAAGAAATGGCACGTACAGAAGTATTAATTTTATACAAACCAATATGAATTCCTATCTACATAATGACACACTAAATATGGCTCCTTTAAGATTCTTACCTAGTTGTGCCCATTCACAAGCAAAAATTCGTTTTTCTCCCATAAAGGACTGGCAATTGCTTGCACTTCTCAGCTCATTCCTTCCTATTTGCATCATCCAAGTACTTGTTTGAAACATTAATTTCTATAATTTGATGCATATTATCTCTCTTCCAAAAGTAGTCAATCTCCGATAATTGTTTTAGCTTCCCAAACCAAGCCCAATGAAAACAAAATCCCATCATGGGTTTATGCCAAAGATATGTCGTGAAGCTTCAAATATAGAAAAAGGTGATTTCCAAACTTGCAGCAAGCTCTACAAAGCACAAATCTATGATGATAAAATGTCTTCCTTAGAAGTAAGTTGTGAATAGTGAAGCTATTAGTGATAAAATCCAGTTATTTTCTTTGAACCTTGATGTGTATTGCAGGTGAAGAAATTTAGGATTGACTAAGGTATGATTGGACAAAGTTTTGCTATCTGTAAATGAGTAGTGGAAGTTATAATAACAAAATTGTTATTCATTATCTTAATATAGTTTGTGTAATCACTAAGACTAAAGGAATACTTCCAAATCATATTTTCTCGTTAAATTATTAAATGTTCAAGATAAGACCACGGTGAAATGTTGATGGTGGCATATGATATTGTCCCAGGAAAAATTATGAAGTTAAGATTGTTTGATTAAAAATGGAAAACAAAACATACTTCAAGAGATAAAATTAAAAAATGATCAAAGCTCAAGAGCAATGTCAACAACTTTCAAAGTTAAGGTGGCTATATATGATACATGCACGACAAGTGATTAAATCATGACCACCACCATTGTTCTAAAAATAAAGTACTAAAAAAATGCAGTTCAGACAGTTTAAGTGAAAAATTCAGAGTTCAGGGCCAAGTTGTAAAACAATCAAGATTCAAGGGGAATCACATTTAACCACAAAAAAATGATCAATTAGAAAAATAAATTTTCAGGAAGTTACGAGCAGAACAATATAACACGCCATAACAGCACCACACAGGGACTAACTGACAACATATAAGAGGGAACATAATTTAGTACATAAGTTGGGGAGACAGAAAATTATTGTCAAGAAATTTGAGGAAAAAATCCTTAAGTTTAATAAGAATGTGTAGAAATGATTCCTCTCTTGAAGAAAATATTCAGTTTTTTAACTACAAAGGAAGTGTCCCACATCTGCGCCATTAACAAACTGCCAATTTTCAAACGAACAATAACATTTTCTCCAACATCAGTCGCCAAAGTTCCAAAAGTTAGTATTACAGTATGCATATTGAAAAATTAGTTCTAAAGCACAAAGGACCCTATGCATCACATATACAGACAGAATATTTCAAAAAAATTGTTCTTGTTAGCTGGAAGTGGTACAATAAATGCAAGAACAATTGTCTTCAAAAATCAACATCGAAACACAAACAAATTATACATGGAGATAATTCAGTCTTCATAAAACACAGGAAAACATGCACAAAGTAAACATGCATTGAAACACCCTTGATCCAGCAATGATAGTGTTTCAATCGTTTTCAATTTAGTTGACTAGCTATATTTAACCAACCTATATGCATAAACTATTGACACATGCTCAAAATACACAGTGGACTACTTGGATGTAAAGGCATGGAAGTGATTTCCAGGCAATTGCAAATTTGAAATTCTAGTGTATCAACAATAATTATGTAAAACAAATGTGAAGTTAAGCTAATTTAATTTCACGTACCTTCCTGGTCCCTGCTGCATCGCGTTCCTTGATATGCTGCTCCAGCTCCTCCCTTTCTCTTTGATCACGCAGCCTCTGTTCTTCTGACTGCATATAACAGAAGTACAACTTTATTTTCGCGAACGACGGCTGTAGTATTTAACTAAAAAATTAAAGAAAAAAGGGAAATAAATATTTTGCTAAGATATACAAGAAGAAAAAAGATGGAGGCTTCCAAAACTGGGACATACATAATCTTTAACACGTCAAATGGAGGGACTCGTTCAAGGCCCACGTTGTTGTACCTCTTTAAAAGTACATTTAACTATTCCAGTACCAGCTGAACAATACCATCAGCAATAAAACCCTCATCCCCACAGAAGAGGTAGAATAGTATGATTGGCTTATGATGCGTTAAGTAGTTACTATTTAGCGACATCCATTTAAGCATTTAGAATTAGGTAGCTAGTGCCAAATTTCTTGATCAGTCTAGAATTCTAACTAGAGCCCTTGGAAAATTCTCTCCTTTTACTTGTGTAGATAATTACTTTAAAAATATTTTTGTGAAAGGTTCTTTAAACAGTGATTCCATGACCACCATGTGGTGTAAGTAAATCCTTAAATTGAAATTGAACAATTGGCAGTCAAATGCACGCTCAAATGTCAAGCCTGAACCCAAGTCTGCATCAGTTAGTGAGTATCTACTAAAAAGGAACCAAGAAGAAGCCATCTTTTCTGCATAATAAGCTCGTCAATATAGAAAATTACCTCAGAATCATCATCTTCATCATGGGAAGTCCGGCTTCGTACTTTTCTATCTTGGCTTCCTTTTCTTACAACCTACAAAATCACTAAGAGTCAAAAAAGTATCTTGTCGAGAAAAGAACTGATGCAATATCTTACCACAAAAAAGAAAGCAAAATCTATCAATAAGAGTATGAACATTATACCTCATCATCATCTGTATCATCGTGAAGCTCACTCCTTTTTCTGAACTTTTTACTTCGTGTATCCTCCTTTTTGGGAAAGGGAGCCACAGGAACCATATCCTCCTCCTCCTCATCAGCCTCTAAAAGTTTATAATTCTTCTGTTTTCGTGCAAGCATTGCAGCCTCCATTTCTCTTTGTTGATATAGCTAACACAAACCAAGAATAACTCTACCATACTGAACATGTGATTCTATACTAACTTGAGTCTGTATTATAATATTATAAATGAAATAAGCACTCACATTTGGTCCAGAAGTCTTACGCTCAACTCTGGCAAAAATTTCTTTGGCAAACAAGGATATCTCAGCAGAGGATGATATTCCCAAATCTATCAGTTGGTTTACTATCTCAGAGGGCGATGAAGCTTTCTTAGCTGCATTCAAATAGTGAAACTAACCATTCTTACATACAAAATTAATATAACCCAATGGCTGTGTGTTGAAATCAAAGCACCAGAAATACTCAGAATCACACATGGTAAAACACAAAAGCAAACATTTTTTACAGTATAAATTGCTTATTAAGAAACGATTAGCAGAAAACGTAAACTTACACAGTGTTATCACATACTGAACTACAGTGGGTTGCGAGTACCCCAAAAGAGAAATCAGTTTGTCCGAAACCCATGTCCTCAAATCACCCATTTCCACTGCATAAATATAAGGAGAAAGATCGACCCAGTTCATACATATAATATGCCAAAACTATTATGAAGATACATGTATCATGTTAGTATTTCGATGAAAGGCAGCTGAAATAATGAATTTTAACTCTTTTATCATGTTAGGAAAATTCATGCCAAACATTAGGAGCCCCAAGATTCCAGACCTTGATAAGCTATTGATCAAGCTCTGATAACATCTTTACGAGCTTTTAACCAGCATCCAAACAATATAACAAACGTATTTGGGAACCCAAGAGCCCTAGAAGTGGAGAAGATAGTCAGAAACTGCGGCAGTTGGTGTAGAGTAGCGGTGGAAGATGCCGCCGGAGGTGGGGGAAGGGGGGAAAGGATTGGGTCTGGCTAGGGTTCTGATTCAAGTAATTATTTAGCTGACAACCGTGCAAAAGGGGCAGTGGGCAAACGCGCCGTCGATAGGGCTTTGCGAAGTTACCAAATGTCCTTAACTGTCTATTTTATTATTATTAAGATGATACGACCTGCGTAATATATGTAGCCCCTTGATGACTGGGAAATCAGCCGAGCTAACCTCACTCAGCGGCCGCCGGCCTGACACGAGCCGTCTTCTATGGTGCGCGCTAGACTCTCGACTTCTGCTTCTGACCTTAATAATTATTATGATAAATTGGAATGCCAAGTAAAAGTTATTTATGCAGGTCTTGCCTCCGCCATTGTTGACCGAGAGGGCTTTGCCAAGCTACCCAAATGCCCCTAACTTTCTATTTTATTATTATTAAGATGATACGGCCTCAGTAATATAGGTAGCCCCGTGATGACTGGGAAATCAGCCGAGCTAACCTCACTCAGCGGCCGCCGTCCTGACACGAGCCGTCTTCTATGGTACGCGCTAACCTCTCGACACATTCTTGATGGGGTAATCGACGATTAATGAGGTTATCGATGATTTCAAGAAACAGAAGAAAAGGGCAATTATTTTCAAGGTCGACTCCGAGAAGGCTTATGACTCGGTGAACTGGAAGTTTCTTGACCATATTATGAGTTTGATGGACTTCGATGTGAAGTGGAGAATTTGGATTATGGAGTGTATTACAAGTGCAAGGGCATCGGTTTTGATTAACGGAAGTCCGACTACAGAATTTGAACTGAAAAGAGGTCTCCGACAGGGAGACCCATTATCTCCTTTTTTGTTTCTTATAGTGGCTGAAGCACTAAGCAGATTGGTTGATCGAGCGGTACGCCTCAACTTGTTATCAATCTTCGATGTGGGAAGAGATGAGATCAGGGTATCCCATTTGCAGTTTGCAGATGATACGTTGTTCGTAGCAAAGGCGACAACGGAGAACATAACAACGATTAAGGCTATCCTGAGCAATTTCGAGATGTTATCAGGCTTAAAAATAAATTTCCATAAAAGCCAATTGCTGGGGATTCATGTAGACCGAAGTTGTTTAGACGAGATGGGTCGGGAATTGAACTGCATTGTGGGTAACCTCCCTTTGAAGTATTTGGGTTTACCCACAGGGGTGAACCCGAATTGCAAAAGTTTGTGGAATCCAGTGTTAGACAAAATCCGAAGAAGATTGGTGGCTTGGGAGGATAAAAGCTTGTCATTTGGGGGTCGGCTGATTTTGCTCAATGCTGTTTTAACTGCCTTACCCATCTACTACCTTTCTTTTTACCGCGCCCCAAAATGCATCATATCTAAAATTAGATCTATTCAAACTTCTTTTCTTTGGGGGGGAGGGGAGAGTGGCCGGAAAGTAGCATGGGTCAAATGGTCGGAAGTCTGTAAATCAAAGTTTAATGGGGGCTTAGGGGTTCGCAACTTAGACGCTTTTAATAAGGCGTTGGGGAAATGGGGGTGGGAGTTATTGAAACGGTCAGATTCCATCTGGTCTCAAGTTATTAGATCTAAATACAGTCTGTCCAATTTGGTGGTGGTCGGGGGTGGGGAGCGGAGGTGTATGGTCTCGTCTTGGTGGAAATATTTATTAAAGTGTACCTTCCAAGATGGGTCAGGTTGGTTTCAGGAGGGACTTAGTCGTATGGTGGGGAATGGGAGGAGAACAAAATTTTGGATAGATTGTTGGGTGGGAGAGGAGGGCAGTTTAGCGGAAAGATTCCCTAAATTAGCATCTATTGCTATAAATAGGGATATTATTATTGGTAATATGGGACAATGGGTAGAGGGATCTTGGATATGGAGATGGGAATGGCGAAGGGAATTGTTTGATTGGGAAGAAACTATGTTTTTTTATCTTTTATCTATTGTTGACAGGGTACAGCTGACTCAAGAACAGGAAGATCTTTGGCTTTGGAAGCATGATGCTACAAATCAATTCACGGTGAAATCGGCATACAATAAGATAGTACAAGAACCAATTTTGGAAGGGGAACAGTCTCAGTTATTTGCAACTATTTGGAAAACTAGCGCACCGTTAAAAGTGGGAGCATTAACTTGGAAAGTGATTCGAGACCGTATCTCGACGAAGGCCAATTTAAGACGACGAAATGTTCTAACTGGAGCGGGCTCGGTTGTATGCGCTTTTTGCCAACAGGAGGAAGAGACGACTCAACATCTTTTTTTCAGCTGTCCAGATTCTTACACTGTCTGGATGAAGTGCTACGAATGGTTAGGATGCTCTACAGTGCTTCCAATGAACTCGAACTCGAACTCTCATTTACTCCAACACACAGGATTATGGGTATCCAAAAAAGGCAGGAAAGAATGGACTACTATTTGGAGCACGGTCATTGCGACAATATGGAATAGTCGGAATCAGCTTATATTTCAAGGCACTCATGCAACGACCGAAGATTTATTGGAATTAATCATCTTTAGATCTTGGTTTTGGGTTACCAATAGAGGGAATTCGACTTCGAGTTACTCTTTCTTAGATTGGAGAAAAGAGCCGAGGATCTGTTTATTAGCTTTTTAATTTAAACTCGGATTTTCTTTTCTTTCACTGTCGACTTTGTATTGCTAACTTTTTGTATTTTCAAGTACCGCTGGTACTTTTATTAATATATTTTTATTTGCCCGATCAAAAAAAAAAAATTCCTCTAACCCAAAACCCAATACTCCTTCAGTTTTCCTCCCACGCGTTGGCTCGGCCATCGAGAACAGTATAGTATGGGATGGCGTGTATTTCATACGCATCGCTTAGTGTGGGTACGAATACGAGCAGTCCTACGCCTTCTTGTCGCTGCTTCCCATTTGCATCCGCCTATTGTCTAAATCAGGTCTTTTTACTTGGTTATTTATTTTTTTCGCTAATGCGGAAGTAAAAGTTAGAAGTATAATGCACAATATTTAGTATAAAATAAATTAATATATACTAGTACTCATCTAGTAGTTAAAAAATAAAATAAATAAGGACATCTAAAACATGATTTTCATGGGTTCAAAGTCGATTAGGAACAAAATTTAAGCATTATCATTTCCATAATCTGAAAATTGTTCGGCTCCCTTACACACGCCACAACAAATTCGAACCCAAATACTTAAAAATTGCAGAGAAATAATGATTAAGGAGCAATAGATGATTACCTAAACAAGATTTGAAGAAATCACCCAAAAATCGGATGAACTCAAATTTTCGAAGCTCTTCGCTTTCTGGCCAAAATCGACTAAATCCGAGACGAAAACCTCCAATCCTTGGTATGGAAAGGTGCGCTGGAGAGTGAGGAAGGTGGTGGTGGGTATGTATCGTTGAGAAGGCGGGCGCACGGCGGCGGGCGCACGGCTTTAGACGGAGGAGCTCAGATGCGAGCGTGATGGAGCAAGGAGAAGAAGGCTACGGTTTTTGTCTGAACCCGATGTGTGCGTTAGTTTTAATTATTTTAGTGAGTGAAAATAAGCTGAAAATGTATTTTAATATATGTATTTCCATAATGCACATTGGAGTGTTATTGGTGTACTGATATAAAATTTATAGTTGATACCCGGGATTTATAACCACTACTAAATCACAAAATTAAATTCTTTATTTTTAATCAAATATTTTAAAAATATTATCGGAGTTATTTTACTAAATCAAAAATATATTATGTTTCGATTAAATTGTCAGTTGACCTTTATCTGGTCAATTTGACTTCTAATTAATTAATTTCTAAATTAACTATTAATTAATTTTCAAATTATATTTAACTAACAGTAATCAAATCTTGGGGCCTTACAACCTATCCTTATTAAAGAGGCTAAAGGCCTCCTTGAACTCAAAGATCTGCTCATCTGTCAACTGATTCGCCATTTATTTATTCACATAAAAATTTCCTTCCTTTATAATCTATTTCTCGCTTTTGTAAACAACTGATTGATCTGGAAAATGAGATGACCTCTATTGATTTGATTTCGGTTTACAACGTAATTAGTACCAAGTTTTATACCTTTTGGTAAGCTGATTGATCAATCGTATGTCAAAATAGTGATTTCGGTCGCACAAAAATTTTATAAACCAAGTTATATAATCATCATCTCTCCTCGTTGTAAACCGAAAGCTAGGGGTGGTTCATTCGGTTTTAACCTAACCAAACAGAAATTTAGTTTAATCTAAATTTTTGGTTGTGAATTTCAAAGCCGAAAACCAAACCAAAATTGTTCGGTTAGGTTTCGATTTTTATCAAAAATTTCGATTCGGTTAAAAACCAACAATTTAGCTTTTGGAATTGGATTAAAAAATAAGTATATTTTTTCTAAACTTTCCAATACAAGAATTTATACATGCAGTCATTTTAAATTTCGGCAATGAAGTTAATGTTTTTTACATATGTGCTGCAAATAATTGCTAGCCTCTCGACTTTTGCTTCTGACCTTAATAATTATTATGATAAATTGGAATGCCAAGTAAAAGTTATTTATACAGGTCTTGCCTCCGCCATTGTTGATCGATAGGGCTTTGCCAAGTTACCCAAATGCCCCTAACTTTATATTTTATTATTATTAAGATGATACAACTTGAGTAATATAGCTAGCCCCGTGATGATTGGGAAATCAGCCGAGCTAACCTCACTCAGCGGCCGCCTGCCTGACACGAGCCGCCTTCTATGGTACGCGCTAACCTCTCGACTTCTTCTTCTGACCTTAATAATCCTCTGGCGATCTCTTCTCAGCTCCTACGACACCTCCTCCTCATTAAACCCGCCCTGCCTATCCTCCATCTCCGCCAATTCCTCTAACCCCAAACCCAATACTCCTTCAGTTTTCCTCCCACGCGTTGGCTCGGCATCGAGAACAGTATAGTATGGGATGGCATGTATTTCATACGCATCGCTGAGTGTGGGTACGAGCAGTCCTACGCCTTCTTGCCGCTGCTTCCCATTGGCATTCGCCTATTGTCTAAATCAGGTCTTTTTACTTGGTTATTTATTTTTTCCGCTACAAAAGTAATGTGCTTGAGATGTGTAAATTAGCTTATTTGTTGTGTTTTTATATTTTTACAGTGGTACCTTAGTGTTTTTCTCTAGAAGGGGGAATAAATAAATAATGAAAACTGACTCTATATATTCTTTTCAAAATAGAATCAAATGCGGAAGTAAATTTTTCCCTATGACACCAATTCATTTTAGGGCCATAAGATCCACACACAAGGATGCATCTTGTAATGTCAAAAATTATCTGAATTTAATTATTTAAATTAGTTGAGTAAAACTTGAGCTAATTTCCAAAGAAAATTTAATTAATGGAAATCGTAGTCGGACCCGATTTGGAATGAATCAAAGTGGGAATGAATTAGTGGTACAAATTGTAATTATTAATTCTTGCAAATATTAATAGCCATTATTTTTTAGTTTTAACTAAATAATTAATTAGTTTTAGAGATGAGATGAATTTGAACGGTGTAGAGATTTTAACTAGGGCTTACAAATAAAAACACACACACTACACCTGCCAAAACACACTCTTCGATTCTTGCCCCTCTCACCCCTTTTTCCCGTCGCCCCCTTCCCAAAGCCGTGAGGCGATTGAAGCTCGGTCTTTGTTTCGATTTTCACACAGGTTTGTGTGTATATGATTCTACATTGTTCATTAGTTACTTATTCCTTCTTGCACTTCGATTTTGGTAGATATTTGGTGTGTTTTGGCTCGATTTTCTGTGTGGGAAATGGTGCTGCTACAATTTCGTTTCTTTTCAGATTTTGCTTCATAATTGTTGGTTATTATGTTGCTAAGTGAGTGTGTGTGTGTTAGACGTGAAGAATGTGTGCGTGCGTGTGTTCTGCGGTGTTTTGTGCGTGTGTGTGTTACTGTGTGCTGTGTGTGTGTGTTAATGTATGAATGTATGTGCAGAATGCATGCTTATATGTGTCTTTTAGTGTGAATTAGTACGAGTATGAGATATATACACATATGTAGAGTATTTCAGCATGTATTTGGGGAATTGAATAATTTTTCAGATGGGAATTTGGTTTGAGTCGATGGGTTATTGCTATCTGGGGAATGATGTTGCTACCCAGGGGTTTTAGCTTCCAGTTTAATCACATATGGATATGTTGGATTGTGGCTTATTTAGTTGATAGCTTGATAATACACATACCATTGCCATTTTGTTTCTTCCCTATTGCTGTGTCAATTGAACTGGCTGTCCGATTTTGGGATTTTCTGCTGGTGTGGGGACTTTGTTGCTGTCATTTTTACGATTCTGCGGTCCAAGGGTTTTGCTTATTTTCCAGTCGATTTTTACTTTGTTGGGTCCATGATTTTCCAGTTCATACATATAATATGCCAAAACTATTATGAAGATACATGTATCATGTCAGTATTTCATGAAAGGCAGCTGAACTAATGAATTTCAACTCTTTTATCATGTTGGCAAAATTCATGCCAAACATTAGGAGCCCCAAGGTTACAGACCTACGCTGACCTAGAAGTGGAGAAGATAGTTAGAAACTGCTGCAGTTGGTGTAGAGTAGCGGTGGAAGATGCCGCCGGAGGTGGGGGAAGGGGGGAAATGATTGGGTCTGGCTAGGGTTCTGATTCAAGTAATTATTTAGCTGACAACTGTGCAAAAGGAGTGGTGGGCGAAAGCGCCTTCAATAGGGCTTTGCGAAGTTACCCAAATGCCCCTAACTGTCTTTATTATTATTAAGATGATACGACCTGAGTAATATATGTAGCCCCTTGATGACTGGGAAGTCAGCCGAGCTAACCTCACTCAGCGGCCGCCGGCCTGACACGAGCCGTCTTCTATGGTGCGCGCTAGCCTCTCAACTTCTGCTTCTGACCTTAATAATTATTATGATAAATTGGAATGCCAAGTAAAAGTTATTTATGCAGGTCTTGCCTCCGCCATTGTTGATCGATAGGGCTTTGCCAAGTTACCCAAATGCCCCTAACTTTCTATTTTATTATTATTAAGATGATACAACTTGAGTAATATAGCTAGCCCCGTGATGACTGGGAAATCAACCGAGCTAACCGCACTCAGCGGCCGCCCGCCTGACACGAGCCGCCTTCTATGGTACGCGCTAACCTCTCGACTTCTTCTTCTTACCTTAATAATCCTCTGGCGATCTCTTCTCAGCTCCTACGACACCTCCTCCTCATTAAACCCGCCCTGCCTATCCTCCATCTCCGCCAATTCCTCTAACCCCAAACCCAATACTCCTTCAGTTTTCCTCCCACGCGTTGGCTCGGCCATCGAGAACAGTATAGTATGGGATGGCGTGTATTTCATACGCATCGCTGAGTGTGGGTACGAATACGAGCAGTCCTACGCCTTCTTGCCGCTGCTTCCCATTTGCATTCGCATATTGTCTAAATCAGGTCTTTTTACTTGGTTATTTATTTTTTCCGCTACAAAAGTAATGTGCTTGAGATGTGTAAATTAGCTTATTTGTTGTGTTTTTATATTTTCACAGTGGTACCTTAGTGTTTTTTCTATAGAAGGGGGAATAAATAAATAATGAAAACTGGCTCTACATATTCTTTTCAAAATAGAATCAAATGCGGAAGTAAAAGTTAGAAGTATA
The DNA here is from genome assembly GCA_907163345.1 of Haberlea rhodopensis. Taxonomy (NCBI): domain Eukaryota; kingdom Viridiplantae; phylum Streptophyta; class Magnoliopsida; order Lamiales; family Gesneriaceae; genus Haberlea; species Haberlea rhodopensis. The sequence continues at coordinate 423,177 of CAJQUN010000191.1, forward strand.
ATGCACAAGATTTAGTATAAAATAAATTAATGCAAATATTTCATTCACATTTCCTATGCAAACAAATAAAAAGAAAATGTTTTTTTTTTTTTTTTGTAATGGCATACCTCATGAAACGTCTGTTTTGGATATTGGATTCCATGAAGGAAAACATGAAGTAAACAATTGCTAGTGCTGGTTATAAAGAAAATGTGAAGAGATACTTTTAGAAGTATACTTTTCATTGCATAGTACAATTGCCGTAGTTCAAAAATTCACACTTAAAATGTTTATTGATATTGGTTTTGTTTGAAAGGAAAATGCGACCGCAATCAATTTTCAATGATTTTGCTTTTCCTTTTCACCTTCCCCAACAATATCGTGGATTTAATTTCTTTATGAAACAAAACAAAAGAGAACAATTGTTGTTGCCATTTAACTGCCACAAATATATGTTCACTTTTGGGAGAGGTTTTGATTTTTTTCCCCCACTTAATGCAGTTTTTTCGCCATTGGTGCCGGTAATTGGCTACAGGGCAGTGTTGGGACTATCTGGCTATATTCTCAGCAACATAGCTTTTGTTTTTGCTGCATTGTATTTATATCGGTTAGTGCCTTGTTGAAGAGTTACATTTTAAACTTGTCGAAATATGACTTTCCTCAAGCTTTGAATAACAAAGCCACCGCCCACCAGCGTTCATTTATTCAAATGCTTGCTGTTGTTATGTATGATCCAGGGATACGACTTTAACCTCTAACCATGACTTGTAATTGTGTTTCTCTCAGGCTTTCAATTATTGTTCTGAAAGACTCGGAGGTTGCATTGAGAGCATCTATTTTGTTTTCCTTGAATCCAGCTTCCATATTCTACTCGTCAATGTGTGTCATGTTTCCTTCATCTCATATCATGCCTGAATAGCAAAGATTAAATTGATCATTCCTGCCCTTGTTATCTGCAGATACTCTGAGAGTCTGTATGCTTTATTGTCATTTGGAGGTTTGTATCATTTCCTGATCGGTGCTGATTATAATGCAACATTTTGGCTTGCGCTGTCTGGTTTTGCACGCTCAAATGGGGTGCTTAATGCTGGGTATTTTTGTCTTATTGCAATGCAACGAGCGTACAAAGCTTTCTTCTCCCAGAAAGAAGCGTATGTGAGTTTTTATTTCCTTCTTTGTGATGACATAATTACCTGACATAATTACCTTCATCAAACAGTTTCTTTAATTAATGAACAATTTTCTGAATCATTAATAACATAATGAGGTCATGTTGTATCAGTTTTATTAATGTCAAGAATTTATTAATTACCTTTTCCTATTGGGGCTATTTTGTGGACTACTGGAAAAGTTTCTGGTCTGCTTTTCATGATTATCATATTTTAGATGTCTCGACTATTCAACTTTTGATTATGTGAATCTTGATACATGTCCTCTCTCTATACTGAGAAGTATATTCATCTTTATTGATGCCAGCTAGCACTGAAGATTCTTGGTTCTGGGGCATTATCTTGTCTATGTATCTTTGCTCCATTCATCTGTTTTCAAGTGTATGGATACTTCAATATCTGTGTAGGACGATCTACCGATGAAATGAGACCTTGGTGCATGGCAAGAGTCCCTTTACTCTACAATTATATTCAAAGCCACTATTGGTATGTTAAACATATGTTGTCCATTATGAATTTTGTTGTTGCCTCGTTTCCTGAATTTATATGATTGGAGATCTGTAGCTGCACACACACACATGAATTTCTATGTATACGTGTTTGTGTATCATGTTTGTTAAGATCAATAAGAGATACTGGCCTGGGGTGATCATGTTTCCTTTCCCAAAAAATTATTCTCTAACAAGCATCCGGTTCAGTGTTAATAAATTTGGTTTTGTTGGGAGGGGTAACCTTATCTTCAGCCGTAATTGGGGATATACCTAGAAGTTTGAACTTTTCGCTTGGTATTATCATTTGCTTGGTGGGATGGGTTATTTTCTTTGAGTTTTTTTATTTTCATTCTTCTCACAATCATATGATACAGTCACAAGTGTGTTCACTTCTCTGTCCTAGAAAGTAAACGTCAGAAACTAGTGCAGCCTCCTTGTACATGGTATAGTCCACTTCTAACTGAGATTAAATGGTCATTAATTTTTAGCAAATTCAGATGGATCTCATGTCTATTTAGCTGAAACTCCTTGTTGCTTAGGAATGGGAACGGTTGTTTCATTGACTTTCTGCAATCATGTGGTCTCTGTGCTATGAGAAGAAGGTTGTATACTGAATTTTTCTTTATTCCTGATCTCTTCTTTACTTTTGTGCCAGGGGGGTGGGTTTCCTAAGATATTTTCAAGTAAAACAGTTTCCTAATTTTCTTCTTGCATCTCCAATATTGTCTCTTGCACTTTGTGCAATCATCTACTATATGAAGCTATGGCCCGATGTTTTTATCACACTTGGTTTTCAAGCTCCTTTGTCAAGGAAAGAATTGGTTGTCACCGCCTTACCTTTGGGGTCAAAGGACAGACCAGGGAATGCTTGTTTTTCAGAGAGCTCTTCTAATACATTGCAAGGTACAGATTATGTTTGTGATTTGCTTGCAATTAATATAAGGAGTTACAATGTAGAAGTCCTGGATATCTTAGGAATTGCGAACTGTGAGATCAACCTTAATATGGGGATGGTTTGACATCTTCACCTATAGTTACATATAGTCTAAACCCTAAAGTTGATTGTTTCTGCACAGCTTCTCCATTCTCGAATTGACATTGTTACCTAGTGTGAATCTCAGACATTTCTTATGTTAGAAATACGGCGTTGCAGCAACGAGTGCACTAGTTATTTCATTATCTGTCTCCTCATATTATCAGCTGAAAGAATCTGTATTGTTGCATACATGAAGTTATGGTTCTGAAATATTGAAATGCTCTTTTATAATCCTATATTGTTGTCCGTAATTTTGGCTGAAGGTTGTGATTTCTGCTTCACATTTATCACTTTGTTGAACAATAACTGCTCAGAAAGATGATGTATGGTGTAAGACAGGGTTGAGAAGGTATATTTCTAGCATAATATCCTGCAGTTTCCCTCATGTTAGTTTATATGATGTATGGTAATTATTTTTTGTGTATAGGTGTGTGTGACATGGTGTGGAAATTTGAGAGAATTGGGTAGCAACTGAAGACAAGTAAATCACATTATTATTCCACGCTAAACAAAACAACCTGGAAGAGAATATGAAGAGAATCTGGAACATATTCCATCCATAAAAAATCAGGAAAAAATTACTGACAAGTATCCCCATTGAAACAGAAAAGGAAAAGAAAAAGAAATCCTAAGGATCTTGTAGCAGCTATCAGTATAAAAAATATGGAAGCAGATCTGGATTATTATTTAATTAAATCAAATGTTTTGACATATGGTGATATATATAGAGAGAGATGGAGATAGAAATTATGTTGCCATTGATAATTCTATATTTGTTGTTAGGTAGAAAATGGTGGGTTTATGACCCTAATCCATTCTATATTTATAAATTATAGCACAGTATTATGTATCTTTAGTTACTGAATTGAGCATCAAACGTGCATGACACCGTGCCATGTTCAACTTGAAGATTGTTGCTGGTGCAGCATCGCAATTAAGAATTTTATCAACTACTTTTGCTATGGGAACAAAAAATTTACTCAACTGCGTTGTCATCTGTTACTTTATGTTGTGATATAATTGTTCTCAATGTCATTGTTTTCAAGTGGATGTCTCATTGTGTAATGCCCAGTTTTGTATTAGTGCTGCTCTCGTATCATCACTTATTGTGTATTTACAACAAGTCATGTGCCTTTCACTGACATGTCTAGTAGGTAAGATATTTTGTGTCCTTGTTATAAGCGTCAAGAATTATCCCGCTCTTTCGATGGGAATTCTTTTCCGTTTGGCTGGGGCTGGGTACAGAGTCTTAGGTCGACTTGCCTCTTAATATATCAACTGCAGATGATTTAGGTTTGAAATGGATATAATGCAGCCATTGTTATCCTTACTTTTCATGGGAGCGCACTGTTCACAATTTTCTCACTCAAATAATTATCTAAATCAGATTATGATACTCTTAGACTGAGGAGAAAGGCTCTCAAAGCAGAAAAACTGGTTATGCAGCCGTTAGAAAGTGAAGCATTGTTCAATTTACCTCATATTCCTGTCATTATTGTTCCTTTCGTTCTACACTTGAGCTTCATGGTTGCCACAGCATTTTTTGTCATGCATGTTCAGGTCAGCCCCTAACTTTCTTTTGCAGTTGTTTCATTTCTATGATTGAGTTAGACTTGAATCATCATTGTGGTGCAGGACAAGTGGATTTATGTGTTACAAATATCAAAACGCATTTAGCAAAAGGCAAATCTTTTGTAGATCAAATAGTTTGATTTTGAACTACTTACATTATAGTACATTTTAATCATTAATTAATTTGGAGTGGTTCTCTTGCTTTCCAATATCAAAATATTTCATTTGGTTTTCCTTGGATCTTGGGTTTGGACGTTAATATCCATTTATTTTTGTCCCAAGAAGCATTCAGGTTTCTTGTAAATAAATGAATGTCATGTGTTCCACTTGTCATTCATCTCATGTCATGAGATGGAACACAGCTGTTGATAAGAAGATTTAGAGGGGCTTGGAGGCAAAATGCTTCTGTTTGGCTGTGATTACCCGTTTCTGTTCTCCAAGGAACATATGACTGTGTACATTTAAGCTTTAAGTTATCTTAATTTCAAGGCCCTTTGTAGCCAAAGTAGGCCTTTTAAGAAATCTAACAAGGGAAACTTATCTATTTAAGAGAAAAAAGGTGTTTTAAGAAGGAAGTACATTTGTTTTTGGCCACCGAAAACTCCAGTTATAATAGGGGTTATTCATCTCAAATGAAAAGAAATCTGAAAATAGGGGCATGGAGGAGGACTCGACTTGGTGTTGTCGTGGGCTATAATTTATGTAGAAAGACTAAAGATTGAACCGCCTTCAGTTTGGTTTTTTTAGCTTATCATCATTAAAATAGTCTTCTTGTTATTCTCGAGCCCTTGTGTTTGATTTTCCAAACTATGTAGTATTATTTACCGTATTGTAGCATGTTCTAATTTTTGTGTTTTTCAGGTCGCAACTCGATTCTTATCCAGTAGCCCTGTTTTATACTGGTTTGCCTCGCACATCATGGGATCTCCCGATATTGAGAAGAAATGGGGGTATTTCATATGGTCATATTGTATAGCATATATTCTCCTTGGCAGTTTACTTTTCTCCAACTTCTATCCTTTTACCTGAAATGCTACGGCTATATTTTGTTTTGCTTCCAGTGTTTTACGATGATTCCTTCAGAAAAAAAAAAATATTTAACAGTTGGAAATGAAATTAGTATTTGGTTTTATTTGTGGAAGAGCAGAAATTATCGGAGTCAACATGTGATTCTTTGGTGGATTGATTTCAAATCCAGTGATTAATACTTATTGTTATAATTGTAACAGTTAATAGATCTTATCATTTTAAAGTTCTGCTTTTTTTTTTTCCTAATTTTTTTCTGGAGAAGTACAACTTCGGTAGTCTCAAATTAGAAACTAGTTATGTAATCTTGCAGTGCAGTTCTTGCTTATCATATTTATTTGGTAAAATCTTTTAAATGCCCAAAAACAAATATCTTCATATCCACGAAAATCCCTTCATTTTTTTGTTTCATACCGAAGGCATCACCATGTTTCTTGGGGAAGACATTTGTTGTTTGTCAAAGGCATCACCATGTTTCTTGCATCACCTCATCCAGCATTGATGCTTTATCAGTCTGCATATTACGCGGATATATTACATTATTAATTTATTACAAATGAAATGCCGTATTTAAGTGTAAGTTTCTTTTAGTTAAAAGTTCAATAACACAATTCCTTTTTAATCATGAAATAATAAAAATATCACATTTTTGTATTGAGATACATAGGATAATAAATTTAGATACTGAAAAAATATACCTATAATTAAAGATCAAATCTTTTAGAATGTAATAATTTCAATATTATACTTCGATCAAAATATCATTCGAGCGGTCAAATATGATAACACGTTATTCATACAACCCATCAAATTTCAGATAATGTTTGATGAAAAGTTTCGAATTTTGGTCAATGATAGAACAATATATAGATATGAAATCCATTACAATTTCTACAAATTATAGCCTAAATGGTTTTTTTAGATAAATATAATTTAATATTAACCGAAATTACCCAACCGAATAAAATATATTTAAAATTGCTAACATGAATTTTACTTCAAATTGTTTTACCTTACTTGCATTAGGCACCAATTTTTGGAGTCTAAAAATTCAAGATCTTCGTTTTCGTATATGTTTGAATTTCATTTTATGAAGACTTTTTAAAAAAGAGCAGAAATAAAAAAAAATATTTGGCCAACGTCATTTTTCATGTTAATCATATACATAATAATACTCGTTCCAATTGATTATGCATGTCTTGATGTTGAATAAATTAATGTTTCCTCTTTGACTACAAGTTGTAGTTCTTGGTTTTTCCTCGTACCCGTGAAGTCCTTGCAAAATGTTGCAATTTCAACTTCTCCACCTCCAATTCTTCCTTCCAACAGTGCTAAATTCCAATCTCACCCTTTTCGTCATCAAACCAGAACCTGACTTTTCCTCCATTTTCGACCCAAAGGTTCATCCACGGAACCTAATTTTACTCGACCTAGTCTCTTTTCCATACTCAAATGGGGTGCGCGTTTGATTACTTCCATTTTTCACCCAATGAAGAACCCAAATTTTCGTCCAGTTGATTTTGACTTCAGTGTGGATGCGGATCTGAGACAAGTTATTATTAACGGGTGTAGGTTGACTAACAAGTGACTCATGGGTTTATTACTCCATGTCGGCTCTGTTCGACGGGAGGCAGCGTTTTTTTCACCGAAGTCATGCCATGCTAATTTCCCATTTTCCCATGTTAGCTCCCGCTACTTCATAATTTGGCCTGATTTTCAAACAATAATATATAAAGTATACTCAAGACTTCTGAACCAAGAGTGGAATAAAAAATACAATTCATCGACGTGTATAATATACTCAGAAAAAGTAACAAAAAAGGGTAAAAAAGCAAATAATTATTGAGTTTGTCAATGTGATTCCGAAAAGCAGAGAAATACGGTACAGAAAGAAAGGCTTGAAGGTGATTTTATCAATATTTTGACAAAACTTCTCTTTGTTGCTCTTGTATGCATTCAAGGTATTTGTTTCTTACATATTAGTCCCGAACAAGTCCTCAAATTAGACTAATTCGCCACTACTTGTAATCTCCGTGGTGAAAAAGTGTTCTGCTTTGTTAATAAAGCTTACAGGAAATCTACAGTGCAGCATCAAAGTGGATGCATCACAAGTAGATTGGCGACTCCCCCGATATTGCATCTCTTCACTAAGCTTCATCACGTTACTGTCTCTTCGGTTTCGCCCACGAACCATTCTTGTCATGCTACTAGCACTGCCTCGCTGAGAAAGGACACGGGTGTTTTTGAGATGGTTCTTGTTTGATTTTTGAGAAGCATCTTTTGTTTCAGAACCTGTACGATTCAATACAACAGACTCATCGTTGTCATGGAAAGAAACCGTGGTCAAGTTGGTTCTGCACGATTCGAGCAATGGAAGGAGCATATCCATGCTGAGTTCTTGTTGAATAACACTCTTGTTTTGCTCACATCCATACGACGCAGCCACTAAGGTGCCAGCTAAAACAGGCATCAACTCAGGATCACTGAAGAACACGAAAGGAAGATCGCACACCTGTTTTTAAAGTCCGTGGTTAGATGCTATTATCCCACGACCCACATTGGAAATAAATTCTCTAATATAGTGAGTGAATGTTTGCCATACGGTCATGTTGCGAATGTCAAGTCACCATCAGTCATATGGCGAATATATATTATGTTTCACAGAATACCTATCAAGGGAGCAGAATTTGAAATGAAAAATCATAGGTACGCAAAATTTACTTACCTTGTGAAGGATAGTAGGGCTTTTTCCCCAGCGAAGAACCGCTTGATTCTCGGGATGGAACAGTGCAAAGTAGCCAAGAATTGACAAAGATTCCAGCAAGAGACAACCAATCTGAGAAAAGCAGACCAATCGTAAGATTTGGCTCGTCATATCAATCCTTGATCATGCCAACACACAGAATATCTGGAGCTACAAATTTTCGGACCACAGGAAGCCCATACAAATTCAGAACTTAAATTGCATTTGTGATATGCTACTGTTAATTCATGCCGACGGTAATGCAGTATATTTACAACAGAAAAAATGATTCCCATTTCAACCCCTTTTCACCCTTTTGAGACACAACAGAAACAAGCTCATCGAAGTCCCCATGCTTGCACTTTAGAAACTTAAATAACGGAGAGAGGTATTTCCTGTGCTATGCCATGCCTGGTAATGTGAATTGATTTCATCGATAAACATTATGTCATGTGTGACCGGCGTGGAGAATCCACGTGAGACTCGCATGATCCAACTGGGTCAAAGCACCTAATGTATGTCACTCCGACGTGGAATAGAAAACACTGTAGGCACATCTTAGTATGGTGATGAGAACAAGGTCATTAACTGTCATGACCATGATTTGCTGATACAGTTGAGGAGGGCTTCACGGATACTGTTGTTCCAGTTCCATTTTCGTGAAACGGTTGCGGTTATTGTAGCAAATTTTTTTAAATTAAATGTAAAATTAATTAGATAATTTGGAAAATTTTGGATAAATTTTAATGAAAAATTGAAAGAAAATTAAAAACATTCCGCAACAACCGTGATTGGCCACGAAATCGCCGTCCAATTCTACGTCGGTGGAGAAATCGCCGATATTCTATAAAAACGGTGTTATAGTCATACATCTGTTTTAGCCTGAAACTTTACCTCTACAGCTACCTATTGCGGAACGGCGGAATTGACCAATACTGCGAACCATGGTCATGACCAATGGCTTAGAGATATATCTAAATTAAACATATGAGTTATTGATGTCACCTGTTTGAGTGAAAAATACGTTTCTGCTTAAGCAATGTTGATACTACCAATTAAAGTAATAATGAGAAACAAGGAAATAATAAGCGAGGGAGAAAAGTGTTGCCTCTGAGAATAAAAGCATCCTCTCGAGGAAGAAAACACTCAGATTCCTATATCTACTCAGCCATCAATAGCTTAGATATTATCTTTTCACACTATCCTCTAAACTACTCACGGCTGATAACAAAGACGATTGAATTTCTTCACTCTGCCTCAAAGATAGTGAAATACTCCTAAGATACAAAGACAATAGCATGACAAACAGAAATTGGTACTGAGGATGAAATAATGAACAGGGAAATGATATCTCACTTTCCTATAAATGCATCAAAACTAAAATGTGGAAGATATTTCAAATGAACCTATAATAAAGGTCAGGACATGGGCCGCATATGCTATTGAAATCGTAATTTACCAGCATGTCCACTTTACATGTTCATCGTGACAAAGATAAGTACTGAGTTACCTTATCAGTAGCTGCTCCCCAGTTGTTTGTGCAATGCACGAGGAAAAAACTCATCAAGTGAAAGAACTCCATTTTTAGGTCGGGGCGTGCCTGCAATTGATTGAGGAGAATAAAATTAATTAGTTTTAGATTAAAAGGAAAAAGAAATACACACCGTAAATTCGTAAGAACAAATGTAGAGAACTAGTTAGATTCAATTCCCATGGGTAATTTAATGAACATAAAGCTCCAGAATTCACAACTAAAAGATCCTATTACCTAATATAATCATTTTGGAATCTGTTAGTTTCATATTATATAGGCCTCATATCTCTTGAATGATTAGAAGAAAAAAGTAAAATAAGGGAATAATTTAGGGCAGTTCATCACCACTGCAAAAATAAATTGTGCAATTCAAGTTCAAATGTTAATTGAACTGTTTGTTGGACATTATATGAGCGTCAAATGTATTGAATGACATGGGAACAATTTAGGTAATTTATCACCATTACAAAAATACATTATGCAAAATAATTTCAAGTTCAAATCTTATACTGAAGAGACTAGTACAAGGAATGCTCTAAAAAGAATCTATTATTTCAAGTAATGAATGACTTCAAAATCCTTTTACTTTAAAGAATTCTTCATACACGAATGCATTAAATATCTCAATAGAATTTTAGACGTACCAATTAGATGGTGTTAGAAATTGGGGCAGAAAAATTTATATTCTTGAGTTCCTTAATTTTTGTGTGGGTGTGAGGAATCTGGAAACCTATAACCTAATATGCAAAAAGTATTTCAGGTAAATTAAGCCCAAAACTTGAACTTCATATGTTTTAGCCTCAGTAAGTGGTAGTTTTATTTACAAGGACAGAATTTTCTCGTACTGCAAAGTCAGTTCTTTAAATTTAGTACCAACTGTCATCCTCAGTGTATGTTTAAAAGTCACAAACATGTCCTGTTATGCGATCCCAAAGCAACTCTTTAGCACTCGAGGATAAGTAGGACTTCAGCTTGACTTAAAAAGGTGTGAAAATTCACTAGTAGCTGTGTGGTACTAAAGGACAGAGCTATCAAGTAGTATGTGAAGTATAATATCTTCATAACATTTTCTTTCAACAAATGTACTTTTTTAATTTTTTGTGCACAAGAAACACTTCACCAAGTTGTGATTGTTAAGCCCCTTTAATATTTAATACCTTAATCATAAGTGGAGGCCTTGAGTCATATGATATAGCTCAACAATTCTGCAATGACTTTTTACCATCACAAAGCCCAAGAATGAGAGTTCAACGACTTACCAGCATTTTCTGGATGAATGTTACATCTATCAACGCCAGATTGTTCAATACCTTCAGAATACCAGTCGCCACTTCCTCAAAATTAGATGGAAGAACATATGAGCTCTGAAATATATGGCTAAAACATCAATTATTCAAAGATAAGCTGCAGAAAATAAGGATTCAAGTGAACTTTAACAACCATCACAATACTTTTCACACAAGCACAGCTACAAAAGCATGGCATCAAGATAGACCTCAGGATTAAAGTCACAAAAAAAAGAAAAAAAGAAAATATTATATTGTTCTGCAGACTATTATGGACATACAATGGTAGGTACTCGCATGTGTCGAGGGACAAGCAGTTACCTGTTCAGCTAGACAACCGGTTATTGGCTTGCAATAGCACAGCAGTCAACATGGAAGGAAGACACACTAAGCCAGTCTCGGAAATTGCTGAAAGAAGAAATAATGCAGGATATTTTGGATCTGAACCATTCCAACTGTTTTGGTCTGCACTACTACTTGCATGGTTATTTCCATACTTATGAGCAACTAAACACTCACATTTATCATCTGTTGGAATTTTAAACGCCTTATCCATGGCACCTGAATTCTCGATTTTAGAAGAAAAATGCCTCACATTGTGAGAACCATTATTGTCAATGAGTATGGTAACAGATGTTTCTTTAAAAGTGGAAGTTTCATCTAATGGCTTGCCCTCTGGCAAAGCTGGCAAATGAGTACATAAGGTACTACTTGGCCTCAAAAGGGGTATGGTATCGTGTGATAAATCGAATCGTAAATCAGCACATTCAGAAGTTTTTGTCTGTCCGTCCATCACTTCATTAGGAAAAGATTCCCAATCTATTGAAGATGTTTCTCTGAATTTGGAAGTCAGAACTGCCAACAAATTTATGCTTAGGAGAATAGACGAGGGAAAAGGTGAACCTTCCACCTGTGGCCTGTCATAAAGTGCAAAAAGGTCTCGTAGCCGATGAATAATTTGGTATGCAATGACGAGTTCTACCAAACCATTCTGCATTTGAAGTTGGAGCTCATTACTGCTGGTGAAACCAATAATTGCCGCAACAGTCCACAGAAAACCATCTGTGACTTCAGAAATCAACTCAATATTTCCAATTGAGGTTTTACTCAAGACAAAATTAGTTGAAGCGGGAATGCCTAACGACGCTGCCATCTTGATATAGTTCTCAAGAGCCGCTGCCAACATTGGGATGATTGGAGGCAACAGATTTTGCACAAGGAAATAACATTTGTTCGCAGGCATTTCTAGGACTACCCTAAGAAGCCTTAATAGGAAAATCATCACCTGGCAGGCTTCAGGTTTTGATGTGTGAGAAGCTGGTAGTGCTGAAGCAATAAAATCAAGCAAACCAGATTGGCGAGAAGCTTGCAACTCAGGATCCCTTCCTTCCAAAAACTAAAAGAACATATAAATGTACATCAAAGTAATATTATAACTCTATGAAACGAGATAAAACAAGAAAATGTTGATATATGAAATAGGAAATAGATACTGAAAAACTAAATATACAGTCCACTACCTTGATCATTTCAGCAGTTATCAGTCCAAAATTAGAAGCACCATCTTTTCTCGCTTGGCGAAGTTTTTGCAAATCGTGAATCCACTTACCAATTTTTATCCTTGCAGTTCCTACGGCAGTTCGATATGCAATTCCAGAACTTTCAGGTCCAAATGAAGCCTCTGGAAATTCATGTTTCATTGACATGAGTCTTTGTCGGATTCTTTTGACTCTTCGCTTCAGAGAATGTTGTGATGCATCATTGGTCAAAGTACGAGAGTCTGCAGCGTGGCCACTATTGTTTTCCTGATTGTCTTCTCCATTACCATGTGGAATTGATCTACCTAGGGCTTGGCCTTCTTTACCTGTAAAGCGCCGCAATAAAGGTGAAGATTGATCCCTAAAATCCATTGAAGCCCTTTCCCGTATTTGTTCTAGATAAAACTTTCGCCGCTGCTCACTTTCGCTAAGTCTTTCAGCTAATTTCTGAGCCAGGAGTTCAGCTTCTTCCTGTTGGGCTTTGGCTCGAACCTCCTTCTTCCGCATATGTTCCATAGCCTTGGCTTCACGAGCAGCACTTGAAGCTTTCCGTTCTTCTTCCCTTCTCACCTGAGCCTCTTCCTTTCTTCGCTGAGTCTCTGCAAGGCGCTGCAACTTCTCGGCTTCAAGGAGCCTCCTACGTTCCAAAACAGCTTCTTCCCTGGCCATGTCCTCTTTCTGCTTAGTTTTCATTACTTGAACTTTCTCTGCTCTCCTCAACTCTGAGTCGTGAAGCTTTTTGCGCAATATATGCTTTTTGTTCTCTTCATTCAGCGAGATGATGAAGCGTACCTCATTAACTTTACTGCTTTCATCACCAGCTCTTCTGACAACCTGGGCTAAATAAGCTTCATGCCTGGATTCAGTAAGCTGATGACGAGCAAACATTGACTCTCGCAATTTATTGCTTCGAACTGTTTGCCATTCATTTACACGATTCAGCTTCTCTGAGGTTCGTTGAAGCTTTTGAACTCTCTCGTTCTCAAGTTGAGTTCTGATTCTTGTCGCTCGAGCATGTTTTTCTTCTGCTTCTTTTTTTAAATCAAGGATAGATTTCTTTTTCTTCTCTGGGGACATAAGTTTATCATGCAAAACACGGACTCGCTCGGCACTTTTCCTTCCCATGCCCGGTGAATAAGAGAAACGAGAAGATACACGATGTGGAGATGAAAGTAAGTCCTCCCAATTCCTCTTCTCTTTCCAAGCATCCAAGGACTTTCCTGAGTATCCACTTCTCTTATCCCCATCTCTGTCCTGAAAAGGGGTATCTCCTCTAGGGCTATCCGCTAATCGGGGTTTTTTCGCAATGGCATGTTCTATTAACATTTTGTCTTTCTTATGAAGTATTTTCCCTGCTTCAAAAACAATTCCATGTGGTTCACGGTTGCTTTTACCTTTGATGCCAGTAGCATATCCCTCTTTCGGAGTTAATTTAGACGCCGCAGCTCCTGGTTTACCATAGTCAAGATTTCTCTTTTCTTTATTCGAGGCCTGAGAGGTCACCGGATCTCCAGTCCTTGCTTTCACAGTGAATCCTTTAGAACCACCTTTCCAAGGACACTTCTCCAATATATCACTGGATCTGAGGTGGCAACCATGAGCATCAGATCCCAGTTTCTCGCCATAATTGCCTTGCTCGCTTGTTCGATCTTGTTGGATTTTCCTAAAAGCCTCAAGAGATGAAGACAGTATTTCTGCTCTTCTTGGGGAAGTCGTCATTCGGCGGACCTGTCTCGACATAGAACAGTAAAATGGTCAAGAAAGCATTAAAAAAGCAAACAAATGCTGAGCACTCATATAAAGTTGATGTCTACTTGTATCCATTATCAATTAATTAATAAAATATGAATTTTGTCAAAACCTTCAGAGCTAATGCATACAAACGCTCCATATCGTCATACGAGATCATCTATTTTAAACATTTTAGATGTAGAATTTCACGATAAAATGAGTTTGTGTCAGAGATCAACAATTATTATGTTTAAGAGAAACCATTATATACAAATTACAAAAGAATCATCAATCACCTGAGCTAAGACTCAGCAATGCAAAAGAAACAAAGAAAAACCACATCTATGTTGACCAAATATTTTCCTTATTCAATATTTGTAACCAGAAAGCATAGACTGTATAGAGTAAATGGACCATATGAAGGAAGTACACTATGCGCCCAAGTAACTCTTCATCATGCATTTTAAATCAAAAAGAGCAAGAACCTAACCTCCCATGACAGCGCATGTGGTCTGCGATGATCAGACTGCAATAAAGATGGTGCCCTGTCAGTTCCAACACATGATGACTTTTTCAATTTCTCAAACTTTTCAACTCTAAGCTTTAGTTCTCTAAAATCTAACGCAGCTTCTTCAAGAACAAGACTAGCCTCTTTCATTTGATCAAGATCACACTCTAGTTCACAGAGAAGATAGAGTTCATCCACAGCCCTATTGATATTTTCAAAGAGAAATCCCCAAAGGCGTTCTCTGAATCTTTCTTTGCTTTCACCTGTCGCACCTGTATTCTGGACATCCAGTAAATCATCACCATTTTCTTGGTGCATTTGTTCTCTGGACTCCTCAATTGAAGCTGGCAATGTTGATTGTCCTGCAATTCCAGGTTCAACAATCTCAGGTACTAGTAACTCAGAAGAAAGGGCAATTTCCCCTAGGCCTAAAGAAGCAGAAACAAAAGAAAAACCAGTTTCCGATGTAACATTAGCAGTTTCTCTCATCTCCACTTCTTCACTGGCAGAATGTAAAATGTCATTCTCAGATGGGTAGCACGTGTCATCATTGTCCTGCTTAATATGTTTAGGCTCCATGCCAACGTACGAAATAGTTGTGTTTGGACAAACTATTTTCTCACAAGTAATTTGATCTTTCACATCTTCTGAAGACATTTCAGTCAGCTCTTTAAAGTTCTCTTCGATGGATATAGTCCTCGGAGACGAGGAATGGGGCTTTTGAAGAACCTGATCTTCATCGATTGCTGCTTGGATGAATTTGCTCTCCTTAGAATCAAGTGATGCCACATGTGAAAGAGATTCGCCAGAACTCCCAGCCTTCACAGAAACCAGATTGTGATTTTCAACTCCCCCAAACTTAACTCCAGTTCCAGAAGTTTTCCCATAATTTATTAGGGTTCCCTCGTCCAGGTCACCCCACTTGATTTTAGGAAGGACACTATTTTTAGAAATATGATCCTGATTTACAACTAATTTGTAACTAGCGTGTTGAACATCTGCAGCTGCCAAATTAGGCGAATCTAAAGCTTCATTATCTTGATTAACAACACATTTATCAAGGTAAAGACCGACTGTTTCATCTTTAGCACAGATTGAAGAAGAATTCAAAGCTTTGCTGACATCACAGTACAACATAATCTTTACTTCTACTGGGAGGCTGGATATCATTGTAGCTGCTCTCAATTTTTTTATCCAATAAAAGCCGATTGCTAGAATTGCATGAACTCTGTTTCCCAAAGAGTTCTCCAGAACTCAGTAAGAACTTGGAATTGTTTCTGTGTTTCTGGTCAGTGACTCAAAACAAGAAAGTGAAACCCCATCCATATCATAAGGATAGGAAAATAATATCAAATAATAAACTTAATGTGAGTGACAAAAGAAAGAAACAGGAACCAAATAGACGAGACGAATTAGTGATGCAGCAAAAGAAAGTCAAATAGTATGGAGTGTAAGCAGCAATAGAAGGCTGCACGACATCCATCAAGTAATGCATCTACAAAAATTTTACATTTGGTACATGATACTCAAAAAATCAGCTTCAAATAGAACCAAATGTGATTTGACACACAACTATATTGTGTTAGAATCAAGTAAAAACCATGGGTTTTAAACAAGCTACTGCTATATCTATTTCATTAGGAATAGAGAAGCGTATGAAAAAATGGCAAATTCTAGATGCTGAAAAATACAGCGTATTATAGCCCAAAATCATGTTTTTTGTTGAATCCCGATATGAATTTCCTCAATACTGAAAGAATCAAATACTTCCCATGAACATCAGGAGGTGCAACATAATCCGTTATCTTCACAACATTTCGATATTCCTCCCAAATTCCCAACTGAGTTCAGCTTATCCATGCGCAAAATACCTCAAGAGTAATATTCAAGACTCAACACAAAAGAAAGCATATATTAAAGAACATAACCCACATTTTTTAACACAAAATCAGCTCTCACAAAAACGTATCTCAGAAGGAGGAGTCGGGAAAATGTACTTTAAATTCAAGACATGTAAAATTTCTTTACCTTTTTAACTTGCATCCACCCAGAGCCTTGATCGTCGCCTCCTTCGCTGCTCTCCATCAGAATCTGCAGATAACTTTTTCCTCCTAAATCATTTGTTTGATACAGAATTCCTTTTCATCTTAACGACAAGAACAGGACAAATCTGCAGTTGGCCAACTATCTGCCGCGAAATAACATCCAATGGATCAAAATTAGAATGTGTGACAAAAAAAAATAAGCCCAAAAAAGGTAAATGCGTCTGAGAAAAAACGCCTTGGATTGATTTTTAAAATAAGGGCTTAAATTTGAAGCCAAAAAAAGGCGATGCTTAAAATTGTTGATTACAGTGCTCGTTATGCATAATTTGAATTTATTTGTATGGAAAATTTGATGAAGAGAATGTTACACAGGATAGTGACGGTAATTAAAAAACCGCAGTAGATGATCGGTAAGAGCACTTACCTATGGACTTGACCGATCCCTCCTCTGAATTGGCCCCCACAAAATAATATTTAAGCGGCACTTTCGCTTGAAAGTAAGATTCCATACGAATGTCATTCTAGTGCTTGGTGGCTTGACCCTAAAACAACGATTGGAGTTGATCTCATAAATCTCAACACCAACCAACTTTTCCTTTTGCGCAATAATTTTTCTTTTGAACAATGAAATATAAGAGAGTCGAGAGAAAATCACAGTATAAAATATTTGTGTGGTTCAACCTCAACACCTATTTCTAGGATAAAAACTGATTATTAATGTTAAATTGTTTGCGACTATAAATTATAATATATTTGATATCACCAAAAAGTGTGATTACTTTCTAATATCAATAAGAGATAAGACAATACTATTCTTCAATGCAGATAGTAACAACGTCAATATTGCTTAGGATATTCGCCTTAAGAACATGGAATCACGAAATAAACGTGAGAAGGGGGCTGAAAAGTTTTCCAGCGTATCCCCTCCGACGCTCAAGTCAGGCGAGAGGATACTTGTAAAGTAAGTGAAAGAATTATGAATGAATGCCCACATGTAGATTGAACCTGGTATTTATAGGCGGAGAACTAAGAGTTGCCATATAACAAGAACTCATTCCATGTTTATCCAAATCTTCTTAGGATATAATAAGATATTGTAAATACAATCAAATCCCGGATATTGTTCCTCAGTTCTCGCCAGTTCTCGCGCTTGCCTAATTGAGGAGTTACAGTTCCCTTGTCGCCTACGTATTAGGTGAGGCATCAGAAGAGCTCGGCCAACAAGCTCGGGTCCAAAAGTGGTATCTGGGACTTTTGGAGGGAGAGAAACAGGTGGGGTAAAACACGTCTGCCAATCAGGTCGGATCACACCATAAAGGTCGCCATGGCTAGTAGTAGTTGAAATTTAGGTCGGTCAATGAGGTCGGTGAATACCTTATTTTCGGGTATCACAAGTCCCCCTCCCAGTCGAGCTGGCGTCGTAGATTAGAAGTTCGTATGTATTGAGCCGACCTGTGTTAGCCATGAGCTAGCTCTTCCTATCCCTTGATGATTTAGGCGGGAACCAACGGTTAACAATTCAAATTTTGAATTCAAAATTCTGACTGTTAGGGCTTCCTTTCGTCTTCCGAGGTAAATCCCAGTCGTTCAATGAATCGGAGATCAGTGGTCTGGATTCGAGGAAGCCCCCCTATATATACCTCATGTTCTGGTTCCCATTCCCATGCTTTGTCACGATTGAAACAGATCAGATCTGACATCTTTTACTTGCATCATTCTCCGTTTTTTCTCTTTCTGAAAAATCCTAGTTATTTATTATTAGCTGTTTTTTTATTGAGAATGTTTTCTTCTCTAATTAATGGAAATCGTAGTCGGATCTGGTTTGGAATGAATCAAAGTGTGAGTGAATTAGTGGTACAAATTTTAATTATTAATTCTTGTAAATATTAATGGCCATTATTTTTGAGTTTTAACTAAATGCTTAATTAGTTTAAGAGATGAGATGAATTTAAAATTTTAAATGGTGTAGGTTAAAATCTTGGGTGAGATTTTAACTAGGGCTTACAAATAAAAACACACACTACACCTACAAAAACACACTATTCGATTCTTGCCCCTCTCACCCCTTTTTCCCGTCGCCCCCTTCCCCAAGCCGTGAGGCGATTGAAGCTCGGTCTTTGTTTCGATTTTCACACAGGTTTGTGTGTATATGATTCTACATTGTTCATTAGTTACTTATTCCTTCTTGCACTTCGATTTTGGTAGATATTTGGTGTGTTTTGGCTCGATTTTCTGTGTGGGAAATGGTGCTGTTACAATTTCGTTTCTTTTCAGATTTTGCTTCATAATTGTTGGTTATTATGTTGCTAAGTGAGTGTGTGTGTTAGACGTGAAGAATGTGTTTGTGCGTGTGTTCTGCGGTGTTTTGTGCGTGTGTGTGTTACTGTGTGCATGAGTGTGTGCTGTGTGTGTTAATGTATGAATGTATGTGCAGAATGCATGCTTATATGTGTCTTTTAATGTGAATTAGTATGAGTATGAGATATATACACATATGTAGAGTATTTCAGCATGTATTGGGGGAATCGAATAATTTTTCAGATGGGAATTTGGTTTGAGTCGATGGGTTATTGCTATCTGGGGAACGATGTTGCTACCCAGGGGTTTTAGCTTCCAGTTTAATCACATATGGATATGTTGGATTGTGGCTTATTTAGTTGATAGCTTGATAATACACATACCATTGTCATGTTGTTTCTTCCCTATTGCTGTGTCAATTGAACTGGCTGTCCGATTTGGGATTTTCTGCTGGTGTGGGGATTTTGTTGCTGTCATTTTTACGATTCTGCAGTCCAAGGGTTTTGCTTATTTTCCAGTCGATTGTTACTTTGTTGGGTCCATGATTTTGCTTGGTTTATCATTAGTTTGATTATTGTATATATGCACCACTGCACTTTGATTTTTCCTACCACTGCATATGAGTATTTTTTTAGCTGTTGTGTATGAGCTAATATTATGGTGGTAAGAGGAAATAGTATCAATTGTTTGGATTTAATTAACAAAGTCATTTCATTTAATTATTGATGTATTGATATTGAGTTGCTTGGAACAATAATGAACGAGGGTTATGACCAATAAGCTTAGGTATTTTGTCATAGATAGAGCCTTGAGTCTAGTAGATTATGATTTCGTTGACTATTGTTATTGCTAAGGATATTGTATCTTAATTCTACAAAATCCAAGTACGAGTCTTTAAATGAAAAGCATTTGTTATTAATTGAATATTGGCTTAATGAGTGATTTATTGGAGTGTTGTAGAGCCTTATTGAGTCTTCGGACAAAGAGGTAGGTAGCTTGATTTTGAATTCTGACAATAAGGTACGTAATGACGTACGAACATGTATGATGTGAAGTAATTATATATTTAATTTACACATATGTTCTTCAATATGATTTGTGAATGTAAATTGCTAGATACGCAATGAAGAATATGTAAATGTAAGCCATTGTGCGAGTTGAGTTGGATGTTTATGTCATGGAGAATATGAGAAATTGTGGATGATTGTTGTGGTTGATAGGCAAAATGGCCTCTAACATATCAATAGTCACGAATGAGCGAAATCACGTATTGTTGATTTTTTTTACATATACATATCGATGATGAGTAGTATGTTTAGATATTTAAATTTGGTGAATGTGAAGCTGTGAATTTATGAGAACATGATCAGTCTAAAGATCAGAGATATAATACTTATCGGTATGGAATTATGATTGTGAAAATATGAATAGCTCGATAAAACTATGGTTGCTTCATAGGTAAACAGGGAATATTCCTTACCTTTTCTTTAATTATTGTATTATTCTCGGTGATAAGTATTATGCTAAACATTGATATTGAACCTGGATGATTACGAAATTGTGAAATTGTGAAACAGGTACTATGTTGGCCGGGGGAAATAAGCTCGAGCTCAATTGGAGAATAACGTACTCAGAGACATTGTACCGAGTATTGGTAGATTAAGATGTGATTTATGCAAGTAGAATTATATTTTTATTCATTACTCGTTTGTGAGTATCCCGATGCATGTATATGGTCTCTATATGTGTATTGGAGTTCCTCTTTCCATTTGGTTGATTTATGTGCTTTATGAATTGAGTGTTGAGGATTGATTATATTGTTAGATATTGACTGAGGAAAGGGATTATGATTTGAGTATATAGTGTTAGTTTAGATGAAGTTAGTTTAGTGAACGTTTGGGATGAAATTGTTGATGATTTGTTTCTTGTGATTTATTGTTGTCATGTTGAAATGTTTATGATTTAATTTTTTATGGTATGTCCAATTTACTGGAAGATTCTACCAAATTATTTTGTAAAACCCACAATTGAAAATATGAAGCATGTAGAGAAGTTTTAAAGAGTGAATCTCTTTTATAAACTTATGACGTCATAAATGCACTATTAATAAGATTAAGAGTTGGGGTCTTACATATCTCATAGCTCAACCGACGGAATCACACCATACCATGTATTCCAGAGCTAATATTTAGCCACATAGAAAAATCCGCAATGGGGCAGTACTGTACCATGGAAAATAGAATACCTTTTTATTTTACATCCTTTTATATTTATTTCCATTCATTTTTTTCATAAACTTATTATTATATAATAATGAAATGAAGCTCTTAAGACTTAAAACGATAATTTTTTTGAAATTTATTAATACATAAATAATATATTTTATTAATACTTATATTTTATTTTGATCCGTATATTCTATTTTGATTAATTAATTAATTAAGTAGAATCTCTCTAAAAAACCAATAACCTAATCTCTTCCCTTTCAATAATATAGAGAATTAGTTTCACCATTTGGTATAATAAATATGATTGGATAATTAAGAGATGATTAATTAAAAATTATGATACATCTCATTGTATCAGGTGGTGCATGTATGTACATGTAATCAATTACATGATAAATTATTCCTTTGCATAAATAAAAAGGAAAAAAAACCATAGGTATAATTTATTTTTTTAACTCTTCATGTACAAAAAAATTTCAATCGATTCTATGGATCTTTAAAAAAAAAAAATTGTCTTTTGGTTATCCAAAAACAAAGAAACAAACAAATGACGCCTAATTATTATTTTTAATTATAACTAAAAATAGTTTTTTCAATATTCGTCTATCTTTTACCCTACTTAATTTATGTCATATCCATATATATATATATATATATATATATATATATATATATATATATATATATATATATATATATATATATATGTTGTATTTTTATTATTTTAGTGATCTGTATTATCAAATATTTTTCTGCATATATTATAATTAATAAATAAGTTATATTGTTTTACACATTCTTCGTAGATGTACGTGTACATGATACTTCAATTTTTATTTAGCTACATTTTAATATGTTTCTGATTTAATAGTTATTAATGTAAACTGAACAATTTTTACTGTAAATGTAATAAAGTAGTTTTACTTAATTTAAACACTAGATACTTGAAAAATATAACTTATTAACGCGCATTCAAGTCATTTCACCAACAAAAAAACTATATTTGTGATTGAGAAAATACTTACACAGACCGTGTGTTTGTAAATATCAATATACATATATATGTAATGTGCATATCTTTGTATGTGTGTCGGTGTTTGTAAGATCGAGTGTATAGAAATTGAACCGTGGTAATTGGGAACGTATCGAAAAATAGACGGCACTTATCGCAATCAAGACCCTTACAGCGCGTTTGGTACATGGTATAATGTAGGATTGTGGAATTGTTAAATGGCTTATCCATTGTTTGTCTCGATTTTTAACAAACTCATCGAATCATCCAGGCTCGTGAAAAGAAGGTATTAAATGATGGAAACTTAACCCACCAACCTACTCTGTGACTAGCAACCCAAATTTGTACAGTACCAATGATAATGTAATAAAATACCATAAATATCCTTTGCTCTGAACCAAAAAGTAACCTATATTACTTCTCTTAGGGATACATGTGTATCTATATACATATAGATACACATGTATGTGTCTTGGGTGCACCAAACATCGGGTGCACCCAAGACAAACCCCTTCTCTTAGCCCCCGCCAACAACCCAAATATACTCCGCTGCCAAATCGTAGTCGAAGGGGAGAAGGGAGAAAATGAGAAACCGTCACAGATTATTGCAGTAATTTCTGCTTTTTTTTTTTTGGTTTTATTGAAATGAATGAGGATGAGGGTTGGAGGAAAACTTGTCTCATAAATGTTGTTATTTTGTAAACCCATTGAAGGAAAACTTGTCTCAGAAATCGTTGAACAAGTAATCGAAGTGGAGAAGGGGATCGGTTTGGAGGGAGTGCAACACCCAAACTTAATCATCTCTTGTCTAAGGTAAATCATCGTATGAAGCTTACTAAAAAAGTCGATGTCTTTGTGCGATTTTGCACAACATTTTTTCACGGTTGTTCCTTTTTAATTTTGTTATGATATTGTTTTCAAGGTTTAGTGGTATCCCATTCACTTTATGGACATGGTTTCATATGAAGTTTTGGGAACTTGACAGATTGTTTTATTTTGGTTTGTATGTTTTCTTTTTAACTAGAAGTTTCAAATTTGTATGCAATAGAAACTTATCAGTAATATATTTTGTACTAAATGAATTCATGAACTTCATTTTTTTTATGAACTGATAAGAAATATTTCCGGTTTATTCTTTGATTGAAACATGATATTCATCAAGTTCGGATTTATTGAGTAGGAGGAAAGGTTATTTTTTTACTGTATATTCTGGTAAAGATCATGTTTTTAAAGATAAATCTGGATATTGTTGCAAATTTTGTTTATGGTTTGTGATATAATAAATTTTTTGATGTTGAGGTAGCTTATTGACTTCAAATATCCAACAAATATCCAAGTGAAATTGAGTCATATAGCTTTTAAATATAAAATTATTTTTATTTGGCAGTAGGTAAATTGTATATTATATACATCTTGCTGTTGTTTTATGCTAATCTCATTCCTTGTTCTAGCTGGCTGGTTACACTAATGTTGTTCTAGTTCGCTGCTGCTCTTGCTGTTTGCGCTGCTGCTCTTTGCTGAATTCACTGTTGTTTCCTCTTCGTTTCTTGCTCATTCGTGGCTGCATCAGATTCTTCGTTTTAGGGTGCAATTTATGATGTGTTCATCATGCTTAGTTTTAGGAATTGCGTTTGGTCTAGTTACCATGTTTCTGGTAAAATTTAATATCATTTGGGATTTGCTATGTTGATTGAAATATAGTCGAAATATAGCGACAAGATTATTAAAATTGTAAACTTTCTCCGTTTATGATTGTTTCGAATGGCTAACCTTAATTGTAGTTTTCAAATGTGTTGTGGTTTGTTGATGTTGGATTAATTAAGTGAGATTTGGAGACCTGTTGACAACATCATATTTCAACATAAACTACAATCTGTAATATTATATTATGACCAATTATGAGTTAATAGGAATGTTTTATTTGTATAATAATGAAGATATTGTTATGTTTCGGTTCAAAAAAATATAGCTGAGATATTTAATTTATTATCTAAATAATTAGAATTAATTTAAAAAATATTTAATATGTAAATATATTAATAAATTTATAAATGAATATTTGATAGAATAAAATAATTTGGAATATTCTAATAAGAAAACTTATTTAGGGTATTTCGGTCATTTAGTACTTACTTTACATCTATCCAATGTTTAAGCAAGTATACCAAATATATTATTATTTTTCCACGTCTTACTAATCATACATACCAAACATAAGATTGTTTATCCTTTACTTTAATAATCATATATTTTATCCACTAAATTATCTATCCATCAATTATCCTATCATTTCTACCGAGCGTAGCCTTAAAAGATAGCAAAAGCATCATTACTCGACTCCGAAACGGACTCATTATACTGGTTGGTGCATGAATTTTTTGTTTTTTCTAACTTCTTGTTTACTTGAAATATATATATATATATATATATATATATATATATATATATATATATATATATATATATATATATATTTTGTCTTCTAAAGTTATTATTCCATCTAATAACGGTATGAACTCCAATTTTTTAATGTATCAGTTTTAAATTTTTACCATTTTTTTTTAATTTTTTAATTGTTTGACGCCTATCTTTATAATTTTAATGCGTGGACGATAATTTTCATCGCATAATCGGAGGCATCATTATGTTGTGTGTGGATTAAAAATTAAAATAATAAATTAAAAATTTGTTATTCTGTAGTTATTTTATTTATTTTTATGCTAATTTAAAATTCTCGTCTAATTATTTAAGCTTTGTTAATGGATTCCCAACTAAGGCAAGAGTATTAAGAATTTATAGGGTTACAACTCAAAATCAATTGACAATAGTTGGAGTAACTCGTGTATATTATAAAGAGCTAGAGCTTCTAAACACCAAATATGAGACAAATATCAACACGTCCTATCACGTGTGACATTATATAAGTCAAACATGTGGACTGATAATGCGAGTAACGATGAGCATGCTAGCGGACTAGCCATGAGAAACCTGCTCTGATACCATGTTAAGAATATATGAGTTTACAATTCAAAATCAATTAACAATGAATAAAATAACACATGTATCTTATAAAGAGATAACACAATTATATAACTTCTACACTATCAACTTGAGATAATTCTCAACAAAAACTTGTATTATTTGTAATTTATATATCAGAACTTTGACTAAGACCAAATATTAGCCTATATGCCCTCCAAATTCTTCTCAATCATTACATCAAAATTAAATAATGTGATGAAGATGATAAATAAATAAATAAATGAAAATATTGCAATTTGAATTCGGTGAACTGTCACTATCTCAGAAATTATTTTGTCAAAAACTTTTTATTTTATTCGATTGCAGGGGGGGGGGGGGGGGGGGGGTGGTTGGGGTGGGTCCATTTCTTAGATCACAAACTTGATTCCTAAAGAATGAATCGAAAACAACACAAAAACATTGTCTCTCAATTGGAAATATGTTTGTGGCTTCTTTTGTTTTCATCTTACTCGAATATTAATAATTTGAACCTAATAATAATAATAATAATATAAAGTCGATCCAATTTTTTTTAAAAAAAAATTTGGAAATATATATATATATATATATTATATGTGAAATTAATTTGTTTTACTGAGAAATTATTTACATTTTCTCTGGAGATATTCTGACAAATTTGACGAAATTTATAATGGGGAAGCTGCCAACATCTTTTGACAAATAAATATGGAGATATTACCTCTGGCGTCACACATAGAGGACTTTTTTCTTCCTTACAGCATATCATGATAATTTCAATGCTAAAATCATTGAGGGTGTGTAGGTCCACATTTTTTTTATCTGACACACACCTCAATGATTTTGGGTGATTGACGTGTATCAGGGTGTTTATAATTGTTTATTCAAATTATTTTTATGTTGCAATTGCTTAAATTTGAAAAAATTTATCTTTAAGCAAAAATATTGAGCATTTGATATTAAAATAAAAAAAAGAAGCTTAATGAACTTCAAATTATTACAAAATTACCAGCACACAACTAAAAACAGTGAAAAATATCTAATGACCTACTTCCATGCTTCCGCTTTTACCTATTTATTTTAGAGAATAAAAAATATAAGCAATGAAATAAAACATTCAATTCTACATACTCACCCAAAGTGGAAGAAGCTTTTGGGAAAGCCAAAGAAAGAACGTCTTCTTCCGACAAAAAAATTTCTTCCAATAACCCCGAACTGAATAGAAAGATTAGTTGAAAAAAAACCTGCTTTTTTCGATCTGAAAAGTAGATAAGCAGTTTTGAAAAACAATTGCAAACACAAACTTAGAATCAGTATCAAAATTCCCATACACTATCGCCTCTTATATTTTGACTAACGAAATACCGTAATATTGGTCTTTTCAATATAAGGAGAATAAGACATTTTCATGAAAAAATTCATGAAAACTGTTTTTACAGAAATAACATTTCGCAAAATTTTTACTTCTAATTTTCTCAAATTTTGTGTTGGAACAAATATTCTAATTTGAAGTGTGATGAAGTAATTATGAAGCCCAACAAAGTCCAAGCTTCATTAATGAGAGTGTGACATCTTTGAAAATCACGTAATGCAATATATATATATATATATATATATATATATATATAAAGTTTAATCTTTTTGGAGTATTTTTTTCTCCCTTTAATTTTGTTTTCGAATTTTTTATTTCATTTTGTTGCTTCATAGACAGCAACTTTCATTGGTTAGGAGTAGATCTTCGAATCTTGTTGTTTGTCTAGTTTTGCTGCTCTATACCCTTTGCTTCTGTTATTGATTCTCAATCGACAGATGAAACTAGAAATATCAAGGGAGATGAAATTTGGGTTGTTTCACATGCAAATTTACCACCCTATGGATCTCGTACATACATGAATAATATAGGTATTTAATTGGAATTTGATTTTTATTAAACTACTTGCATTAATATGACCAAAATCTTGAAAAATGAAATATCGTAAAACGCATTATACACTGTACCTCGGAGAGATGATAAAATAGATGGATTGGCACGACCCGTCAAAATAGGTCACTTACGACTGTAATGAATTATAACGATACGTATTTTTTTAAAGTTAGGCTCGATACGGCCTATATTCATATTTTTATATTGTAGAAGTTTAGATGTCTATGCACCGCTCTCATGAGCCAACTGATCATTTTAAATAATCATTTTTTTTACGGGAAATCTCATTTCTAATTTTTTCGTGTACTTTGCCGAATACATAATGCAATAAAAAAGCTTGATTACAATTCAAAAATTGTCTTCACGGAAATTTTTATTAAAATTATAACGTAATAATATTATATTCCACCCAAAATAAAGATATGATATCCCATCCGGCTAATTATGTGATGTTGAGCCTCCATCATTTTCGGTATATCTCAGAGATTCTATATTAAATCTAATAATTTGTATTTTGGTTTCAAAAGCTGAATATTTTGCTTGTAGCCCATCTATCAACGATTATAATTATAACCTAAATATCACGTGTTTGAGTGATATTTTTTTGTAGCATATCTGTCATCGGTTGTAATTATCGCTCGAGTATATCGTATTCGAGTCAACAGCTTCCTTCCCAAATAGTTATAAGGGGAACTACAACAAAATCCCTAAATCCAACTTTATTTCAAAGATCAGTCCCTAAGTAAATAATTTAAGCTCTGTACTCCCTATTTATGCCAAAAAGTTATTTTCGAATCCCATGGTAACCAATTAACTGCACTACCCTTATTACCCCAATTTTTACCACATCTTCAACATAAACTCTCTCCCTCTCAACTCCATATGGTACTACACATAATAAAAAAATCTACATTCATTACAAACAACAATAACTTTGACTTTCATTTTTTTTATAAACAAACGATCATCTGGTAGCAATAACATAGTTTAACAGCCATTCGAAAATCATCCACATTTTCAAATATTTGTCCATTTCCAACATATAGAGTTACCATATACAATCATTTGAAATTGAGAAGCAACCATATCAATCTCGTTCATTAAAGAAAAGCAACAAAAAATAAATCACAATGAAATAAGATTTAAATGAGTTTATTTCTAATGTGCTATACAAACAAAATAGATAGATAATATCTGAGGATATTCGTATCCCTGGAATCATTTCATCCTTCCTGATTGCCATCATATCAACAATGTTTACTTTCATTTCGGTAAACAATAGGATCATAAACGTCCTCATCCTCGTCCAATGTCACATGCAACATTTGGTGTGGTGCAAGATATTGTAAAATTGTCAAGGATTGATTGATTTGATGACGTTTTTTTATTAAGATGCAGCAAATACATCTCAATTAGGCTCATGCCCTCCTCCATTATAAAGATAAGCATCTGCCTATTATATAAACAACTTCCTAACAACGTCATCTTAGCTTCAAGATTGACTCAAAAATCTTCACAATAAAAAACATTGAATTAGGCAATAAAAATCATTTTTTCGAGAAAAACTCCATTATTCAAATCCAAGCATTCAATATTCAACATGGAAATCTTTGATACGATTTCCATCAATTAACAAAGACTAACATTTCACTACCTTTCAATCCTAACCTTCAAATTTAGCAATTATAGTGCAAATAATCCATCAATAAAGTATTAAATGTTAAACTAAAACTAACAGGTACAAATTAACCAATTTTGTAATAGACTTATGAATTCTATATCTATCAAAAAATGAAAAGTTATCTATTCAAACTCTAGAATTTGTTTTGATCATGTTATAATTTTCTGAAGCATTTCTACAAATAGCTAATGAGCATAAAACTTGAATCATTCCATAAAATTTTCTTACATTTCGCATTTCGGTATCATTTGTTCAATTCTAAGTTGGCAATCTATCAATTCAAAGTTTATATTTTTGGTGTTGAAAAAAACGTGTAGAATCGTGATTATTGTAAGAATTGTATGATAGCTACCATATTTGCAATTGAAAACAATATGAAGATTTGTGACATCTATTGGAACAAAAAACACAAGACACCAAGATGGAACAAAAAACGCAAGACTCCAAAAACTATTTCGATTGGGGTAATTTTTTTGAACAAAATGAGAACATATCTATCAGTATAATGTTGAGTATACCATACAAAAGTCTACAAGAGACATTATTTTAAGAGACAAAAATAAAGTAGTCTTGAAGCATTCAAAACAGAGTTTCATACCTATCATCATCTTCACACTGAGCAGCGACCGATATCATGGAATGCTGAGAATCACAAAGAGAACTTTTTAAGATAGGGTGGAGGATTTTGGGGGGAAAGATGATATGATTTTGGGAAAACATTGGGGGAAAACTAAAACTTTGGATTTGGGAATCAATCGACTTTTTTGGGAGGATGTTAAAGTAACTTTATGTTTATGTTTGTGAAATGTATAAGCTGTATTTTTTTATGTATGTGTAGAGTATATAAGATATTTTTCATGGGTTACGGAGCTTAAAGTCAGTTTTTTTATAAATAGTGTGCAAATATTCAAAACAGCAAGAAAGAAACATTGATTTTGGGGATTTTATCCCAATTAATCGTAGTTATAATAGTTGTTAAAAAGAAAACTGATCATTTTAAATTAATTTTTAAACATTTTATATGTTACTTCAAGCAATCGCAATGAACTCTTGTCACATAAAGTCATAACATAAGCAATCATTTTTCATTTTTTATGCACTAAAATAATAAACTATTTTATTTATTAAATACCAAATTTCTCCTTCCCGTTGTCACTTGTCAGTTCACGTCACGTCTATCCACCATGCTATTCTCCTCCGCAAGCAACAACGACCGCCTTTGACGGCGGTGCCACCACAACGACTTCTTCTTCAGCTCACTAACTCTTGCTAACCGCTCACCATGGGAAACTGTAACGCCTGCATAAAGTCCTCAGAAGAAGATTCTCCACAAACCTTCAAATCTCAAACTCCAAACCCCAAGAAAAAGCATCGCGAACGCTTTTCTAATCCCTACGCCCAGTCTCCAACTCCGATCCGTGTACTCAAAGATTTCATCGCGCAGACGAAGATATCTGACAAGTATATTATCGGCCGCGAGCTGGGCCGTGGAGAATTCGGTATCACATATCTGTGCACCGACCGCGAGACGCGCGAGGCACTCGCTTGTAAGTCAATCTCCAAGAAGAAGCTTCGAACGGCGGTGGATGTAGAAGACGTGCGGCGGGAGGTGGCGATTATGTCTAGTCTGCCGGAGCATACGAACATCGTGAAGCTTCGGGCAACGTACGAGGATGATGAGGCGGTGCATTTGGTGATGGAGTTGTGTGAGGGTGGGGAGTTGTTTGATAGAATAGTAGCTCGTGGGCATTACAGTGAGAGGGCGGCAGCTGGGATTGCGAAAACGGTGGCGGAGGTGGTGAGGATGTGCCATCAGAATGGTGTTATGCATAGGGATTTGAAGCCGGAGAATTTCTTGTTTGCGAATAAGAAGGAGAATTCAGCTCTCAAGGCTATTGATTTTGGGTTGTCTGTATTTTTCAAGCCTGGTAAGGAATTGACATTTTTCAGAAACTATTAGAATTAGGTTTTAAGCATCATATGGAATTCTGTACGCTCTTGCTTTATTGAATTTGCCTATTACTTGTATGTTCTTTCTCCAAATCTTCTGGACAAATTCTGGCTTTTTTTGCTGGTGTTACTTTTTTGAAGAATTTGGAAATTTTTTTTAGTCGATTTTACTTTATTTCTAAAATTTTTAGATGAAACTTTTGTCGTACTGGTTTGAGATGGAATTTTTCGAAGTTCGCAACCTGTTATGAGAGGTGTTTCTTGCATTAATTAATTGAATTGAAATAATCTCTTAAATATTCTGCTTTCTTCAACTATAAATCCCTTCGTTTTCGGGATATTATTTCTGTACGATGAATCTATTAAAAACAAAAAAGTTTTTAATCAGGTGAAAGATTCTCTGAAATTGTGGGAAGTCCATATTATATGGCACCGGAGGTTTTGAAGAGAAACTACGGACCTGAAGTTGATGTTTGGAGTGCTGGCGTGATTCTATATATTTTGCTGTGCGGCGTTCCTCCATTTTGGGCAGGTTTGTCTCTTTCAAGTGTTTGTTTTTTTCCCTTTAAATGTGAGTTTCATCACCTCCATTCACTAAATTAATGGGTCTGCGTTTCATTCCCTTCTTTGATGCAGAAACTGAACAAGGTGTGGCACTATCAATTTTAAGAGGAGTGATTGATTTCAAAAGGGAACCATGGCCTCAAGTTTCTGAAAGTGCCAAAAGCCTTGTTAGGCAGATGCTGGAGCCCGATCCTAAAAAGCGTCTGACTGCGCATCAAGTACTAGGTTAGTTAGTTCGATACTATGGTCCTTGGTTAGTTAGTTCTATGCTTTGTTCCCGTCATTTATTGCCTATGTTGCATGTGGTTACGATGCATTACATGCTAAGGAAGGAGTGGCAGGACAGAAACTTGGTTTTGGCTTTGAACGAGGAACATGCGACATGTTCGACAAGTAGTAATAAAATGGAGTCGTGGTCCGAAGGAATTTTTAATGTATCTATAATATTTTTTACACATCTATTATTATTATTTTTATTTTTTTGTTTGGGTTTGAGCTGGGAGGCATTGCTAGCATGCAACTGTCAGCTCCCAGATGTTTTATCTCTGAAGGACAGATGTACAAAGTGTGAAGAGGTTTTCAGATTATAGTCTTAATTTCTATGCCTGTGGCATAGATATGAGAGTTCTATTTTTATGTTGATAGTAAATAAAAGGTCAAACAGTGTGAAGTCGGTGATCAACCTTTTCTATGAACCAATACGTTCAGTATCTTTGCTGATTATATTGGTTTTGGGTAAAGTTTGGTAGTTGCGTGGATAGGAGTAACGCACTTCAAGAGATTTTGGGAAATCCAGGAGATATGTCTTGGGATAGATATGGATCATGAAGGAATCTGGCAATTGGGCCTGTGGATAATTCTTACTGACTGGATTTGAAGAAGTAATAATGGCATAACTGAAGCATAGATGATTTGAGTGAGATACGATTCGGTTGCCGATGGTATTGCTAGAAATTTTGATTTCTTTTTGAAGCATAACATATTTCAGAACATGCATATGCGAGCAATTTTCTCCATGAAACATGTTGATTGTTAATTTTTTTGGTCAGACCATCCGTGGATACAACATGCGAAAAAGGCTCCAAATGTTCCATTGGGAGATGTTGTGAGGGCGAGGCTCAAGCAGTTTTCTGGGATGAATAGATTCAAGAAGAAAGCATTGCGGGTAATCCTTAAAAAGATTTATGCATCTTTTTTTCCAAAGTGGTGCTTTCTATTCAAACACGAATCTCCCTCTTGGGGAAATAGTTTCAGCATGAAAGGTTATAATGTTGCGTGGTAATTATTACCTAGGAGTGGCATTGTTGCTAAATAATTTGACAATTCACTTTGCTTGATGATATTTTTGGCTGACGGCATGTCAATTAATTCAAGTCCCATAATTTTATATATTTTAATGATTAACTTTATAGATTATTGCTGAACACTTATCCGTGGAAGAAGTAGAAGTAATGAGAGATATGTTTGCACTGATGGATACTGACAATGATGGGAGGGTTACGTATGAAGAACTTAAAGCTGGTCTGCGGAAAGTGGGCTCTCAGCTTGCTGAGCCCGAGATCAAGATGCTAATGGATGTGGTAAATATCTCTATGCTTGAAATTTTGTCGAAGTTTACTTGGTGATACAGAATTGGTAATGTTTGGCAGGACCTCCAGTTATTTCGAACATCAAATGTTTTGACAGTAGTTTTGTAATGTTTTTTGAAATTTTCTTTAGTGAGAAATGTGGGAAGACATGTGATGATTTATTGTTTGAGGATGCGTTTGATTTATTGAATTAATGCGAGGGAGGTTATAAAATTTGAAAATGTGGTTGTGGGATGTGTATATTTGAGAGTTGATAGACAAACTGCCGCTGGATTTTTCAATCTATTGGGATTAAAGACTTAATTTTTGTTGTATTTCTACGCAGGCCGATGTTGACGGAAATGGAGTCTTGGACTATGGGGAGTTTGTTGCAGTTACCATCCACTTACAGCGGGTGGAAAACGATGAGCATTTCCGCAGAGCTTTTATGTTCTTTGATAAAGATGGTAGTGGCTATATTGAACTCGAGGAACTACGAGAAGCGTTGGCTGATGAAACAGGCGAAACGGATCTTGATGTTCTCAATGACATAATGCGAGAGGTTGATACAGACAAGGTTAGGATCTTGACTGAATCTTTTCATACTTTCTCTAATCAATCAAAATACGACAAAAAGCTGTGAGTTCTTGATACCTTTTCTTTTGTGGAAATCTATTATGTTTTTGATTTCCAAAAGACTTGCCAAACAACAAAAATTAGAATTTTTTTGAACTCGTCACCTTGTCGTAGTTGTAGCATTCTGTTGACAGCCAGCTCTTGTATATCACAGGATGGACAAATTAATTACGAGGAATTTGTTGCGATGATGAAAACTGGAACAGACTGGAGAAAGGCATCCCGACAGTATTCAAGAGAAAGATTCAAAAGCTTAAGTGTTAATCTGATGAAAGATGGTTCTATGCAACTTCGGGATGAGCTTACCGGTCAATCAATGGTTGTTTAAAGCTTTCAAAATCGCGATTTTTCTCATCCCCGTCTTCATCTGAAATAGTCTTTGTCTTGTTGAATACATTCTCACTTACTCCTTGACATGTGAAGCTTCTGAAAAGGTAAAGCGACAGGTAAATATTTGAACTACTCGTCATTCTTGGTTGTTTAAGGTTCAGTACAGAATGGGATTTCGGGGATGATTGTGTGATCTTGTTTTTTTTTTTTTTGTAGAATGTATATGATTATGTCTTCTTGGTTTCTGATATTCATTTGTATTTGATACATTTGCTAGTCGAAATTGCTGATCAGAAAAGTGTGAAATCTG
Source organism: Haberlea rhodopensis (assembly GCA_907163345.1). NCBI lineage: Eukaryota > Viridiplantae > Streptophyta > Magnoliopsida > Lamiales > Gesneriaceae > Haberlea > Haberlea rhodopensis. Next base: position 457,336 of record CAJQUN010000191.1, read on the forward strand.
GAATATGATTTTTCAACTTATGTAAATGTTCTTTTGGATTATTGAGATTCTTTTTTTATACATGTATATTAAAAAATATTATTATTGCTATTATCTAATACGAGTAATTAATTGAGTATTATGAAAATATTAAAATGAATGTTATGTGGAAGTGAAAGTATTAAAACATTAATAGTAACATGTAGTGTAGAAGTGAAATTATTAAAAAAATAATAATAATAACGTATAATGCTTAAATCAAAGGGGTGTAATTTATAAATACATGAAGAGTATTTTAGTTAACTAAATAAAAAAAACATAGAATTAAGTGTTTGCTTATTTATTAAAAAAGATTATAGGTGACGATAATAATGCAAATCATGTAATAATTAAACATCATGTTTTGAAAAACATTAATTCTCAACAAAAATTAATCATGAAATGGATGGAGATCCAAATAGGTTGGTAAAGGCAACAATAAAAATGGTTAATTCTAGCATTCAAAACAAACATGTTAAAGTTCATAATTTTAAACAAAAAAATTAATATATTATGTTATTATTTAAATTTAAAAATAGTGCAGTAACATTTGGGAATTTATTTTTTTTAGCAGAAAATGATCCATTTTTAGTAACGGTTTTTTGTGAAAGCTTTTTCATAATTTTAATAGTGCCATTTTCAAGTTGTAAACAATAGAAATAAATGGAAACCACCTCAAAAACCACCCTAAAAACCATCCAAAATTAAAATAATGATTTAATTTTGAATTTTTTAAACTAAATTTAACATAAATTTTTAAATTATTTTATAATAGAGAGCATATTATACATAAAATAATAAGTATTATGCACATGCTTGTGCCTAATATCAATTATTATAATTATTATTATAGGCGCCTAACTTTAGAAAATTGAAAAGGCAGTATCAACGTTAGTCCAATCCTTAGTTTTTAGCCTATTCTTTATAGAGCTTGCGATCAATGAACTTATTATTATTATTATTATGGGGTTCGGGGATGAGGATTTTGTAAATATTTTTGAGCCACTACCCAGATATGAATTGAATCGTCCTAAAGAAAGATATCAGTTTTTACCATTTAGCTGATGCCTGATGCTCGATCAATCAAGATTATATTGATTATACACGCTGATACTCACAAGTGGTTATAAAAATATTACTCACTTGCAAGTGGTTGTAAAAAATATTGATAATAATTAGATTACTTTATTATTTTAACAAAACCTTTGGGTTAATAATATAATAATAGAAAATTATGTTTTGAATTAAATTAACAAAATAACGATATTTTTATAATTTTTTTAAAAATAACACAAAATTACTAATTAACGACAAATTCTATCGAGTCCTTTTATTTGACATACATACATAAGATAATAGATTTGAATGTAACCATAGATTTGACTGTTGAATTTAAAATTCATTATGATTATTAAATAAATAAATAATTGATTTGTTCTTCTTGTCAGAATGTCAGTTCGATGAAACCAGACGAAAAACATTGAGAGCCTGGATTTTTTTTATTTTTTATTTGTAGGCTGTAGCAGTGGACGTGGGCAACTGAGCTGGACGTCCATTGGCTGCACTGGGCCATTACCCTTTCGTCTTCTCCAAAGGTCCCCTCTCGCTTTTTTTAATCCGAATATATATGTATGCATTAATTTTAAGCCAAAATCTGAGGAAGAAAGATCTGCAGACTGCAACATAATCAAGATTTTCGAAAATCAACCAATCAATAAACGATAATGGGTGTGCAACTTCAAGCGAGTCATACCCCTATTAATAATCTGTTATCAAGAACTTTTCTTCCCACACCCCACAAATTGTTTTTTCCTTGTAATTCAACCGCTGGAAAATGCGGCAAAGGAAGAGAAATCAAGAATCCTAGTAGTTTACTAAGTGCAAAAGGGCTAAAAAGTGTAGGGCTTTGTGTGGCCGCACCAACGTGGGATGGATGGGCGCCTGAGAAGAGCTCAAAAGCTCCTTCCCTCAGCGATATAGTTTGGCCTTCTGCAGGTACAAGTTGTGTTATCTTTTGCTTATATAGAAATTTATTTTAGTTGTATTGTATGTAAAAATATTGTGGCCAGCTCTAGTTAAAACTTAAAAGATAACGTAAGAGCCTAGGGAGTGGGGTAAATTGCAAATATAATTGATAAATACAAGCATTTATGTGATTTATTTATGATATATTATGCATTTTTATTTTATCAAGTATTAGTTGTTAATCCCAGTTCCCGAAATCAAAATCTTGGTTCGTCAACAAAATACAATTTTAGTTTAGTTTGTATGGTATTTTATACCAGTAAGACTACTGTCGAACTTTGATAAATGTGCAGCATGTACTCAACAAAAGTTGTGCGTTCAAATTTGTCCTTTTCCAATGGTTACGCAAGTATGAACAACTATTTTTGAGCTGCTCAAGAGTGTTCGACTGTGATAAATTTATGATTTGTGGGGTGTATACTGGACAGGGGCATTTGTAGCCATGGCTCTTTTGGGAAAGGTTGATCAAATACTTGCACCCAAAGGCATTTCGATCACAGTTGCGCCATTAGGAGCGGTTTGTGCGGTTCTTTTTGCCACCCCTTCTTCTCCTGGTGCAAGGGTATGCAGCTTTTGATTTCCTTTTCTTTCTATGAAAAATGCCTAAAACTCTGGCTGAAAGCACCTTTATATCCTATGTCGCTGGTTTATATGAAAGAATGTGAAAAAATCATGCCTTTAGTAAAACTCATACAACATATATTTACCTTTTCCCATATTGTAGCTTTTGGAGTTTGTGGTTGTATATTGCTCCAGTTAAGGTTTTATTTTTATTTTTCACCATTGCATACAAAAAAAGGCTTAGAAAATGGCTGCACGAATTGTGGCAGAGCCAAGGGGGCCTGCAAGGACGATTGCTCCCACTTTCTTATCCTCCTAAACTTTCCTATATTCCATGCATTTTATATACTATGTGTATATAAAAATATGATATTGTTCTCTACATGTTTTGATGTCGAAATCGATTTGAGATTTTTAAAACCCTTTTGGTTGTATGTACTCTAGGTTCCTGTTCAGTGGCTGAGTATAACTAGTAATTCCGTGCTTTACAAAAATCTAGTTTTCTTGAATCGTGTTAGTTATTTTTGTACAGTATTGGCCTCATCTTGCAGAAGTACAATGTATTTGTGGCTCAAATTGGTTGCGCAGCAATAGGTGTTTTGGCATTCTCAATTTTCGGTCCAGGTTGGCTAGCTCGGAGCACTGCCCTTGCTGCTGCCTTAGCTTTCATGATTTGTACTCGTGCAGTACACCCACCAGGCAATATTTTTATGAATAAACTCTTCTGAGTACAATTTTCCCTAAAAATAATGATGTTTTTCTTACGTTTGCAGATTCTTCAACTGATAATAATGAGTTTTTTTGTATTGGTTTTCAGCTGCGAGCTTGCCGTTACTTTTCATTGATGGAATGAAGCTTCATCCTTTGAACTTTTGGTATGCTTTGTTCCCTGGTGCAACTGGATGCATCATACTGTGTTTGATTGTAAGTTTCTTTAGAATTCCTTTCCTCTTATAATGCTCGAACATTTTCGTCTTGCTTAACTCAAGGTGTTGTTAAAAGGTTGTTTTTGATTTAATTTTCCAACTCCTCGACTATGGAATGAGTGTGATGTTCAGGATTCATAGCTACCGCCCTTCGTGCATGGGATCAAACTTTCGAAGAAAGTAGTTTTAGAATAATAGCAGACCCAGAAGGTGAAATGTTCAAGAACCATGGAACACAATCTCTATATCTTTCATTAAGTTGGTCTTGAATGGCGTACCAACTTTATATCTTTAATATTGATTCTGGGTTTCCTGTTTTTTGGCTTATACGTGTTGCATATTAAAGTATAAACTAATTTTTGGGTTAACTCTCCCAAGATCTAGCTTTTGGACGTAGTGGTTTCAACTAATATGTTACATTGGGTAATGAGATGCTAGCATGAGGGTAATACCCTCATGCTATATCCAAAGGCCAAAATATAATTTGGACATGTAGGGTCCAATTTTTATATGGATACCACATGTCCAAATCAAATTTGGACCATACGTTTACCCTCATGCTATATCCAAAGGCCAAAATATAATTTGGACATGTAGGGTCCAATTTTTATGTGGATACCACATGTCCAAATCATATTTGGACCATACGTTTAAGCATTACGACATTACCCTTATGCTAACAAGAATTCACAGTGATATATTGGATTAATCACATTATTCTATTTGTAGCTCCCCCCTGCATATACTGGGATGTTTCTATGTTATAGACCCGACAATATACATTTCTTAAATAGTTTTATATATGTTATATAACTTTTATATGAAATAGTAGACAAAATACCGTTAGAACTAAGGATGCTTAACGGGCCGGGTCCGATTCCGAACCGATTCCGAACCGGTAATATACCAGTCTAGAGCGGTTTTCGGACCGGGACCGGTAAGTTTTTTTTTTTTTTTAAAAAAAGTGCAGACCGGATCGGATCGATCCGGAACCGGTTGGGACCGGAACTGGATCCGATTAGGTTTCTTAACGGATCGGACCGGTTCCAGACCGGTTCGATCCGTTAAGCAACCCTAATTAGAACCACGATTTGTGACTGGATATTATCTGATTATATTTTTGTACTACGATGCAGCAAGAAATGGTGTGCTACTTGAAGGACAATTTCAAATTTTGACTCTTGGAGTTGTGCAGGCTTCATATCTTACATTTCATAAATGTATATCCAATTATTAAAGTGTTAAAAGGCATGATGATGATTTGTTCGTTTACCCAACTGTATTTGGGCCACAAATTGTAACTTCAAATTTGTAAATAACATGGAATATTCTCTATCGAAGTTGTTATTGATGAAGATAAGCATCATATTCAAAAGTTGAATTATCACTGTCAATGAGTTGGACCCGGGACAAGGTTTGCCTGTTGCGACGTTGTCATCAATATTCTTTGATTCGTTCCAATTTTTTGAAGGTATTATTTTCGGGAAATTCTAGCATGCCACCAACGAGCACACAAATTATTGTCAACCATGGCTGTGATAAACCATAGTTATCAAAACATGGTTGAATATTTTGTGTGTATATGTGCATGGATCGGAGTCCACACCCCATCCAAATAATGGTATTTTAGTATCTAATCCGCACTCAGTCTTTATCGGTCTATGGTATACTGTCCCATTATGTCCTCCAAGTCAAATACCACTATCAATTGTGCCTTTTTCTCTGTATGTCCCTATTTTCTTCTAAAGTTTCCATTAAAAAACCTCCATTGAAAGTTCTTACCTTTGGGATCAAATGGAAGTTGGATCTTGGGAGGTGGCCAACTTTCCAAATAACAATTTTAATTGTGGTAAAGAAATTGGCCATTATCATGTATGTTAGTAGTGGCTCTGATTTAAAGGTAAAAGATGTTTGCCATTGACAATCAATGCAGTGGTCTAATGATTTATCACCCTCTCTCCTTTGTATGGATTCAAGTTCGAGTCCCCACTCTCCATAGATAGGTTGATCAAGAAAAAAAAAGATGTTTGCCATTACGCTTACGGCTTTCACGGTGCAGTGGGATCTGTCACCGGCACTTCCTCCACAAATTTCGTCGCCAGTTTGTTGCCCGAAAAGGAATTGTAAAGAACGAAGGACAAACAATATTCCAACACGGGACTGAACGATTGACACGAATTTGTACTGATTTTGTCATTAAAATCAGATTCTAAGCAAAGTCAAAACCACAAACATTGTGCCAAAACACGAGTACATGACGGGGTCGTAGCCGTTTCAAACATAGCCAGAAAACAGGTAACATGTCCTGTGAATACATATATTATTTCATGTACCACCATAAGGAAGCTTGAAGAAAAGGAAGAAAGTAAAATAAATACACCAGACAGAACTCAATATGACCAGAAACTAAAGCCATGATCATCAGTTGGAAGCCACGGATTTGCAGGGGGGTCGTCACAATAAACATCTTCGATTTTTGGAAAGACGTAAGAAAGCTTGCAAAGATTCATCGGAATAATCCAACCTATCAGGTTCAAAAACTTGCCAAGAATCACCTGTTTCCAAAAGCAAAGTGCGAGTCCCAGTAAGTGTGACATAGGCTATCCGTAGTCGGTACTCAAGTCACTTCTGGCTTCGCTTTGATCTTCATTTCTACACTGCCACTGCCATCACTATGGATCCTTCCTCTTTATAGACCGTATCAGAAACAGGTTTTTCCATTCAATGGCTCAGGTTGTCCTTTTATGACACACGATTGCGATTGCGAGTTTCTGTTCTCTTCATCTCTAGAAACAAGATTTTCTTTAAGGTGAAAAACCTGAAAGATAAACTAGTCATCACACAAGCATGCCCCAGTGAATATACAACAATGTTTACAGATTAATTATTCAGAGACGTAGCATCTTCGTTCTCATTTAAATAAAGAACGTTTAGAACTGATCGAGCATCATCACCTCTAGTTTGAGTTTCTCATTCACCTTGAGAAGGCTATCGTAATCGGTTTTCAGGCAATTATATTTTTCGTATAACGTCTCATAATCAGTTTCTACTTGCTTCGTCCTCGACCGAGCCCTGCGGTTTTGGAACCATATTGCAATCTGTCGAGGCAGCAAACCGAGCTCCACAGCAAGCTGGTTCTTTCTTTCTGGTTCAAGTTTATTTTCAGCCTCAAAACTCTTTTCAAGAAACTGAACTTGGTCCACCGTAAGACGCCTCTTCTTCTCAGGATGATTGAAATACTCATCCAAGTACTCATCTCCACTCATCTCTTCTCGGTCGAAAGATCGATGGAACAAGTTTCCAGATGTGTTTACACTAAAAGCTCCAAAACTAACCATGGCACCTGAGCCTGAAACAGAACTCAGTCATCCATGCAATTGTATTGACTCATATCGAGAAAACTATAGCAACAAGAATTATTATTTTGTGGGGAATAAAACGGGGGTAGAAGAAAGCGTCCTCTAACTGAAATTATGCTTAAATTTCATCATTTTCGAATTTCACCCAACAAACTGAAAATATTGTGTTCCCTAGCATAGCTTATGTTGCACTCGTACACAAGAAAAGGTCTTCAATAGACAACAGACTAAATCCATGCAGAAGCATAAATAGGATAGGCAAGTAAAAAAAAAGAAGATCGGATCCAATATTTTTCATTTGTAACTTATCAATGGCACGAGCTTAGTCGCTTAAAATACATGAAGTACCCACTTGGCTAAGCTATTGGTCAATCTTGCTGATCCAAGAATAAAAATGACCAAAATTGCACAAACATCTCACGTAAAAAAACTTAAACAATAATAACAAAAATAAAGCAAGTTCAAGGGAGAAAAAGAAGCTTGTTAGCATCTTATGCAAAAATCATAAGAAATCAAAATCATAAATCAAGAACCATTACCCCAAAAAAAAAAAATCATGGCCTAAAATCATTCACTGGACCAACTTTCGCAAGAAATAAACATCATATCGATCACCGACCGTGTATAAATTGTTAAAAGTATAAAATCATTGCCGCATCCCATGAGCTCCACCTTCTGATAAGTGACTTCAACAAAAGTCAACCTATATTTATTAACAATGAATAATAAACACATACCAGTAAAAGGATTTGAAGAAGCAGATGCCAAGATTGAATCAAAAGGCTGATCATGAGAAGAAATCTTGTGCTTCTGCTTTTGACTCGGAGCATCGCCGCCGCCACCACCATAGATCATCCCCCGACCCATCATCATTTCTATATCTATAAATATACTTTTTCACAGAGAGCAGTACAGAACAATTACGGAGTTTTCAAGAATCTGCCATTTTTGGCACTGCTGATTTTACTTATTTATCTTGAGAAGGAGAAATTCGCAGGCCTTTTTACCGGCGATAGATTTGAGGATTGTCTAAATTAACAAGAAATGCAAATTTTATGACGAAAAAAGCTGGTGATGATGATCGCTGTGATATGAGAAGTGTGCGAACACCTGCTGCTCATCACTCCCATCATTTCTTTCATCCCTCTACTGCTCTATTTTCGAAGAAATTAAGGAACAAATAGTATGTGTTGCGTGTGGATAATGTAGAGAGAAGGGTTGGCCGGAATCTGTAGCAGCTATCAATAAGGAGATCAAATTCTCCGATTCAATGAATCTATTCTTGCTACCATTATGGAGGAGAATAGAGAAGTTATTATTTAAAAATCACATCTTGAATTGATAGCCATATTTTTTTAAAAGATAAAATCTCAAAGTACACCAAGCATAATTGTTACTGATATCCAATGTTTTAAGTCACTCTTTTGATACAATGTTAAAATAATAATTATGGAATAAATAGTTAAAAATTATGGATACTATTAGTATTTAATAATTGTTCAGTTAAATTAACAGAACATATTTTAACCATAACATCAAATTTCGTTCTTTTTCTATACTTTTCTAACTTACAATATGAACTGTTGGTAGATATGGCAACAATGTTTTGGCCCGGTGATTGTTCTTTGTTTTCTAATATAATAGATCTCGGGTTCGAGTCTCATCATCTCTTAAATTTTATTTTACTTTTTTTTTTATAAAAAAAATCTACGAAATACTACACCAATATAATGGTTTGTTTGGTTTGTGAGATATATATTATTTACCTTTATGTTTAACTTTTTTGTCTCATAATTGGTTTGTTTTTTTTTTTTAAAAATATTTCATCATATTTATTTCATTTTAATCTCATTTTGTAACAAAATGACATATATACCATGTTAATTTTTTTTTTCCATTATTTCAAAATTTGAAATTTCGACCAAAAATTCCAACTTATTTCCTGTAACATAATCCAAAAAAATTGAAATTCCCACCAAATTTGATATTCATATTTTCGAGGGTATTTTATTCATTATACCGAACAATAAAATTAATCCACACCAACATCATATAACTTATCACATTATAAAATTTATTATCATCTCATAATTTTAATCATTATATTACTTATCTCATCCATCATCCTACGTTATAATCATTCAAATCAATATCAAATTATTTATTTCGATAATAATAATAATAATAATAATAATAATAATAATAATAATTCAAAGCATGACACGATTTTCTCTCGGCGCTTCAAATGATCAAGAGTCAGATTTAGCTGTATATAAAAGAAATATATTTATGTATACCCCTTGAGCTTTTTTAAAATGAAAAGGAAGTGAAAATCTCTATCATTGTCTTTAATAGTCTTTTTGTTTGACAATGCACTTGTTACTCCAGGCCATCTGTTAGAGGGAAGGCCATATTATCATAAATAAATAAATACGCTGCATTTAATTGATGACGTTGTGGTAGAACATATTTCTCGAATAAATTTGTGAGGCTATTATTGACTTTATATATACTGATTAAAGGACGCTGAGATCAATAAGAAGGAATCAAGTTTTTCCAACTGCAAAGAGGGATAATTGCTGCACTATATATAACTGACAAGTGCTTCACTATCAAAGATATTGGAGTTGAAAAACTAATAGAAGAGTTCCTGCAACAGAGAATAATCTACCAAATAAATTCCTCTCTGATATCCTTCAAGATTATCACATTGCCGTGATTGAGTAGTAGAGTAGAGATGTGTTGAGTCTTGTAGAATTCCTACTGATACTGAAAGGAATTGTTTGATTCTCTGTGGAATTCTTGTATATGTTCTTGATTGAGTTTAGTGGATTCGTTTAGGGATTATATCCCGAACCTTGGATGTAGGATCAAGTTGGATCTGAACCAAGTATATCCATGTGTTGTTCTTCGTGTTCTTCCTGTTAAATTCCGCTGCTTCTTGTTTTCTGATATAATCGTCATTTCTTCTTCTTTGAAATCGGTTAATAATTCCTAACAGAATGGTATCAGAGCAAGTTTTGACTGTTCAAAGAATCAAGAATCTTGAGTTCATCTTGAGCCCAGTCCCTAAATCTCTTTTACCCAGATTCGTGCAATCAAGAATCATACTCACTCACAAATCTTTTATTTTGATATCCTCCAAGAAAGTCATCTGGCCAGGGACGATCTTTATCATGTCAACATCGAGATTTGAAGTGGAAAAATTTGATGGCAGGAATGATTTCAACCTATGGCGGGAAAAGATGATTGCCCACCTCGGGAAACTTAGGGCTGGACGATGCACTAATGGGTGAAGCAAAGATGCAAGAGACTGAGAAAAAATCTGAGATTCTAAAGAAGGCAAGAAACACGATCATCTTGAGCCTAAGTGATCAAATTCTGAGAAAAGTGGTAAAGGAGAAATCAGCACATGAAATGTGGATTAAGTTAGAGTAACTCTACGTGACAAAAGCTTTACCAAATAGGATCTACCTGAAACAGAGGTTTTATGGCTATAAGATGGACGAGAACAAGACGATCGATGAAATAGATGAATTCACAGAGTTATTATCTGATCTTGAGAACATAGAAGTCAAGATTAATGAGGAAGATCAAGCTATCTTCCTGTTGAATTCTCTACCAAAAGCCTACGACCAACTAAGAGATACATTAAAGTATGGAAGGGATACACTGACTATGGATGAAGTAACTGGTGCAGCCTACTCAAAAGAATTGGATTTAAGAGTATCTGGCAAGAATACTTAAACCTGTAGGGAGAAGGATTAAATATGTAAGGGGAAGAACCGTGGAAAGAAAGGGGAATGGATATAAGGACAGAAAGCAATCTAGATCGAGATCTAGAGGGAAGAAAACCTACTGGACATGTAACAAAGAGGGACATTTCAGAAAAGATTGTCCTCAAAGAAAAACAAGTTATAAACCAGAGAATAACTCTGGAAATGAAGCTTGCAAATTTTGCAAATTTTCTGGGGAGATATGAGGACGCTGAGGTATTCACCATCTCAAGTGGTGATCCCAAAGAAGAGTGGATTATGGACTCAGTGTGTACCTACAACATGTGTCCAAGAAAGGATTGGTTCTACGACTATAAAGATTTAGAAAATGGACAAGTGATAATGGGCAACAATGAACCCTGTAAGATCCATGGTATTGGATCTGTCAAGCTAAAATGTGGGATGGATCGATAAAACTAATATCTGAAGTAAGGCATATTCCTGATTTGAAGCGAAACCTAATATCCTTGGGTACTCTTGATATGAGAGGCTTCACTTACAAAGCAACAAATGGCATTTTAAAGGTTTCAAAAGGATCTCTAGTGGTCATGAAAGGAAACCTTAAACACAGGCCTTTATGTTCTTCATGGAACAACCATTGTTGGTGATGCTGCAATCTCCTCCGATAACAAAGAACAAACAAATCTATGGCATAGAAGATTGGGCCATATGAGTCTCAAAGGGATGCAAGAACTAGGAAAACAAGGTCTTCTGGATCCAAAAGAAATCACTGCCCTCGATTTCTGTGAAAATTGCAATCTCGGTAAAGCTCACAGATTGAAGTTCAATGTTGCTGTCCACTCAACAAAATCTACTCTGGACTACATCCACTCTGACCTATGGGGTTCATCATCGGTACCTTACTCTCTGTCAAAAGCTCAATATTTCCTTTCATTAATTGATGATTTCTCGAGAAAGGTGTGGATATATTTTCTAAGAACTAAAAATGAAGCTTTTATTAGATTCACAGAATGGAAAATTATGATAGAAACACAAAATTCAAAGAAGATCAAAAGGTTGAGAACTGATAATGGGTTGGAGTTTTGTAACTCAGAATTTGATCAATTCTGTGTGAATTCTGGAATTGTTAGACATAAAACATGTACGCACACACCACAACAAAATGGCTTAGCCGAGAGAATGAATTGAACTATTATGAACAAAGTAAGATGCATGCTAATTGAAAGTGGAATGCCCAATAAATTTTGGGCTGAGGCAGCATCTACTGCATGCTACCTTATAAACAGATCACTATCATCTTCCATTGATTTCATGGTCCCTGAACATAAGTGGTCTAATACAAAACCAGATTATAACCACCTAAAAGTGTTTGGGTGTATCACTTACATCTATGTTAGCCAAGGCAAGCTAAATCCTAGAGCCAAGAAAGGTGTATTTCTTGGCTACCAAGGATACAAAATTTGGCTTATTAAGGAACAAAAATGTGTGATCAGTAGGGATGTTACATTTAACGAAAATGAATTTTATAAGACTAATGTTGATCCCTTAGCTACAGCCAGCTCCAAACAAGCTGAGCAAACTGTCGATCCTCAGGTGGAGAAACGAAATCATAATGTTGGGGTTGAAACAGATTTTACTACGAACCCTGGCTTAGGTGAAGAAATACACCCACAAGCTGTAGATGATCAAAACATTCCTCAAGGTAATGAACAAGACAATCTGGATCATCAACCAAATCGAGCACAAACTGTTGAAGGAAATAACTCCATGAATGATTATCTATTGTCAAGAGACAGAGCCCGAAGGTAAATCAAATTACCATCGAGATATGTTAATGCTAACCTCATAGCTTTTGCACTAAACGTGGCTGACTCCCTAGAAGTGGATGAGCCGAGGATTTCTAATGAAGCCCGAAGACATAAGGATTGGTCTAATAGGGAAAAAGCAATGAATGAGGAATTACAAGCACTTGAGAAAAACCAAACATGGATTCTTGTTGACAGACCAATGGGAGTTAGAATTATAGGCAGTAAATGGATTTTTAAAAGGAAGCCAGGTATACCAGGAGTAGAACTCAGCAGATATAAGGCAAGATTAGTAGCAAAAGGTTTCTCCCAACTTGAGGGAATTGATTACCATGAGGTATTCTCCCCCGTGGTAAAACACACTTCAATACGAATCCTACTGGCCATTACAGCAATTCAAGATATGGAATTGGAGCAATAGATGTTAAAACTGCGTTTTACACGGCAACCTTGAAGAAACAATTCTAATGGACCAGCCTGGAGGATGTATAAAGTTGGGAAACGAAGGAAAAATATGCTTGCTTAAAAGATCTCTCTATAGATTAAAACAATCCCCAAGACAATGGTATCGTAGGTTTGATGATTTTATGATAAAAGGAGGATTTCAGAGATCCAAGTATGACAGTTGTGTATACTACCTCCTTCTACCAAATCAATCCTTTATCTACTTACTAATCTATGTGGATGACATGCTCATAGCATGTAAAGATAGGACTGAGATAAAACGGTTAAAGGAATTACTCAGTTCTGAATTCGAAATGAAGGACTTAGGTCCTGCAAGGCAGATTCTTGGAATTGAAATCTCAAGAAACAGGAATTCGAACATCTTGACACTGACTCAAAAGGGCTACATTAATAAAATAGTTGAGATGTTTGGAATGAAGGATGCCAAGATTGTAAACACTCCAATAGGCGCTCATTTCAAATTAAGGTCTGTAAAAGAACATGAATTTCAACTTGAACAAGAACAAATGAAGTTGGTTCCTTACTCAAATGCAGTAGGAAGCATAATGTACTCTATGGTGTCTACCAGACCCGATATAGCCTATGGCTTAGGCTTGGTCAGTAGATTCATGAGTAATCCTAGCAAAGAGCATTGGCAATCTGTTAAATGGCTTCTAAGATATCTTCGAGGAACTTATGATTTAAAGATTGTTTATTCAATGGAAAATGGACCAGTAGCAGAAATAGTGGGATATTGTGATTCCGACTATGCTGCTGATTTAGATAAACGAAGGTCCATATCAGGATATATATTTATAGTGGGTGGAAATGTTGTGAGCTGGAAATCAAGTCTACAACATGTAGTTGCTCTATCAACCACATAAGCGGAATATATATCACTCACAGAGGCAGTAAAGGAAGCCTTATGGATAAAAGGATTTGTGAGTGAAATGGGATTCAAACATAGTTATGCAACATTTTATTGTGATTCCCAAAGTGCCATTCATTTGTCAAAGAATGCAATGTTCCATGAACGAACAAAGCACATTAATGTGCGGTTACACTTTCTGAGGGAAACAGTAATGTCACAACTAGTGGATGTTAAGAAAATTCACACACAAGTTAATCCTGCTGACATGCTTACGAAGGTCATACCAGTGAGAAAACTCAAGGAGGCCTTGAGTGTGCTCAAGATCAGGGAATGATGTCCCTGAAATTTTCGGGATCTCTAAATTGAATCTACTGAGCGTAGCATATATGAGTCAAGGTGGAGTTTTGTGAGGCTATTATTGACTTTATATATACTGATTAAAGGCGTTGAGATCAATAAGAAGGAATCAAGTTTTTCCAACTGCAAAGAGGGATAATTGCTGCACTATATATAACTGACAAGTGCTTCACTATCAAAGATACTAGAGTTGAAAAACTAACAGAAGAGTTCCTGCAACAGATAATAATCTACCAAATAAATTCCTCTCTGATATCCTTCAAGATTATCACATTGCCGTGATTGAGTAGTAGAGTAGAGAGGTGTTGAGTCTTGTAGAATTCCTACTGATACTGAAAGGAATTGTTCGATTCTCTGTGGAATTCTTGTACATGTTCTTGATTGAGTTTAGTGGATTCGTTTAGGGATTATAACCCGAACCTTGGATGTAGGATCAAGTTGGATCCGAACCAAGTATATCGTGTGTTATTCTTCGTGTTATTCCTGTTAAATTCCGCTGCTTCTTGTTTTCTGATATAATCGTCATTTCTTCTTCTTTGAAATCGGTTAATAATTCCTAACAAATTTCTTTTGTCCAAAATGATAAATAGATGGCTCGACATTTTTGAATGTATAAATAAATGGAACTATGTCGCAAAGAATTTGTTAGTGTTCATGTACACATGGCTAGCGGACATCTTAACGTGTGATAAAGATAGCGTGCGCTTGGTTCTCTGTAACGTGCCAGGGACAACCGCAAAAGACGTTGATGAACTTTTGTTTAGACGGTCAAAAAATAATAATATAAAAATAAATAATAATAATTTATTTTTTTAAGGTACTAAAAAATAATTTTTTGGGAGGGGGAGGGACAGTTGCCCTACAGCCAACACGTACGTTCGCCCCTTGTTATGAATATGGTTCTTGTTAATCAATACTTTGATACGATTAAATATATCGGGGCTACTTCTAAGTTTCAAGCTGTATTTTTTTTATAAGAAAAAATATATTAAAAGAGCATTAGAAATACTCAGAACCATAATGTAACTTTTACAACACAACTACATAACCCACAACACAAAACTACGCCTACGTAGAAGATTTTTATATAACCTAATTCTTTCCCAAGCAAATATAAGGTTCTTTAAAGTAGATCACCAACCCAAAAGTTGTGATGTTCTTCTTCTTCGGTATCTGTCTCACTTTTATCTGGGGAGGTGAATGTAAGGGGTAAGTATTTGGAAAAATACTCAGCAAGCGGGGGCCAATCGAATATGCCAAAAACATATACTTATACAAATTTCGAAACAGGTATCAAAACATAAACTGATACGAATTAATACACATAACAGATTTTGCTCATTTGAGCCATACAAAATAAATCATATCAGAACACATATCATATACTAATTAGATTAGATCGATTTGTAAAACATAAGGATTATAGAGGATGGCTCATACGGATTCAAGAGGTGGCTCCCGTACGTATATCACTTTGCACCATTGGTTCAAGAGGTGGCTCACACGTACGTAGCGTGTTGCTTCGTATATCACTTCTCTCTCGATATTCAAAATTTTCATGACATCGTAGTTTAGTTCACATATTCTACTGATTTTTTCAAGCATACATATGTTCTGTAAACGAAAGGATAATACACAAAAAAGCCCACTTACTTTATGTAGATGCTTTCTTATATCCTTCTTGTTGGAATAGTTGGCATCTGATACAAGTACGGATATATTAATTTGTTCTCCCTCTTTACACTGAAATATGATTTGTATTTGTAGATGCAAAATATGTATAATCATTTGTCTTTTCTCCGAGATATCAACCTTCAATTTTTCAATAATAGATGGCTCGGCTCAATTTTCACGTTTTGGTTTAATTTTATTCATAATCATCAATTGCATTGTCGGATGATAATTCAGTTTTATTGAATTTGTAGGATGATAATTCTTTCATTAATTTGGTAGGTGATTGTTTGTCGGATGAAAATTCAACTGTATTGATTTTTGGTAGGTGTTTGTTGGGGTCTCTCATTGTGGTTTTCTGTCACAAAGTTTTAATTAAGTCTTCGCACAGCTCTTACAATTTCTTAAGCCATGACATAATATAAAATGTTATTAATGATAGTTGTCGGTAGACAAAATAGTTGGTGGAATTTGTGGGGCTTCACATTCGCCCCTCCTTCTGAGAAGTTTCATCATCGAAACTTGAGTTATCGTGATCGTTAAAAAGATAGGGATATTTTTTACGCATGCTTTCTTCTAGTTCCCACGTAGCTTCTCGTTCGGTATGGTTGGACCATTGGACTTTGACTTACGGGATAGATCTTCGCATCAACACTTGATCCTTTGAATCTAAAATTTGAATTGGAAATTCATCATATTTCAGAGTTCATCCAAGCTCCTTGAGTTACCAGGGGTTCTGCTTCTAGGATGTGATTTAGATCGGAGATGTACTTCCTTAGCTGAGATACGTGGAAGACATTGTTGATCCTTGATAGATTATGTGGTAAGGCTAGTCGGTATGCCAATGTTCCCACATTCTCTAAGATTTCGAACGGTCCTACGTATCTTGGATTCGACTTTCCGGCCTTGTCAAATCGAATTACTCCCTTCATTGGTGAAATCTTCACATACACATTCTCACCAACTTCGAGTTCCATTGGTCTTCTCTTCATGTCGGCCCAAATTTTCTGTCGATCTTGAGCTGCCTTGAGTCTATCTCTAATGATCGTGACCTTGTCAATTGTAGCTTGCACAAGCTCATGTCCGGTGACAGCTTTTTCTCCAACTTCATCCCAATATAAAGGTGATCGACATTTACATCCATAAAGTGCTTCGTACGACGGCCATCCCAATACTGCTATGATAGTTGATGTTGTATGCGAATTCGATCAGGGGCAAGAGTTCACTCTAGTTTGCGCTAAAGCTCTTAACATATCCTCGAGGATTTGGATTGTTCTCTCTGTCTGGCCATCGGTTTGTGGGTGATAGGTTGTGCTAAGAGTTACCTTAGTCCCCATAGCTTGTTGAAAACTCTTCCAGAAGCGAGATACAAATCTGAATCTCGGTCAGATACAATGCTTACTGGAACTCCATGAAGTAGCATAATATTATCCATGTATAAATTTGCCAGCTTGTCCAAGTTATAATTCATGAGAACAGGTAGGAAATGTGTGGATTTAGTGAGTCTATACACGATTACCCATATAAGTCATGACTGTCGTAACTTTGGCAGTCCTACTACGAAGTCCATGGAAATATGCTCCCATTTCCATTCCGGGATTTCTAGAGGTTGAAGTAATCCTCCGGGTCATTGGTGCTCAGCTTTGACTTGCTGACAGACCAAACATCGAAGCGACGAATTCTGCCACATCCTTCTTCATTCCATTCCACCAGAAGCTCTCATTTACATCTTTATACATTTTGGTACTTCTGGGGTAGACTGGAAATTTTGAATTATGTGCCTCGTACATCACTCGTGTCTAAGGTTGTCGATATCTGGCACACATAGTCGTCATTTCATCCACAGGAAGCTATCTTTTTGTCTGACTGAAACTCGAAGATCTTCCCCTCTTTGACTTTGCTCTTTCAATTTTGTCAAATCGGGGTCTTGATTTTGATTTAGTTTGATTGCTTCTTGCAAACATGGTTGAGCCAAGAGTGAGGCCAATATCATCTTTCCTTTACCTTTTCTGCTCAACGTGTCTGCCACTTTGTTCGCCTTCCCGGGATGATAATTGATTGAGAGGTCGTAATCCTTTAGAAGTTCGATCCATCGTCTTTGCCTCATGTTCAAATCTTTTTGAGTAAACAAGTACTTGAGGCTTTGGTGATCAGTGAATACTTCACACTTTACGCCATACTAGGTAATGCCTTCCAAATTTTTAAGGCGAAAACTAATGCAGCTAGTTCAAGGTCATGCTTAGGGTAGTTTTACTCATAAGGCTTGAGTTGCCTTGATGCATAGGCGATCACTCTCCCTTCTTGCATGAGCACACATCCTAGACGGTCTTTTGATGCATCGTTGTAGATAGTAAAACCCATATTCTCATCCGGTAATATCAACACATGTGTAGTTGCAAGTTGTTTTCTTCAAAGTCTCGAAACTCTCCTCACTCTATATGAATTCAGAGTTCTTTTGTGTGAGCTTTGTAAGGGATATGGATATCGAGGAAAATCCTTGAACAAATTTTCGATAATATCCAGCTAGCCCTAAGAAACTTCGAATCTCCGTAACACTCTTTGGTGTAGGTCAGTCCATAATCGCTTCCACTTTATGAGGATCTACGGACACGCCTACTTTAGAGATGATATGCCCTAACAATGCAACATTGTCCAGCCAAAATTCACATTTCTTGAATTTGGCAAAGAGTTCTTTCTCCCTTAAAGTCTGCAGAGTAAGACGAAGACGTTCCTCGTGTTTTTCTTTCCTTGGTGAATATACCAGAATGTCATCGATGAATACTACAATGAACTTGTCCAAGAATGGTTTGAATACTCAGTTCATCAAATTCATGAATGCGGCTGGAGTATTCATCAATCCAAATGGCATCACTGTGAACTCGTAATGCCCATATCTTGTTCGGAAGGAAGTCTTTGGAATATCTCCTGCCTTAATCTTGAGCTGATGATAGCCTGACCCTAGATCAAGTTTAGAAAAGACCTTAGCTCCCTTGAGTTTGTTGAATAGGCCATCAATTCTTGGGAGAGGATATTTATTCTTGATTGTGATCTTATTCAGTTATCTGTAATCGATAAACAATCTCATACTCCCGTCTTTCTTCTTTACAAATAGTACTGGAGCTCCACATGGAGATGCACTTGGTCTGATGTGCTTCTTGTCCAGGAGCTCTTGAAGTTGTTCTTTTAGCTCTTTCAATTCAGCTGGAGCCATTCAGTATGGTGCCTTCGAAATTGATGCAGCGTCTGACACCAAGTTTATCTCAAACTCTAATTCACGATCTGGGACTGATCCTGGCAGTTAATTAGGAAAAACATTCCGAAATATCTTCTAATCTGAGTTTAGCTCCTTCCTTGACTTTTGCTTATCATGGCTAGGTCAATTCCCTCACTGCTTTTCATGGCTTTCCAAGTTTGTGAAGCAGATAAGAGAAATTTACGCTCTTTTGTATTGACATGATATAAGATTTCTTCTTGATCTGGAGCTCGTAGTTTGACATTCTTATTATAGCAGTCAACTAAGGCATGGTGTTTAGCTAACCAATCCATTCATAGGATAGCATCAAACTCCACCATGTTGAGTTGAATCAGACCGGTGTTGAACTTTTTATCACTTATACTAATGTTGCGGCCTCGATGAACACTATGTGTTTCCAAGGTTTTGTTAGCAGGAGTAGCTACTCTATATGGTTCACTAAGTATGTCAGGAATAAGTTTTAACTTCTTAGCAAACCTCTTAGACATAAACGAGTGTGTGGCACCATAATCAAACAACACATAACCAGGCAATTTGGTGATTACGACGGTACCTGCCACACCATCGTTGGCATCATCCGCCTCATTCTGTGTCATGGCAAAGACCCTAGAATTGGGTTTGTTTTCTTTCGGTTTGTTTGGAGGGGCCCCATTGCTTGCACTAATACCCTTTTTATCAGTCTCAGGGCAATCCGCAATCCTATGCCCAAACTTCCCACATCGGAAACAAGCACCACTCTGTTTGCGACATTCTCTAGTATGTGAAAGATTACAAACTGGCACTTTGGGAATTCTTTGTTGTTCTGGGTAGATGTATGTCCTCTTTGTTGATTATTGAACTGATTTGGTCGTTTGAACTTCTGGCCATTATTAGAGGGAATGATTAGGGAGAGGTCGTTTGCGCTTGAATTCTTCTTCTCGGTGATGTATATCAGTCTCGGCTCTGATGGCTGCTCCCATCAAGTCCCCAAAGTTGGTGGTCTCATATACTATTACGGACTGATTGAATCCGACTGTTCAGAACCCTTCTTGAACGGTGCAGCTAGTTCGTCTGCCAAAATGGTTGGTGCATAATTCCCTAGGGAATGGAATTTTGAAGAATACTCGATCACTGACATTCCTGGTGTTTGTGCCAGGTTATCAAATTCTTCCAACTTCTTAAGTTTAACAGCTGCTGGGAAGTATTCTTTTAGAAATGCGCATCGGAACCTTTGCCAAGTGATTGGTCCGGTCTCTTCCATCGAGGGTGACACACTATCCCACCACTTATTCGCATCGTTAACAAGAAATGGCGATGTAACTTCTACTTTGATCTCTTGAGGCACTTCAAGTAGTCTATGATTCTTTTCTACTTCTTTCAGCCAGTGCTGAGCCACTTCTGGATTTGAGTTACCGTCAAACGTTGTCACTCAATTCTTACGAAGAGAAGAGACTCATAATGATACTTTATCCCTTGCGGTTGAAACTGTGGCTGTGTCTGGTTGGCAGTTGAGTTAATAAACCCTTGATGAGTAGTGGCCACGATGGTAGCGATGGTCATGAAGTCTTCACTGACTTAAACCCGTTCTTGGTGTTTGGGGTGGATCTTGGCTTTCACCGGCTTCATTGTCATTATTGCATGGAAATGCGTATCGTGGGTTGCGGTTGTTACGGGGTGGACGTCCAGCCATGTCCTTACAAATTCGCACATTTGTAATTTTGGTTCAAAAGTAATTTGTATAAACTCTCCCCACATCGAGACATTCATCAATCCAAGACTTCAAGTTTTACTATAAATAATGACTTGAAGTCGGGTTGAAAATCACACCTCTAAAATCTTCTTGGTTATTTTCAAAACCAATTTGAGAATCACTTAGTGTTTGGATTCAGTAGTTACTACTGTGACTGAACTTTTTAGTCTAAAGTTTGGCTAGAAGCAGGGGTGATTCATCTGGACGAGGGAGATCTTCAAGACATGTCTGAAGAAACCCCAATGTTTTTAATATTGTATTTTATTTTACAGTTTATTTGTGTTTTTATGTATGTTGGTGATGTCGTTTAGACATCTAATATTATTTATTATGAGTTTATTCTTTTTGTAATGTGGATCAGATATGTAATATTTTAATTTGAATAAAATATTAGTTTGTAATGATAATTATATAAAGATTCCACATCACTAATATTGCAGTTATAAATTACACTCCTCTAAATTTATATTGATAAAGAATGTCGATTTGCAAAACGTTTATAGCTTAAAAACATCGAATAATTTGCAAAGTCTAAGTTCATTCTTACAAGCGAAATTATATGGTCATCATATAGGTTTGTCAATGAAAAATGAGTTTAAAAAATAAGGTTGTGGAAAGAATAAGCTAAAATAAATTTTTGAAGAAACATATAACATAAATATCTAAAAGTTTAGTTATTCTTACTAACCAAAAATTTATAGAAAATAGAACATGAATATCATAATCTTGGTGTATTTTGAAAAACAATATGTTTAAGTGATTGAGAAATCGAAGGATAAATCTCGAGTTTTTTATAGGCTAATGAGTGCAAAAATTGCGATTCAAAATTTTGTCAATCCGGATTTGGAAATTCAAAATTGCCGAGGGATTTTAATGATCATGATATGAGTATCGTAAACCCAGAATTAATTTTAAAATGGTGTTTGAATTTGAGAGAAATCGAAGCCTGAATTTTACGAAATTTTAGGGTTCTATAGCACGAACTTCGATTCAAAATCGAGCATCTTACCTTGTTTGTGAGAAATATATGATAGATGGAGTTTATTACCCATACAATGGAGAGCATAAACCGAAGTTAATTAAGATTTAGAGTTCGAATGGTCGAGAAATTTAATAGATGAAGTTTCCCGTGCTAGGGTTCAATGGGCGTGGGTTTTGGGACTGAAATCGGACACTCCCCTTGATCGAGACTAAATTTGATATGGGGTTTTCACTAACCATTCAATAAGAAGTAATAATCCGAAAGTAATTTTCAGTTTTGGTTTTTTTAGATTTTCAGATTGTTATTCGATTCCCAACTGATTTTTAGATTTTAATAAGTTGGTCTATTGGATTCGAGATTCATGTTTCAGTTAATTTGTACCAACCAAAAATCTTTTTCCAGCGGGATTATGGAACCTTGTTTAACTCTGATACCACTTAAATGTCACGCCCCGAGACCGGGGTCAATTACACCGGCGCTGAATTCAAATATACAATTCGAAGACAACAAGCCTAAAGAGGAAATGCATTCTTTGATTGTGAATCATACTTGGATTCTTGTTCCCAAACCTGTTAATTGCTCAGTTGTTGATTGCAAATGGTTGTTCAAGGTTAAGAATGAAAATGATTCTGTTAGGTTCAAAGCTAGACTTGTAGCTAAAGATTTTACTCTAAAAGAAGGTATAGATTTCACTGATGCAAAGCCTGTTAATGTGCCATTAGCTGCTCACATTGTGTTGAGTAAAGATCAATGTCCTAAATCTGATTTTGACTTTGATTTTATGAAAAATGTGCCTTATTCAAATGCTATAAGATCTGTTATGTATTTGATGGTTAGTACTTGGCATGATATAGCTTATGTTGTTAGTTGCTAAAGTAGGTATGTGTCTAACCATGGCATGGTGCATTGGAATGCTGTTAAATGGCTGTTGTCTTGTTAAACTCAAAGGTTATGTGTTTAATCATGCTGATATGTGTACTAACTGTTTGTCCCTTAGTACATTTCAATCATGTTTAAAATTTTAAAATTTGATACTGGTGATTGATGCATGTTTAGTCCCTTTTTTGGTTAGTGTTTTATAACCTGTTGTGTGCTCGTTACAAAACTGTTACCTTGGTTACTTTCCCACTTTAACTTGATGTGTGCTTGTTATTGTTTTTCCTTGTCTTTACTTTGTGTTTTGATAGGAACTTGGTCCGCATAATTACTTTGTGTATTGTGGGGACCATAAGGTGATGACGATGTCTGCTTGTTTGTTTTCCCTGGGTCTGAAGAGAAATCAGTATTGGGCCAAGGTGGAGATTTGTTGGGTATTGTGGCCCAAAATTAATTAAGCCCATTAAGGCTTTAACCCCTTTTAACTCTTAATTAAACTCTAAACTCATACCCCTTCTTTTTTGTCTGAATCACACGCCTCCTAAAACTCTCAGACTCTCAATCCGTCCGCCTCCCTATCCCTTTCACTCCATATGTGCGCCTCTCTTCTCTCCTTAAACAGATTCTGTGCCTCATCTCTTACACACTCTCTTGCTTGTTTTCTGTGTGATTCCCGTCACTTCCTTTGTGGTTCAGCGGGTAAAGCGTGAGGGTGTGTTGTCTGGTTAACCTTTGTGCCTGGTGGTGAGGCGTGGCTGAGTGGTTCAGGCAAGGAATGTTGGCGTGGCTTTGTGCTGTGCGTTTTAGTGCTTTGTGCGCTTGGTGGGTTCGGTGGTGGCGTGCATTGGTGCTTTGGTGGTTCTGGCCTTGAGTGCTGTGCGCTTCGGGTGATTGGTGGTCTGGTCGTGTGGTTTGGCTCTGGTCGTGAGTGTTGTGTGCACTTGGTGTAGCTTGGGGAGGTTCCTGATTTTGGTGGTTAATTGGTGGTTCTGGCCGTGTGCTCCTTGCTGTGTGCTTGGAGCTTCCGGCAGAACTTTGGTATTTGGGTGTTGTCAACGCCTTCCGGCCTTTACCTAGGATTCTCTCGGTGACGTAGATTTGGGAAAACAGTAGATCTGAGCCTGACTCGATATCCTTTTGAGTTTAGTAT
This sequence comes from Haberlea rhodopensis, assembly GCA_907163345.1. Taxonomy (NCBI): domain Eukaryota; kingdom Viridiplantae; phylum Streptophyta; class Magnoliopsida; order Lamiales; family Gesneriaceae; genus Haberlea; species Haberlea rhodopensis. Next base: position 481,100 of record CAJQUN010000191.1, read on the forward strand.
TATTTGCATATTGTGTATTTGCATTTGTCTTTGTTTTGCAGGTACACATGGCGATGCCAAGGCGAATACCCTCCTAACATTGACTAACACTAATTTTGTCATCGGCAAGTGTGGGTAAAGTTTGGTTGATCCCACCCATTCTTTTAGTAACTGATCAATCATTTCATGAAATATTCTCATCTAAGAGTAGCTACATCAAAAATGCACTATCTATAAGAATAGTAGCTATTCGACCATTATCTGAGACATATCCACCTCAGTTGTGGTAAAATAAAAATAATTTATACTTTTCATTTAACATAATTAACTACATGATTTAAGTTAGTTATACCACCACAATGGATGAAATGGTTAAATTTTACGTAACAATATCTCACATAACTGCGTGACATTGCTTTGATACTAATTGTAGGATCAAACAATTGTCGCTTTTACCTAAAGTTATAGCTGATGGTAACAGTGGAACTCTAATATTTAAACTGTATAGCACCACAAAGCGTCACGCTTTGATTACTCTCTAAACATGGATAATTATTACAATCCTACAAAAATGATCCTTTCAATTATATTATGAAGTCATGATATTGTAACAATTTATCTTTGATTTTACCACTAGATCTTCAATTTAGACTGCTAGTGTTTTATTAGCTTTGGTGACATAAAGCCGTAGTTGCATGCACGTTAAATGTTAAATTATCAAATACTATTTAAGATTAAATAATAATAATCAGTATTTGTAAGGATATCGTAAATCATATCCAAGGACGTTCGATATTTCATTCATGCAAGGTATATAAAGTATTCAAGGAAATAAGACGCGTAAACATCGTTTTAAAAAAAATCACATTTAACTAATATATAGTCTTGATTATTGCAATTAGTCCATTTCGCTAGCAGTAATTAAGAGTATTCGTAGTTCAGGGGTGGAGCTAGTATTTAAAATTACCTGAGGCTGACCGTACACTAAATAGGGGTAAAAGATTAACATGATTTTGAGAGTTTAACTAAATGACTTCTGAAAATTCTAACAAAATTTAGAAATTTACGTAGGGTTGGAGCTCACTTTATTCGTAAGTTTTATAATCTTAATATTCATAGATTTAATTTGAACAAAAATAATACTTTCTCAAAGATCAATTCTCCTCAATTTTATATGATGCAATCCTAGCAAATTAATGTGAAAATATAGTTGAATTAGATTAGTTGTGATTTATTGATAATTTTTTTTTTTTTTTTCAGAATGTTCAATTCTTGTTTTTTGTAAGTAGTAGGTAATGATAATTCAGTTCATTTTGACAGATATATTAATCATTCAATAAAATTTAAGTAAAGTACAAAAACAATCTCGTAGAATAGAGATATTTGTAATAGTAGTCCTAATTTTTAATGCTAATAAAATATAACCTCATAAAATTTTTTTTATAACAAAAGTAGTTCCATTTAAATTTTTTATCAAATATAGTTTCATGAGAATTATATTTTTAAAAAATAAACCCAAGTTTTATTAAGGGTTTAGGGATCAATCTGTCAAAAAATAATTTGTGGGCAGGTCTAGTGTAACTTTGCAACAGAAGTAAACAAGATATCAGTTTCTGAAACAAATCAAGAAATTTTATTAATTAATACTAAAAAAATGTATCGTAGTTATCGAGCTCCAATTTGGTACCACTTTGTTCAAACTATTTAATTAGATTTAATCACACAAAAAGCCAAAAATCAACAAACTTAGACTATATAATATAAATATCGTCTCTCTTGTTTTCTTTGCAATAAAATTCCAGCTATATATATTTTTTATTGAGTAATCCAATTTACACCCTCAACCCCCTCAACATTTAAAAACTTCCACGCCTTTTTAAAACATTAGTGAACCATTGTGTATTTGATATCTATATCAAAATTAGAGCCTAAGAATGTAATGACAACAAATCATGTTGGAATCGAACTCTAAATGATGTTATTAAATAACTTTGGTGAATAACCTTTATGAAAATTTATATGGGATGATGTATATATATTTATCCTGTTGGTATGCTCACACGGTATATATTTAACTAATATGTAATGTATGAACAATTCAAATAAAATAATTATTTGTTCATACATATCACAGGTACGTGCACATTGTGTATCAAGAAACGTAAACTTGCCCCCAGAATATTATACAAGAATTTAGGATCAACTGATATTAACATTTTATTAGTCTTATTGGTCATTTAAGCTCTCACGGGGCAAATTTTCTCAATGCCAACTGACATCGTCGCACAGTCCACCGGCGGGAGAAGTTAAATATATTTTCAATAGTGTTCTTTTTATTATAATAGTAATGTGTCAAGATTATTAAAACAATTAGAAATTGTATGGTTTTTTTATTATCCGGAACATACAAGATATTAATGGCCAAAGAATACCAAGAGGTGTCAGTCAAAAACAGGAAAGTACAACCAACAATCATAAATAGCATAAGAGACAAATATCATACATACGCTAAACTGCGCATAAAAGAGAGCAGTAACCACCAAAACCAACGAGATCCCCTCAATCCAAACAGGCAATTAAACGATCGACGAACAAATCTGCCTTCGTGAATATTTCGGATACGACTTTAAACAAACTAACACAGGAATAATATCAATGTATAATTGTTGACAGACAAATCACAGCAGAACCAAAAAAAAAAGTTGAGCAGAATAAGAAATGCAATCAAGAAAATAGACTTGAAAATTACAGACTTCACACACAACAATTCACAAGACTTCAATATGCCCACCTAAACAAAATATCAAACGTATACATTTAAAAAACTAACGAAACAGCAAATGATCAAACCATGCGAGATTTCGAGATTGTTATTGATCAATGTAGGACTTTGTCTAAACTTCTGTCACATCCATAACTTCAATTGGATGTGGCACCTCCTGAAACGATGTAAATTGCAGAGATTGGAATAGTACGATAGTTGAGGATAATAAGGAATAATGGTGTAACATTGAATGGTCGAATTGGAAGTCAAACATCAAGGTCGGCTTACTTCAATTTCATTGTGAAAGGCAACATTTATAAGGTATCATAGTGCAAGGATCCCAATTTAAGATACAATTCAAAAATGAAACCAAGTCACACCATTAAAATTGGTTAAAACTCGCACCATTAAAAATTGGTTAAAAACTAACATTTTAGCTTTGACAAAATTAATAGAAAGCAAAATAAAAAACGAATAAAATTTTGGAATTGCGTGAATACAAGAAAAACAAAGTTGTTTTCTAAGCGAAGATTGAAGGACTATTGTATAAGCAAAAATTAATATCATACCATGTTTTCTTTGTTCTCTTGGCGGCCTTCCTTAGGTGGAGAGCTGACAGGACCTGTTACAAGAAGAGAATATTTCATGAAACAGCCCATCATGAAAACTCTGGTAAAAACATTGATTGATATTGCAGGAATCAATGTCACCTTCCGTAGCTTTCCTTCCCTGCTTTTTCACCTTGTTCTTCACTATAGCTGATTCTTGCTTAATTGCCTTATGTGGTTCCTTTTGCACACCACGCCCCCTAATTTCTGAACCAGACTGAGAGTTAGTCATATTCTTGTTCACTGATTTTCTGTTCTTCTTAGGTTCATTCTTTTGTGCCATTTCTTTAGTCTGATTTTGAACTTGACACTGGTCATTAGTATCAATACCCACTGACTGAGGCTGCAACTTCTTGGCATCCATTGTACTCGAAGAGGTGCTGTGAACGTCATCATCAGTTAAATGACCGACTTCCGAAAGATCCTGAGAAGAGGTTCCAGAGACTTGTAACTGCTCAAAGCCTTCTAAAATCTTGTATCTCTCTATTAGTTTATTTGCAGATTCACCAAGTTCAGATATGCCATGGCGCCACACATATGATTTGAGCTCATCTTTCATCCGCTGCAAAGGCTGCAAAAACATCGAAACAGAAATCGAGATAGGTTGATGCTTCCAATTAACAAATGCACCATTCATATACAAAGAATGGAAAATATAAACTGATGCAAGGACAATGCCCGGACAAAGCAAAGTCGTTGTTAGCATTTTGAAGCAGCATATATATTTCAAACAAGAATTGAAATTTTCATTTTTAAGAATAAGCATGCAAGTTTACACGGTAAAGAGTCAGTAGATAAATCTTCTAATTTGAATACAAAGTGATCAAGCTAAAAAATATTATCATACCTCACATCCTGCCTCCAGAGCAAGTTTGAAGAAACCAAGCGAGACTAAGTGCTTATTAGCGGACTCAGAGAGCTTAATCTGAGACAACCAATAAGATGCTGATGACAAAACACTGAATTTCTTCCTGCTAGATGGCCTAGAAACATCAGAAACTGGAGTATCATTTTTCGCATTATTGATGTCAAACCTCCTTCCTCTAGCCTCTGATATTGGGGTGATATTGCCAAAAGATTTTGAAGCAGGGCTGGCACTTGACTTTGAAGGAATAGAGAACCTCCGCGGTGGTTTAGCAGATTTTTCTTTCCCAGATATGTCAAGAACGCTAACACTCTTACTCACACTAGATGCAGGCCTTGAACTGATAGTAAAAATCAACAAAATTTAGTCTGCAGCATACAGTATGCATCTTCATGGACTTCTAATACTATAATGTGACATTACTTGTCATTTTTATTTTTAATGTTTAGCAATAAATCAAAAGTTCTCTCCTGTATCTAATATACAACTGTCTCCTTGGGGGTACATAAGCAACATATATATTTGTATCATAACGCACAAAATACCCAGTCCCACCCCTATTTATTACGGAATCTTGTTGAATTTATGTTTAAATTGCTTATTCTGTTCAATTTCAATGAAGTTACAACTTTTGCATCTCATATAATTACGAGCTTTGATTACATTTATGTCATTCAATAAAACCTCATAAGGTACTATTAAAAGAAGAAAGGTGATTGATGTCTCATGAATATAACATCAATGGAGCAATATACAAAATAAAGTTCAATTTCAGAGAAAGATAAAACAGAATAATAGAAATTAAGTAAAAACATCATGGGATAAAAAACAAATTAAAACTCAGCCTTAAGTTGTTGAATTATCTCAGTCCTCACTCGAAACCGAAATTAATATAATTCAAAACGTATCGTAACATATAATCGGAAAAGTACACAAATTGCAATACTAAGGTGAATAAGATACTTTTCAAATAAAAGCAGAGTTTGGAATTCCGAACTCCATTAAACACATGAAAATGGAAACATGTACTCTCAAACGCACACTTTCATAATCATACACACGAAACCAGACCTTTTAGTCACAGATGAGTTAGATGAATCGGCAAGCGGTGGCTTTTCTTCCTTCGATTTCGTGGCAGAACGGAGAGGATATCGCAGAAGCCTCGAGGCAGACCTGTCTGCATTCAAATGAAAATCCAAACGATCAAACCACGAAAAATAAAAGAACACTTAAACACAATCTTCAAAACAAGTAAATTCAAGGCTTCAAAGTTTTACAAGAGGCAGAGGATTGCTCTTTGGGGATAGTATCTTCCATGGGAACTGTATTTTTGAATTTTACAGTAAATATTTTGAACTGATGGAGAAAGAAATGAGAATTACATAGTCTGAATAATGGAGGAGGAAAGATCGGGTTTGGAAATTTAAAAAGTAGGAGGGAATGGGATTGCGAATTGAGCGGGAAAAATTAGGGTTTCTAATTTTTAAGTTTTAAGGATTAGATCGGGTGTTGTGGAGACCAATCATTTAACGCTCTCATTTTAAATTTTCAAATTTAAAATCTAATCGGGTCGGTATAGATTGTTGAAAATTAATGATTTTAATTGTAAGTTTTTTCTCTTTGAATATCACTGATATATCAGAAAATGAAAACCTATATAAACATACAAAATTTTCGGTTTACACGGATTTCACTTCTATACACAGTGCATCGCAGGATCAACACATATCACAATGTAATCTATATATATGTAACACGGATAGCTCAACAATAAAGCGAGTAAGGCTTTTGCCTTAGACCCCATCCGACAATGAGGCCTACTAATTTTACATTTTATGTGTATTAATTATATTACTAAAAATTAAATAAAAAAATATTATATTACTAAAAAACAAATCCCTAATGCCTTAAAGAAAAGACATCGTTTTTATAACTTGTCTTAGATCTATAGAAAGTTTGAGCCGCCCTTGATATATATATATATATATATGTTGTGATTTGTATTGGTCATGTCATGAATCGAGTGCATAGAACTAGAAGTAAAATTATGTTTACACAAACTACAAAGAAAGTTACTGAAAAAATAATCTACGACAATTTTCATGGCCCGTTACTTTTTTTTTTTATTTAACTTCACATTTTCTATCAATCTCCCAAATGGAGGCCATAATCTTGAAGATTCCTCGTAGTAAGGGTGCTTATTGGCTTGACCCGGTCCGGTCCGGACCGGAACCGGCCGGTTCCGGGTCCGTTAAGGACGGAATCGGTCCGATCCGGTAAGGAACTGGATCGGGTCCGGTTCCAACCCGGAACCGGATTTAATGAAGGGATTTTTCGAAAAAAAAATAATTTTTTTTTTAAAAACGGATCCGGTTCCGGTTCAATCCGGAACCGGATTCGTTTGGTCCGGAACCGGTAAGATACCGGATCCGGAACGGTAGAACCGATCCGTCCGGTATCAAACCGGTTCGGGACCGGTTCGGGACCGGTTAGTCCAGTTCCGATTTCAGACCGGACTAACCGGTCCGGTTATGGGCCGGGTCCGGATTGACCCGGCCCGTTAAGCACCCCTACCTCGTAGTAAGAACACAAAAGGTCATGGCACGACATCTCAGTCACATTTTGGTTAATAATGTAATACCAAAATTGGTATTACAAAATTGTTTGCTACAACTGCTTATGGACACATTTTATTATTATTAATTTTTTTATCAAAGACACCACAATTTAAAAAATAAAAAAATTCATTGCGTTTAACTTCCAAAAATATGTAAACAACCCATAAGTATTAACTACAGTGCAAAAACAAATGACAGTATGTTGACAACCTTGTAAATTCAGCAGAGGGAAATAACATATGAAATGTCATTAAAAGTCATTAAATCACTATAACGAATACACCCTCCTCAGTATCTTTGAGTCCATTTATAGGATGAACAGAGTAACACTCTCGATGTATATATAAACATTTGATTGTGTGGACTCTACGTGATGTCCACGTCATCCAATGACTCAAACTACATGGAGTGTTACTCCACATGTAGGATATAAATTGCCCTAAAACAGTTGCAAGGAAAACTGAATAAGTTCAACTGGTCTGAGCTCCTCACCATCTCCTCGAGTCACTGGTGTAATCCCAGTCAAACAATTGATAGCAGTAGTTTTCCAGATCCATTGGGCCAACAAGGCAAAACAACTGATCCTTAGGAAAGTTCAACCACACACCCTGAAGATACATAATCCATCCGTCATGTCCTTCCGCATGCAATTTACCTTGTAAAAGCTTAAGGACAAAAAAAAAAAAAAATGATAAATTATGCTACCATAATCTCTATTTTGAGTGGTTTAGAAGGGGAAAAAATTTAAATTTCATTGATATAATCCATGTTATTTTACCTTCTAATTTATAGAATTTAAGTTTATTACAGATTTTTATAATTTATGTGAATTAGTTATCCCATCGAACTTCTTGATCAATCCTAATCGAGCTTGAACTTGAGACCAATCGTATGGAATCAAGAATAAAGAAAAAATTTAATATTATTATTACCATTCACAAGGAAAATGGAAAATTTCACAACAAAAAATGTTTCCCACATTGCAACAAGGCTGGAGAAGAACATAAATGGTGTGGTTATGTTACCTTAGTGGCAATGTTTTGGGTAGATCCCCAATTTTTAATTGATGTATAATATTCCACTTGGAATATTAATCATCAACGATGATGATGCCTCTAAGGAAGCATCGTCAAACTAATTGTTTGGAAGAGTGTCAAGGATTTCTAATTTGGCCTTTCACTGGTAATGATATTCTAAGAAGTTTCACTGTATTAGTTTAAGCTAGTGGCACCCATGTGATTTTGAAAATAAGCAAATTATCCATTATGGTTTGAAAATATGCATTTTACCCCATTGTGATTTTGCAAATAGACAGATTACCCCAATGTGATTTGAAAATATGCATTTTACCCCCCGTGGTTTCGAATATAGACACTTTACCCCATTGTGATTTGCAAAAAATGGCATCCATGTAGAGGATATTTCGCACATATTCACAAACCACAAAGGGTAAAGTGCATATATTCAAAACTACATGGGGTAATCTGCATATTTTCAAACCATATGGGGTAATATTCCTATTTTCAAAACTACAATAGGGTAAAATGTCTAGTTTCAACCATATGGGATAATCTGCTTATTTCCAAAAACAACAGGGTGTCATCTACCACTAACTCTATTAATTTATAGAGTTCCATATGTAGCTGATTTAGTTAAAGTTAACTATTAACATGGCATCTAAGTTGATTTATATGTAGCTGGTTTTGAAAATAAGCAGATCATTCCCTATGGTTTGAAATATGCATTTTACCCTATTGCGATTTTGCAAATAAGCATATTACAACCATATGATTTGAAAATATACATTTTACCCATTTTGGTTTTGAATATACACTTTATGCCTTGTGATTTGTAAAAAAAATGGCATCAATGGATATGGTATTTTGCATCTATTCACAAACCACAATGGGATAAAGTGCATATATTCAAACTGGAGGGGGTAATCTGCCTATTTCAAACTGGAAATGAAATATTCATATCTTCAAAACCACAATAATGCAAAATGTCTATTTTCAAATCACAGGGGGTAATCTGCATATTTTCAAAAACCACAGGGCGTCATCCGTCACTAGCTCTGTTAATTTATAGAGTTTAATATGTAGCTGATTAGCTAAAGTTATCTATTAACAGGGTGTCGACATTTAAGCTGATTGGATATGTAGCTAGTGTCGACATTTAAGCTGGTTGAATATGTAGATGGTTTTGAAAATAAGCAGATTACCCATATGTAGTTTGAAAATAGGTATTTTATCCCATTGTGGTTTTGCAAATAGACAGATTACCCCAATGTGGTTTGAAAATAGACATTTTACACCCATGTGGTTTTGAATATAGACACTTTACCATTTGTGGTTTGCAAAAAAATGGCATCCATGAAGGGGTATTTTGCACCTATTCACAAACCACAAGGGGGGTAAAGTGCATATATTCAAAATTACAGGGGTAACTTCCTATTTTCAAATCACATGGGGTAATATTCCTATTTTCAAAATCATAATAGGATAAAATGTCTATTTTCAAACCACATGAGGGTAATATGCCTATTTCCAAAAACCACACGCCTGCATACGCCACTAGCTCTATTAATTTATGGGGTTGAATATGTAGCTAATTTAGTTAAGGTTATCTATTACATGTATCCTTCCTCACCAAGTTAAGTTTCTATATATAAATATATTTTTTAAGGTGGCATTATGTCACCTATTTTATTGCATTTTAAAAACAACATTACATAGGATGTGGACTATGCCAAAATCTAATAGAAATGTAAAATTTAGGTTGCATTATCAAGTGCAATAACACTTACGCAAATAAAGACCACAATATCAAAGATAACATCCACAAATGAATTACAACAATATGAGTAAGGATTAAAGTGAATCTATTTTTTTTTTTTTGTGTCGAGCCCTTAGGTTGTACGTCTAGGTGGACCTATGTGATGCATGTGAAGCCCCCACACCCTCCTCCTCGTTATCATTATCCGAATTTCGGTGTTCGCTTGACTCCTCATGACCATGATGTTCCTGGTATTCTTTGGCCCAATGAGACATCACAAATCGGTTCATTTCTGGATCATCAAATTCTACGTCCGTCCAATTATTCCAATCGACAGGAGGACAAGAGGATTTCGAGGAGGTGGAATTTGAGGCATAAGATGTACTCTTGGGTTTTTTGGGTCCATTCTTAAGAAAGCGTGAATTTTTATTATTTAAAAAACCGGATTTAATTAATGGCTTTGAATTCGAGTGAAGGATTTAAGGATGGATTTGAAGGAATTAAAACCAAAACATCATTTTGAACACGATATAGGGGCTCGGGAAAGCCATGAGGTGGAGTGCCCGAAGAAAAACCTAGGCTACCCAAGCTGTGAACCGGGTTGCCCAAACTGTCTGAAAGCAGGTCAGAGTTGCCCAGCCTATTTACTGTCATTCCCAACATTTTTCATGGCCATGGTTTGAATCGCCTAGGAGAGAAAAAAGGCATGCCCGAAGTAAGCTTGCCCGGATCATGTTTGTTTAAGGAAAGAATATTGTTCGAAACATTTTGAACGGAATGAGTTGGGATTCTATGATTGTCATCCCTAATTTGGAAAAATGAGAAAGGAATGAGATTTGTATAATTTATGGAAGAAGTCAAGGTCTTCCTCGTCATCAAGGTGTGACTGAAATGAATGGGTTTATTTATCGAAATAATATAAAAAATAAAAAAAATTTCACAAATACCGTAACTAAAAAAGAATTTACAGAAATACAGTAACTCGCCACTTGAAGTGGCGGGTTCATAATTTTTTTTTAAAAAAGTTGAACCCGCCACTTCAAGTGGCGGGTTCAATGGTTATTTATTTTTTTTTTAAATTTCGTTTTATAAATTTTTTTTTTTTTAATATTTGAATAATTTAAAAATAAAACAATGGATTGTGGTATATTTCTATATGCTGACGACATCGAATCATCGTAAGAATAGGAGATATAAAATTGCTAGTAACTGTTCAAAAATTTACATTAAAATTAAAATCAGCATTTAAATTTAATATTTACTACATTATATATATATATATAATCAAACAAGACATTGACATAGTGATTATCATATATTCTCAATATAAGACATCTCGAGTTCGAATCCTCTCCACTACCCTAAAAAAAATATTTAGAAATAAATTGCTCCTGAAAGATTATTATAACTTGAATGGTACTTTTTAATTATGTTCTGATAAATTATCTAGATTTTATAATTTATGACATTATTTTTTACTATTTTCCTAAATACGAAGCAAAACCAAACATCAAACTTGGGAATATTCGAGAAATCGATTTTGTCAAATTTGAAATCAAATTTAAATTTAAATAAGAAAAATTATAATTTTGATTATGCATGTTTTTCTTATTATAAGTAACCTGCTCAAAAATTACATCATAAATGAAGATTGATTTAAATTGTACAAATTATGATAATAACACAACAATATTACATCATTGATACAATTATATGCTAATTTTCTTATATAAAGATTCAACAAATAACATCAAATCAATCAATCTATCTATATGGACGCTGTCCTAAACGCCCTCCAGTGCCACATGTAGTCGGATTTGTTGTTCTGCGTCCTCTAACCATCCGAGCTATAGGCCTAGGGATAGGCTCAGCAATTTCTTCATTCGCACTTGATGATGGAGTGGACTGTGGTACATCTCTATATGCTGACCACGTATCATCATATGGAATAGGAGATATATGTGGACGTGGTGGCGCGGGAGCTGGTAATTGATGCTCCGCGGGTCCGGAGTAAGAGGCCATAAACATGTCATGATCATATGGAGTAAACGGTGTAAAATCATCTGATGTCATGAATGGTCGATAACCTTGCTCCGCACTTACAGCATAACGAGATGTAGAAGGCTCGCCAATGTCAAATCCTCCTCTAGTATGGTGTGAACTACTCGCCCACTCGGTGAATCTCGAAGTAATAGGTACGTTAACACCAGTAGCAGTATCATCAATTGGTCCACTGGCCATCTGAGACTGTGGGACTGGCTGGACAGGATATACTGGCTGAGGATTCTGAACATTCTGAAATTGTCTGTTATTGAGAATGTTCATGGCATTATCACCAACATAAGTATATCGATCTAGTAATGAATTACAAGCTGTTAAGTCATCACGAGGCCTAGATCGAGCACTTATGCTCATAGATGCCAACTGATCAGCCTGAAATATATATAATAATCATTAGTTTAGCATAATTCATGTGTTACAATTATAGTGAATAATAAATAATAATCATATCAATTATGTACCACAAAAGTCATAACAGATGCGTCCCCAGGTTGATATCCCGTACTTTGAAGACTGTCGAAAGGCGATATCAACCGGCGTGTAATTCTATCATACCACTCCATATATCCATCTCCGGTCGTGATAGCAGAAGTGATATGTGGTCCACTAGCATCACCCGAACTCCGAGTTTCCCACATAATTATATATGAACGATGAAAATACGACCAATCACATCCAGATCGTCCTCGACGATCATACTTATGGAGATGTAAATGTTGACCTCCTGGAGTTGCAGGTATATGCTGTATCATCCCAAACTGTCGTAACACCCTATCCGGATAGTGCCACTCAACAAATGCATAGAATATAAGTGGACATATGGCCGTCCATAAATAAGGTGCACAGTCCTCCGGTAAGTCCACGTAATACGGTGCTGTAGTGTCATATGGCTGCCATATAAACTGGTGCGGCATCATGAGATCAAGTATCTCACGGAATATTCTAACTGAATAGCGAGCCGTCTGGATATAACTCATTCTGGCATTCCATCTGCCAATTTTGTAATGTAGTTTAATGTATTAGGATATGCATGCAAATAAACCCAAATCAAATGTAATATTTTACCGTGCACCGTATGGAGGACTAGGAAGTATCAATTCGAAGTTATCGTAACACCACTCATCCATGTCTACAATGATTTTATGTACATGTGGTCTAAGTGGTGTAATTCGAGACCATGCCCAAATCTGCAGTATTTGAATATTATGTTTTAGTAGAAAATTAAATTTGTAAAGCATAAGGATGTAAAGACATAGACATATATTCTACCTGTAATAGCTGCAATGGACCACCGATGGTGGACTTTGTTTTGTCAGCTGACGTGCAGAGCTCTCGATACAAGAACGCCAAGACAGCACTACCCCAACTATATCCTCTGACATCATAAATATTCTCTAGTAGGGTCAGATATATAAGTGGGATAGTGTTTCCTGAACTATTCGGACACATCGCACCCCCAAAAAGAAGGAAGACACATGCACGAGCATACTGCTCAACTTGGTACTCGTCACTATCATCTTTGATCGGGTGTGCTTTCATGTGCTGTCCCAATCCCGAAGTCCTCATACATGCCCCGTCAATCTCACCATCTCTAGCAATGTAACCCAAGAATTCATGGACATAAGTATGCCACTCCTCTACAGACATCTCTGTATCCTGGTCTATAACAGGACGACCACTAATTGGAATCCCCCATATCACAGCGACATCTTGTAATGTAATTGTCGCCTCACCTACTCGAAGGTGAAAAGTGTGTGTCTCAGGGCGCCATCTCTCTACCAGTGCAGTGATGAGATGAAAGTCAGGACGAAACTGACCACACCGGTATACTCCGTAAAAACCCATATAATATAATAGTCTCAGTACTCTCGGGTGTGGCCGATTATACGGGGCATCTTGATCCTTAAATATAGCCCAAAAAGGACCATCTGTGCGTCTACCTCGTAAAATCACATCGAGTTCACCATTAAACACGTTCTCAGATCTATGCTTTGACTGCATCGTCAACAAGCTATCATCACGTGGTCCATAATGCATCCGTATATCCATAGTGTTGAATGTAATAAATAAAATTACTTAGCAATCTGTTCAAAAAATACATAAAAAATTAGTGTTATTATAAAAGTAATTATTAAAAAAATAAACATTTATGAAATAATTAAATCCACTTTGTTTTTTTTAAACCTTTTTTCATTTTTATAATATAACATAATATATATAATTATATATATATATATGTATACACGTTTATATATATATATATATATACACGTTTATATATATATATATATGTATAAAATGTATATTACTATATTGTTTATTATTATAATAATAATATTAAATGTAATTATTATAATGGAAAAGAATAGCATAATAATAATAATAATTATTATTATTATAATTATAATAGTTATAATAATATATAAAAAATAAGCATATTTAGGAAAAGAATCCGGAGTGAAATTTGAGTATTATAACAAAAAAATCCTAATTTATAAATCTAAATTAACAAATTATAAACCTAAAATATATAACAATAAAAAAATTTAATGATTAAAATAAATCGCATTACCTTATCGTCGAAGCTGTATTGCTGCTTGGTAATTTTTCGGAGAAGGGGGTGGGAAGGGCCGCCGATATTATTTTTCGGAGAAGGGTAGTGGTATGATTCAGAGGGGGCGGCATTATATAGAGGGGAACCCGTCTCTTCGAGAGACGGGTTCACTTTATTAAAGCTGAACCCGTCTCTTCGAGAGACGAGTTCACTTTAATAAAGTGAACTCGTCTCTCGAAGAGACGGGTTCACTTTATTAAAGCTGAACTCGTCTCTTCGAGAGACGAGTTCATTTTAAAAAAAAAATTATGAACTCGCCACTTGAAGTGGCGGGTTCAACTTCAAAAAAGTTGAACCCGCCACTTCAAGTGGCGAGTTACTGTATTTCTGTAAATTCTTTTTTAGTTACGGTATTTGTGAAATTTTTTTTATTTTTTATATTATTTCGATAAATAAACCGAAATGAATGTGTCTTGATGATATGGTTGTCGAATTTTTGTGATTCAAAATTAGGATTATATGAGTTTGCTAAAGTACCATAATTTACCTCACCAAAATACAAATTTTCCTCCACCGATTTGTAAAAGACAATATCTTTTTCTTTCTTTTTAAAGCAATGCCAGATTTTACCTTTTGAAAATGAGGGTCATCAACAATAAGGGAAGAGGGACACTACTAGCTAATTTAATTATTAACAAAATATCGACGATGCTCAGTTATAACTGTTGGAAAACGTGCAATGTTTTTGGTTGAATTAAAAAAATTTAAATGCTCGATCGATCGAGCGGATCAGAATTTTTCTGGTTGGTTTGCTATAGGAGCTCGATCGATCGAGCGGGGTGCTCGATCGATCGAGCCCTGTTTCAGATTTGTGAAATGGTTTGTCCATTGATGTTTGGGGTGCGATTTTTGGCCAAATATTGCCTCCAAATGATGTCCTTTAGACTTGACTTTTGGACTACTATATAAACAACATAACCCCACTTGTTTAAGGGAGATTTTTTCGAAATCATTATCAAATATTTAGTGAATTTTGAGAGCATTTGTTCATCAAATTGAGTGCTTTGAACCTTTGTGGTTTGAGAACTTATGATTTGGAGTGCTCCTATCACAAGTCATAGTCGTTGTATCTTGGGAGACAAATTACCACAGCAAACCGTTAGCACCATAGCGGGACAATATTGTCTTAAGGACGGAGATTATAAATCTCGCCTCGACATAAAAATTGTTTTGAAGCCATTGTTATTTTTTCCTGAGATACACTTTGAGATAAATTTATATACAACAATAACTCTATGCTGTTTATACTTGGTTGTTAATGATATATTAGCAAACAATTAAAAAAAATTAACATTTAGTTTGCGAAATTAATAAAAATCCATTTTATTAAGTGAATCAACTGCTCTCGATAAAGTTAAACTTAACAAAGTAGATCGTAAATAAAAAAGAAAGAAGAACAAAACAGAAAGGATTCATTGCATGAGTAAGCTTCGGATGAGATCAGCTTGGGTGGTATCCGCGTTTGCCAACAATTCCGACAGCTTCTCACTCAAGTCATCCACCTCTCTATGCAAGCTTCTTATATAGTTGCATGTCTCCTGCAACACTTTTGCTGCTGACTTCTGCACGTAATACTTAATACATTACACTTATAAATTAACAAATATCTAAAAAGGCGATTTTCGAAAAAAAATTCTGAGGGTGGACAAGGATGAAATATAACTAGTTTGGGATAGTTGTTATGCTGTATTAAAATAGATTCAATCTGGTAAGCTACACGAACAATAGGAGGAATCAAGACTAGTCGTGCTATATGATTCTTATAAGAATATCAATTCTTGGTACCACCCTTGAGTATGACGTGTAAATGGCCATATTATAAAGATCTAGATGTAATACATTACAAAAATGAACATTTTAGTTTGAATATATGTAGACATTATTGTTGACAAGTTGTTGTCCACATTGGGAACTTAAAAGCTATATTTGATCCTTACAAATGATTCTGAACTACTCTCCTCTCATAACCAAATGATTTTGAGTTATAACCACATGTATTCCCAATATGGTATCAGAGCAGGCTTTTCATGTGATTGACTATTCCGTCAACATGCTCACCATCCCCGGCGTCATCAATCCACGTGCTTGACTTATATAATGTCACACGTGAGGGGGTGTGCTGGGAAATTGTTGGCTCATATTGTGAACTTAAAAGTTTTCTTAACAATATTAGGATTACAATAAACAGTTCAACTCTTAATATTTATGTATTTTGTTCATAAAATGGCAATAAAGCATGTATTTTTCATGAAATGGCAATAATATATAAATTGATGTTGGACGATCTAATGCATTTAGCCTCATTGTAGTAAGGTGCAATCGCTGCATTTAAAAGATTAAACTTAAAAAAAAATAAAAAAATTTGTAGTAAATATTTGTAATAATATTTAATTGATTCATGTAAAAGGAATCTTCAGTTTTATATTTGTATCACAGAGTTCCAAGCTCAGCTCATCTTTAAACCCTTGGAAATTCAAAGCGTTGGGGATGCTGACACACATAAAATTAAATAAACCTGCAGACTTACCAAAGAAGTACAGTTTGAAAAACTACTTAAATTATATGTGTTTGTTTATTTTCATATGGATTAACCTTCTGTTTCCTTAACAAAATAGTTATTGATCTTCATTGTTGGCCCGAATTTCTGATAATGAGGAATGCAGGGAATTTAGAGATGTTGACCTTTCTTAGGATATGAATAGCAACTATGCCTTACCCTATGCGGTGATCATGAAGAAGATAGTTCCCACCTCTTTTTCACCTGTAAGCTTTCGCATGCTATTTGGATGGATTGTTACAGCTGGTTGGACATCTCTATGGTAACTCATTCAAGGCCTATTCCTCACTTTTCACTTCATTCAAGTCTACGAACTTTTGAGAAGGAATTTGGGATTGCAATATGGGATTGTGTGGTTTGGAGTATCGAGAACTTACGGAACATTGTGGTCTTCAAAGGAGGAAGTCCAGACACATATACACCCTAGACAAAATCAAAATCTGACTCTGGACTTGGTTACTCGCTAAGATAGAGTTTGACTTGTATTCTCTTAAATCTAGTCTTATGAGTTAAACTTTTTGGGGCTTCATTGTAACAAATATTTTCACTCTTGAGCATTTCATGTGCTCTTATTGATAAAAAATTTTGACTTATCAAATTAAAAAATTACCCTATCACCCGGCCGAGGGCAGAACTAACTAGATAAGATCAAGATCCACTTAATCCCGGTGTAATCAGTGTTTTTCTGGCGAAAAAACATTGTGCATTGGTATGTCTTAATTAACTAGTCTGATTGGTTAAGGCCCATACATAGGATGCTGATTTAAGGTATATATAATTGATCAGAGTCTCAGAGAGCAACTTCTTTAGTAGTCATTTTACCTCCACTCATTCAAACTCTCATCCAAGAAAATACCACCAATCCACATGTTAACTGCTTACAATATATTGTTATTCCACATGCGCGTTTAGTATGACGCTAATCGAGAATTTAATAATTTTTTTGGGGAAAAAAGAATTAGCTTCTTCTCCACTCAGGTGACTGATTAATTTGGTCATATTTAGTGCTGTTGAATGATGTAGGATATCGGTCCCCAAGTACCACAAAACAAAAAATGGACACAAACACAAGTACCTACCTTGCCTAAGCGCGAGCAAGGGTTCTGCCCCTCAGGAAGAAGCTGTTGCAAACTAGAAACGAGTTCGTTGATTTGATCTTCGGAGATTCTTGAAGATGCTGCTGAGTGCCTTGATCGCGATCTCCGGCTAGACATTATAATTTTTTTTAATATGTGTAGAGATATGTTTGAATCTACTAATACTAAGCTAAGAAGCTGTAATATTGTACTAGGTTGTTTTTCATGTGGAAATCAAGAAAACAGTAGCATTGAAACCTTGGTGTAAGGCATACAATTGCATGAGAGTTTACAATGCGGTGGCTTGGCTTTAAATAGGGCTTTGAAGTGAGGGAATGGGTGAATAATTTAATATTCAAAGTATTGCATCTAGAGATATGCTACACTATCATTACTTGTGGCTAGTTCTTCACCCAAAACTAGCTAGGGTTTGTGGTAGATTCTTTAACAAATTTAAAATAATGTCAAGGCCAAGTGGGACATTTTTTTTATGCATTCTGAGAATATGAAAGGTTTAATTTTGTATTACAAAATATGAAATGTTTAGTTTATTTCAATGTGTAGCATCCAAACAAGGGCGAATATAAATATAGGTTTTAAGTCAAAATATAGTGTTGGTTACATGATCAAATTCAAAAAAATTATATTACTTTTTTTTTTAAATCACATAGGACTGTAGCCCCACCTAGCTTTGGATATGGCTCCATCCGTAGTCCAAACAATTGGTATCTATATATATCTCACACATTCATCAAGAACATCAGGTTACAATACATACAACTGAATTACCATTCATTATATATGGTAGTGAGTAGTGACGGTTTTCCTAGATGTGAGGGTTATAATATATTTAATGTTAAGTTTTAAAACAAAAAAAAAATTAAAAAAAGAATTACCATTCATTTTAATTATTTTTTGTAGTACACATAATATTGGTATACCAAAAGTTTTAAAGAACTCTCTTTCTTACCAAACTGAAAGCAATTATAAAAGAGTCAATAGATAGAGTTGAAAGTATAGCATGGCAGAATGAACAACTCAGCTAGTGATTAAAGTTCTTCTAAATATATAAGAATTTCCCATTTCTAATTTTATGACTTGTCTTCACACACATCACACAAATATATATATATATATATATATATTTGAATTTTGGGAAAATAGCAAAATTGGTTCTGTTACATGGCATGATTTTGATTTTGATGCTTTAATTAGTCAAAATTCAGTATTAGTTCGATGTTTGTTTTATGGGTAAACTCACTTAAAATCCCCACCTCCAAACACAACTTTAACATTCCTCCATATATCAAAGATTATTTAATCTAACTCCCTACCATACTTCTTTTCTTTATTCCAACTTCCTACCCACCTAAAAAGACATAAAAGCCTTATTTTTAATTGCAATAAACTCCCTAATGTTTTTAAGATTTTTCCAAACACACCCAAAACATATTTTTTTCCAATAAACAACTCCTAAAAGGGATACGAAAATGTATAGGCCTAAATAGACTTATATGAACATGAGATCCTTCAGTTTCTGTCATCTTGAGAAGACCCAAGAGCATACTTTTGCAAATGACTCACGGTTCATGATAAATCAAAGGCCCAAAAATCCCTTATGAAGTAAAATTAAATAACAGGCCCTTCGCTTCCGTATTACAATAAAATTTTAACAAACTGAAATATACCATTTTGACCATACCGGTACCGGGTGAGGTGGGTCAAAACGCCACAAGTCGAAAACTTACAGCCTCCATACTGTTTTACGAGTGGCTCCTCACCATCCAATCTCAGCTCACGGGGGAGGTTAGCCTGCCAGTTATCTGACTCCTTCAGAAACCGCACAACACAACCCTAATTCGTTTCCTACCTTAGGGCGTAAGGTATAATCAAGATATAAGCAAGATTGAAAGAAATCTGGGAGACAGATGGGCAAAAAACCTGCTTTTTATTCTGGAATACTTATAACATCTCTTACTTATAACATCTCTCATATAGATGAGGCTTGACTCAAGAACACATAAACTAAACAAACTTAAACAAACATAACAATATTACAGACACTTATCGAAAGAAAGAAAGAAATATTACCAAGCTACGAATAGTTGAACAATTACAAAGCTTGGAGACTTGAATATTTATTTTCAGAAAACTATGGAGAATTTTCGATGTCCTTAGCTTCCTGAATGCCTTGGTATTTATAGAAGTCTGGAGGTGGATGTGAAATCCGGACTTCAATTCTTGTTTATAATCAGACCTCATTGCATGCGTCTTCACTCTTGTTTGGTTCTTGTGGTCCCTTCGACTTTCGGCCGAAGAGCGGTCCTACCATTTTGTTGTATTTTGCAAATCGCTACACTGGAATTTATTGTTTAAAATAATAGCGATCAATGGGATCGGGATGTTTGGTCCACATTTAAACTTCAAAATATCGTTGTTATTTTGTGCTCGGGATAGCGAGCTTGTTCGGAATTTTATGATTTACTCATGGGATTGGGATGTTTGGTCCACGTTTAAACATAAAATTGCCCAAGTGATTGTGCTCGGGGGTAGCGAGCATATTCAATTTACTCATGGGATCGGGATGTTTGGTTCATGTTTAAACATAAATTTGCCTAAGTTATTTTGTTCGGTTTATGCGTGGGATCATGATGCTCTGTCCATGTTTAAACTTAAAATTATCATTCTTATTTTATTCAGAGGAAAGCAACAAAGTGAATAAAATAACTTTATTTATATTAAAGAGTAATACAACAACGATCAAGAAAAGAAAAATAACATCCATAATGTATATCTGAAAGAATTCCTCAGGAAGGCTTTCCAGAGCATCTTCAACATCAAGAAAATCCTTCGGCATCCCTTCAGGAGGGTAACCCTTTGCCTCAAATTGGCGGACACAGGCCCAAACCCGTGATCAAAGAATTTTGTGGCGAGGTCCGCCACTATGTCGCCAAACTCCACTTCAAAAATTCAGCCTTCTTGGCAAGCCAAAACTCCTCCATCTGAACATCTAGCGAAGATTTCTCCTGAGCGAGTTGTTCGGAAATGGATTTGTATTGCTCCGACAAAGTCTTATTGACCTCATCTACTTCAGCTGACCTCTTGCGCTCTCTCTCAAGAGCAGCCTGCGCCTCATCCCGAGCGGTCATCATTGCAGAATGCCGATCTTCCAGTAGCTTTATGGACTTCTTCAAGTCATCGCCCATATTTTCAAGTTGCTTAATTTGCTTCTGGTGATCAGGATCTACTGATCGAACCGAATGGAATCGGGTGAGAAGTTCACCCGCCATCATGTGGGCCTGCAGAAGAACGTAAGAAATGAGTATACCGAAGATAAAGACTTAGAAATTATCAATAAAGAATAGTTACTTGGGTGAAGGAAGTGTATAATTCATTCACTAAATTACTGATGGCCAACTCCCCGAGATATTTGCGGTCGGCGGAGTTGGGAGAATGGCATAGGATGGATTGAGAGGTCTTGGGGTCTGGTTTATTCAGGAGAGGGATATTGGGAGAATAAGTCCAGGGTGGTATGTGGTATCTCGAGGTGGGCCGAGAAGCGCTTGGACCACCTGGAGCAGGTTGAGAAGAAGCTCGGGATACAGGGGGAATGAGGGAAGAAGAGGTTTTCAAGGAAGAACCATGGCCATCGGGAATGGCCCTTTTCAGACGCTGAAGAACCATGGCCTCCTCAGGAGAAGCCCTCTCATCTGAGGGAGACGTAGGCTCAACAGATGGATGAGGGGTGGGAATAACAGCAGGTGCAGAAGCCTGGCCTTTATGATATTTGGCTTTCAGCTTCTCGGCCATCCTGGCTTTCATCATTTTTGTTTCTGAGAAGATAAGCGAATGTTAGTCCAAGCATAACAAGCTGAATATACAAACAAGTGAGAATGCTCAGAAGCACCCACCGAGGGGCATTTTCAAGGATTACCCTTCAGGCTCAGCTGGAACAAGTATAGAAGTCCGTCGTTAATCAACTCCACTAGATTTAAACACTAATCGCCAAGCTTACGACGAACCGACAGATACGGTTCCTCCTCAAGGTACCCCTTGATTGATTTGCCTCTCGGGAGATTTTCCCTCCACCCCATGGGGCAATCCCAAGGCTGGAGTGGACGAACAAAAAAGTATAATTTTTTCCAATTTTTTATTGACGAGAGGTAGTTCTTGAGGAAATCAATCCCTGTTCGAGAAGAAAAATAAAAAAAGCCCGATCTCTTTCTTATTTAATTGAAAAAAACAATAGAAGTTCTCAGGAGTAGGAGTAAAACCCAAAAAATAGAGAATTATGAAGAACCCTGCCAACAGTCTATAACTGTTGGGGAACAGTTGATTGAGGGAAACGGAGAAATAGGAGGCTACTTCGACAAAAAAAGGAGGGATAGAAAAGTCAAGACCTCCTCGGAGTTGGTCTAAATAAAAATGAAAATAGCCCTTTAGGGGCAAGTGGGGACGAGATCCCGAAGGGGGAGCAATAATATAAGTCCCCTCAGAAATCTCCCACTTGGTACGAATGTTAGTCGGGTGCTGATTGGATTTAATCCTAGATTCAAAAATTTCGAACCAAGGAACGCGGACCTTCACTAAATCTTGCTCTGTAGTAGCTCGTTGCTCGTCTCTACGAGCAGCTGAGGCATCGGAAGAGCTTAATGTCTCTTCGCTATCAGAGGAGGATGATGATTGAGGAGAGGGATTAATAACACCATCGTCATTGAACTTTTCTATCAACTTTAATGAGGAGTCATCTGAAGAAGAAGCCATACTTGATAGATAAAAGCTGGAGGTTATCAAAGACAAGTTGCTCGGTCGTCTAGTGCTATCTCGAAAGCAGAATGCAGCAAAGTGAAGTAAATGAAAAGAGTGACGTCCGAAATAATCGAATGGACGATTATAAATATGCCTCGGGAAACGAAACGTCGCACGGCATTAGAAATTTTAAGCGGGAAAAAAGAGCGGCAATAAAACAAGACTTCAATGACCTGGTCTTGCTTTACTTCAAGGGGGTGATGTGATGTCATATGATATATTGACATTCTCGGTAAAATCCCCTCAAGAACCGAACCGTCGTATACCAAACAGAGTGACACCAAACAGGATGAATACCGAGCACATGTTAGCCGAACAGCTGTTAAACCCTCCTCGGGATTATGGGCAAAGATTAGCGGAAGACCCGGTGATAACCAACAAATTAACCGGCGAGGGTAAATGTTCATTAGTGGGGTGTGGATTTTTCGGACATGCTCACCACATTACCGCCATAATCAAAGGAGACGGGTTCCTAAACTTTCCCGCCAAGTAAACTCAAGAATCGACCCTATAAATACCCGCAGAGAGTATCATTTGAAGGGTTGGACTTTTGATGCATAAAAGACTCTGTAGAGAGCATTCTCATTCTGTTCGGTCATATTTGTTATTTTTTTTAGATATTCTTGTGCAACCATTCCGTGGTCATATATTGTGTCATAAGTCCTGTAATAAATCCAGATTGTGGTAGTATAAATTATATTGTACTAGGTCATGTGATTTTTCCTTCAATTCGAAGGTTTTCCACGTAAAAATCTTGGTGTCTTCCCTTTATTTTTCATAAACACTTAAACCAAATACGTAAAAATAACGGATCACATCATATATATATATATATATATATATATATATATATATATATATATATATATATATATATATATATATATATATATATATATACTAGAAAAATTAAATTAAAATGAGTATGAGAAATACTCTACAGTTTAACATTGCTAGCGACAAAAATATTACGGTTGCTTTGAAGAGAAGTAGTTCCTTGGATGGGGGTCAGTGGTGTTGGAATTGGAGGCGTCCTTTGTTTGCTTGGGAGGAAGAATCTTTTGAACTGTTATTAAAAATTAGATAGCTCTGTTGCTAGACTCGATGAGGATGACGCCTGGATTTGGAAACACGATGCTGGAGGAGAATACTCTACTAAAAATGCCTACCTAGCTTGCTTATCTACTTCACTTCTGGTGGTTTTAGAGCTCGAGCCTGTAGTGGCCAAGGTATGGAATAAAGTTTGCCCTTCAAAGTGTTCCTTCATAGCTTGGAAACTTATCCAAAACAAACTAGCAACCAGGGCCAATTTAAACTTGAGAGGGGTTCTGCGTGATGAAGACACTTTGAAATGTCATCTGTGTGGTGTTCAAGATGAAGACGTAGATCATCTCTTTTTCTCTTGTAAGATTCCTCAAGAAATATGGAATAGGTGCTATTGTTGGATGGGAATTGCCACTACTATCAATCCAAATCACATATCTCATTTCCCTATGCACTTAAATCTGCGGCAATGGGTATAAAGATTTATGGGTTGCTTTGTGAATTTGTGTAGTATGGAGTATTTGGAAGTTACGAAATTTCTGTGGTTTTCAAAGATGGAAAAGTTTCAACATCAGACTTAGTAGATAGAATCAAAATTAGACTTTGGTCTTGGTTGGTGGCAAAAAAAGCTGGCATTGGTGCTTACTCGATGAACGATTGGCTTCGTTTCCCTCTTTTATGCTTATGATTCTTCGTTTTGTTGTAGGTTCCTTATTTTGTAATCGCTTAAACACTTCCTGTGCTTTTTATAAAAAAATTGGCTTATCGAAAAAGAAAACCACAGATACGACTAATCAATTTTACAATCACCAAAAACTTAACACTAAAAAACTTAATAGTAAGATTCTTTGAGACAGATTTTGAATTGAGGAACCATTTCGAAATAGAATATACAAAAACACCCTGCAACTTTGAAAAACCATAGATGAGTTCATCTTTATTAAATCCACAACTTTTTCAATCCAAGCATCTAAATCTTTAAAAATAATTCCATTTCGTACATTCCATATTATGCTCAAACATAATAAAATTCATAGGTCCCTTGGGATTTTCTTGATACATCCCCTTGTGTTGTCTGAGACCGATACTCAGTTTACAAGTTAAACACCTTTCTTACCAAACTTTTTTTTCCACGCTATTTTTATCTTGAATTGTTTGTCATCCTAAGAAATCTTGTCAAAATTGTTAAACCGCAACTGTTTATCATATTAACATGAGATCGTAACATAATATATAAAAATGGAGAAATGGATTCGAATTATGAATTTGAAACCACGAACTTTATTTTACCAAATCAACACCCAATCTTTTATGATCACCAATGATCTTCACAATCTCATTGAGAATGCAATTTGTGCAACACGTTTCAGTTCACAATCTAAAAGTATATCAACTTTACTTAATAATATATATTAAAAATTTAGTATCACAAAGAATATAAAAATAAACTCCTTTAATTAATTAATTTAAATTAGCATTCAGCGTACATGTCGGGTGCACATGATTTCGATGTACTGAACAGCAAGGTTAGGAACCCTGTTTTGTTTCTTTGCAATATATAATAATATATTTAATTTTCCTAATCAAATATTTTTAGGAGTTATACGCAAAGATACGAAGTTCAAGATGACGAAGATGATATTCTGACCGATAAAAGTGCTTGAAGAAGAACGCATGTGTTTGATCCAACTTGATTCTCTCTATTGTTCATCCCAATTTATTGGGATCATAGACTTAGTCGTTGTTTGTTTGTTTAAATATGATTAGGAGTTAATTTTTAGAGTCCAAGAAAGATACTCTGTGATCCTTTGTTTAAGCATGCATTCTGTGCGCTGATGGCTTACTACTACTTTATTGTATTGGACAGGAACCGAGTCACCGACCAGCTAGAGCGATCCCCTCATGATTAAATTTATAAATATTAAATTAATATATATATTTTTTTTTCAGAAAATTTTATTTAATCGTCGGTCACTAGAAGCACAAACCAAATTTCTGGGTGGCTTCTTGAACAAGGGCATTGGTTGATTTATAAAATAATTTAATACAGATTAATAAATATTTTTCTTTCCTTTTCTTTTCTTTTATTTTTATTTCCCTATGATAAGCTTTGCTCTATAATTTTGTGCCAATTAACTATATCAAGTGAAAGAAATGGTAATCTCATAATTTTTTTTTAAAAAATTAACAATAAGACAAATTTTTTTTTTCATTTAAAAAAAATCGATGCCTATCAATTTTCATCAGATTCACTCCAAATCTCTAGCAGCAAGGTTTTTTTTTGATGACGTCCTTAAGGTTGGTATCCTTGATGACAAAATCATAAAAAAAAAACTAGATAAGTTTTTAACCGTTAAATCCGTCTATTTTTTTAAAACATAAAACAGACAAATATATTAGCGAAAAGCAGCCACAATGACAAGTACAATGAGGTGTCTAAATAATAACCATAACACCTACACTACCTTTAGGAGTAAGACAATTAAACCAACATAAATTAAACTCCAACCCCAAAAATTGGTGAAAACAAAGGCACCCGATATGAACACGACATAGAAGGTGGAAGGGGAAAGTGAACAAATACAGTAGCACAAACCGTTAACCATTCCTTAGCCGAACTAGTTCCCTCAAATCATGAAACCGCGAGTGCCGGCTATAAATAATTAAACCCGTCTATTCCGACCACATTGTCTTATACATTTTTGTGGCCTGTAAGTAATTATCTTAATATAGCCAGTTGGTTATTTATTTAAGAGTTTGCATCTACCTGGTAACCAATCCCAAGAGCACCTACATAGTTTATTCTTTTCTAGGGTTTAATGTTATGATTAGGTTATTGGCTCATATATAACATATCGAGAACATATTTGTACCTTCAATTCTAACAGTTCCTATATTTGACCTCGTACTGGGTAGATTGATTTGAGGTGACCTAGTTTCATTTTGTTGGTCGTTGGATACTCCTGCACCATCTCTGTTGTGCCGTTCATTACCGTTTCTCTTTTAAGTTTGTCTAATTTTCGATGTTGTTGTTTAGGTGTCTGTTGGTTTTTCCCTTCAGTTCGGTTGTTGTACTTCTTGTACTTTTGCTTGGTTTAATACTATCCTTGCTTATGCTAAAAAAAAAAGAACATATTTGCATATAAAAATAGAATAATTTTCATCTAAAATTTTGGTGATGTATGATAATTAGACATAAAATCAAAACCAAACGACCTCACTCCGACCATGAACCACAACGAAACTGAGATGAAAAAACTATATATTTCAGCATTGACTTTTTTTTTCCCACCAATAATTTTATAATCAGTTAATTATATTAATCTCCCGATCTTGATCTTACCCATATTCCCACTATTTTATATTATAATGATATCTCCCATTACAGTGATTTAAATGCGAATCAAGATTAAATTTATTTTCCTCATGCAAGTTGATATTGTAAAATTACATGGGCAAGTGACATTATTTTGCACCATAAAGGTTCCACATATTGTGCAGATTTATTGTAATTAAATATAATCTTATGGGAACCACATGCTTGGGTTTGGGTTTCTGGGTTAACCCGTGCGTTGGATCAATTAGTTAATATTTAACAATACCAAGATACTTCACATTTCTAATTATTGAAATAATTTCAAATCCAAAATTTCGATTTCATTACTGAAATGAAATTTCATCCAAATACAACATAAGACTACAATATAGAGTGTGTCTAGTTTCACATCTCAAATCACATTTGACCCCACCAAAGAGGTATATCGAGTTGCATGGGTGCATTAAGCAATTTAAACATCACTGATGTAAGTTATTATGAGGTATTTCGAGTTGTAATCGGTTGGCCTAGCCCCACCAGTCAGATTGATGTGTTGGGCCAACAGTTTTTTCCTAGACGAGCCTAAACAGGCCTGCACATTTGGGTTTCTGGGTTAACCCGTGCGTTGGATCAATTAATTAATATATAATAAAATTTGGATTAATTAATTATAATATGGTTTATTAATAATTTTAATTAAGTAAAATACAATAAAATAAATTTTGTTAAAAAATTTTGGCGGGTTGGCCCTTTGGGCGGACCAGCCCATTTGGATCGGAATGTCCTCAACTAAAACAAAAAAAAACCGGAGTCCTTAAAAAAAAGGAAATGAATTAAAATGATAAGGAATACAATTTTGGTTAAATACACTTGTAAGTTGTAACCATAACCCAACCACTTTCGTTCTTGTCTAATTTCAATCGGAACCAGAACCACAAATTTTGGAAGTGTCATACCTAAATGATTTAAGTGCAATTAAAGATTAAAAATGGACGCACGGGCAATGACTTTATCATGTTTTTTTCTCAACGTTACACTTTTCTAAAATTCTAAATAACTATCATCTAAAACTCTACATAACACCAGTTACCAAGTCTGATCAGAGGATCGACTTACACACGCATCGCTAACAAAATTACGACAGCAAAACCATGGCTCGGAATCAGGGGTGAATCTAGCCAAAAAAAAAAAAAACATTTTTTGAGGGAGGCAGGTGGCCCCCTTCCCATAAGGTGGATTCGTCCGTGCTCGGAGTGGCTTTCCAAAGAGAGGTATAAGTCGTTTCTGCAACTCTACTAATCTGGAACGATCGGACAAGAGATCAATACGTGCGAAATTTGAATAAGTGGATTAAGGTTTTGCGTGAAGCTTCACTATGTTTCGCTCTATACATCTCACTGA
Source organism: Haberlea rhodopensis (assembly GCA_907163345.1). Classification (NCBI taxonomy): domain Eukaryota; kingdom Viridiplantae; phylum Streptophyta; class Magnoliopsida; order Lamiales; family Gesneriaceae; genus Haberlea; species Haberlea rhodopensis. The sequence goes on from CAJQUN010000191.1 coordinate 509,587, forward strand.
CTTTAGGGGAATGGTACTAGGATTATTGCCTGCAATTGTTGATAAGCCAGCAGAATTTCTTCATATTGCAAACCTATGCACAACTTTCCAAAATACTCACTCCCGAGATTCAAATATAAATTAGAATTCTAGTAGAAAATATGCTATATGTCTTCATGGGTGTCCAAATAACAAAGATGACATAATCTTTGGAAAGATGAACGATTTTTAATATTCTAGATTGTTTGAACTTGATGAAATCCGAAACCTTTTTATAAAAAGAAGGTTTGATTCTTTATTTAAAGTGCATGTAGAATCTACCAACATTGGTGTGGCTATTTGTTGTATAAAATTTCTATCAAAGTGTATCTCAGGAAAAAATACCAATGGCTTCAAAACGAGTTTTATGTCGAGTCGAGATTTGTAATCTCCGTCCTTAAGACAATATTGTCACGCTATGGTGCTAACGGTTTGCTATGTCAATTTGTCTCCCAAGATACAACGACTATCGCTTGTGATAGGAGCACTCCAAATCACAAGTCCTCAAACCACAAAGGTTCAAAGCACTCAATTTGATGAACAACAAATGCTCTCAAATTTCACTAAAAATTTGATAATGATTTCGAAAATCTGTGTTTAATCAAGTGGGTTTATGTTGTTTATATAGTAGACCAAAAACCAAGTCCAAATGACACTATTTGGAGGCACCATTTGGCCAAAAATCGCACCCCAAACATCAATGAACAAACCATTTCACAAATCTGAAACAACCTCGATCAATCGAGCTCTTATAGCAACACACCAGAAAAAATTCTGGTCCGTTCGATCGATCGAGCATATTGCTCGATGGATCGAGCGGATAATTTAATTTAAATTCACTTTGATGTGCACGTTTTCCAACACTATTTTACATGAAACAAATTCAACAATTTGGTCGAAAATGACAATGGATCAGCTCCCATAAATACATGTTTGACAAATACGTTCTCAAATTTGTACTTCGAGGAATTACCAGTAGAATGAGAAGAAGGGTAGCTTTTACTTGAACAGTGTCTGATGAACCCTAGTGGGAGGAGGCAATTTTGTAACAATCGATCCCGGATTAATTGCAAACTGATTGAGAGTTAACAGTCTACTTCACATATAACAGCTATAAATAAAATGTTATATGAGATCCTATGCTAATATTATCCTTCCTAGTGCTTACAAAAGATTCAAGCAAAGATCTCTCCAGAGATTCAATTTCCCAATTGCTAATCCAAAGGCTGAATTGCATTTTCAACACTGTGTTATTTGAAAGAGGCAATAGGCTACTTTATCTATGTCGAAGTTAAAAATGATGCTCACCAACCACTTTGGAAATTTTAAAGCGTTTTAAACAGCTTTACATGTGAATAACAAAATTACTCTCATCAATTGTAAAAAAAAAAAATAGATATATTGCCCATGACCATGTTAAGAAGTTTTCGCCTTGGATCTCGTTACGGGACCTTGCAAGGAAAAATCCTGCAACTCTTGCAGATTTATTTTATTTGATTTTCGTCCTTGTCGACCTATGATGAAAATATGAAAACGACGAGGCTCGATTACGAGAACCTCCGATCTAAATTAATAAGTTGTTGAGGAAATAATTCAATGCCTTTACTCATCTCCCTTCGTATCCTCAAAACAACTTGAAGTCCAGAATAAAAACCAAATCCTATTTGAACAATCAGAAAAACCAAATCCTAAGAAAATTCAAAAATTAAGATAATGAAATCAAGATAATGACCAATCCTAATCTACGAAGGGATAAACGTACGAAATCTCCTAACATTATGCCAATCTTTGTTGCTTGAATTTCCCATGTTTAAAACGCTGATAGACGATATCAATCGGTTGGGAATCTCCAGCTTGCATGGCTGATGTGGACTCTTGTGCGGGTGATTGCAAAGTGCTGGAGTCTATTGTTGGTTGGTGCATGGAAACATTCAGACCACAATTATATCACAGCACTCTCCAAACTAAGAACCTCAGCAAGTGATGAATGATTGGATGGCTCATCAATTATCAGAAAATTCATTCAGCTACTTCTGTTTTTGAGGTTCTCCAAAACCCAAAATGGTTAGGGTTGTTGAAAGTTTTTTCAAAGGTGGTCTAGGCTTGAAAATGGTGATAGTAAGTTTCATCAAATCCTATTTCTTTCCCAAGTTTTGTTGCTTGATTCACGATTACAATGGAGGGTGTGGAGAAATGCATATGGTGTGAAAACAGTAAGGGTGGCCTTGATTGCAAATGTGAAAGGGATGACAGATAGGGGAACAATGTAAGGTGCGGCAGTTGCAAACTGGCAGAAGAGAGCGCGGAAGCTTTGAAGTGGCTGGAGTGCTACATGGGATTGTGGCAGTGCTGCTACTGCGGTTTTGCAAGGGTGTGGTGGCATTACAGAGACTAAGATGTCACATGTTATGATGATGCATCTTCGGGGAAGCAAGGGTGTGAAGGTTGTAGTTGGCGCGGTGACTACTGCGGTGGAGAATGACGGATTCACGGCTAACTATGACATTCAGAGCAGTGAATTTCGAAAATAGTGTGCAAGAATTTGTTGGAAATTTTGTGTCTTAATGAAATAAATTAAGCAACTACAAAAAGAGGCTTGATGAATTAAAATTAAGCAAAGAAAAATCAAACCAAGAAAACGAGGGCGAAAACTGAATTTTCGGGCACTAAAACACTGCCCGTGCCGCGGCGCCACTACCTAGGAAAAATTTTCCCAGGAACTAAGGGTTGCACTAGCGCCCAGCGCATTTCGACAATTTTTCTGAAAATGATGCACCTCTTGGTGTGCGGATATGATTTTTCATGGATTAGTGCCTTCAAGTGGTGTCTTTTGGTGACATCTCGTGGCCTAGTATATATATAACAACCCTAGGTTGAATTGAAAATCAGATTTTCGAATTTAACAACACAATTTGTGAGACAAAAGCAAGAGTATGTTGTTCTTGAAGAAGAGTATGTTGTTGATGTTCTTGTGATTTCGTGTGCTACTATCACTAGAAGAAGTTGTATTTTGGAAGATGATTGCACATTCCGAAAGCAACGAGAGCTGCCTCTTAAGGATAAAGTGTATTATATTTGCCTCGACTTGACAAAGTTCATCATTTCTTTTCCTAATCGCAGACGGAATCACATCCAACGCAAACAACATAAACTTGAATATTAGTTTCCGTGGCTGCCATGATTGTACCTTAAAGCCTTTTCCCCTCACTTTCTTATAATTAAGTTCTTCGAAAAATGGAAGATGGTGTTAGAGAAACAGAAGCGGCAACAAGCACAAACTAACTCCAATTTCAGCAATGATAAGTTAATCATTTAAGCAAACAAGTAGAGAACCTAAGCAACTTTAAAAAAATTTAAAAGAAATTTAATTCCCGACTACATTAATCCGCTAACAAGCATGGCCATCTTAGAAGAAGTATAAAACTTACCTGTTTTTGCTTTCGCTTTCGCTTTCGCTTCAAGATTTTGTCATATCATTTCTTTATATAATAATGCATCAAATGGTAGCGTCAATGCCTTGCATACAGGTAACCCCAAAAATGTTTTGAATTTTTTTTGGAAATGTGGCCTCACATTTATGTGACCCACATTTCCTTACATTTTTGGGGTTATCCCAATCAGCATCGACCCTCCCTGTATACAGATGGTCTCTAATTTCTGAGTTTGCACTCAGCCAATCTGATACATCTGCTGACTTAATCACCTCATCAGTCGAATGATTCTAGCGAAGATTAAACTGGTGTCCATTGATCGGTATGCTGAAATCTATGATCGTACATTTTTCCTGTTCAAGAATTTTGCACAAAAAAATGACTCAATTTCAAAATCATAGATGAAGAGGAATTGATTATACGTGACGGGAATACCATATAAGTGGTGTTTGCAAATGCTTTTGCAAACTGCTTATCAACTTTTTAGATAAAAAAAATAGCTTTTGAGTGTTTTATTTTCTTGTTTATGCTGTTGCTTCTCTAAAAATAAGCAGAAAAAGCAGATGTTGAGAAGCAGATCATGACATGCTTTTAACTGCTTTAAGTTGTTTGGCGGCAATTTTATAATTAATTGAAGTTTATTAAGATGTTTTTTTATTTTAATAACAAGCACTCAATGATTTTGGCTTAAAAGCAACTTTTTTCAACTTTAAGCAAAAGCAACATAGAAGTGTATTGAATAAGCAATTGCAAACACATACATAATATTGTTCGGAAGTTGATAAAAGTGTAAGTTGAGTGAGGTTGTGGATTTAAGTAGAGAGGGGGCGGGAGATTCGGGTTTTTTAGCATTACTACAAATACGAAGAGAGGGAGTGTGAGATTCAGGTTTTTAGCACTACTATAACTACGAGGGGAGAGGCCAACAGCCTCGAGCCCGAATCTTCACACTATTTTGAAGAAAGAATATAATTTTTTATGTTTTTCCGAAGATATCATATGTAGTCAGATGATTAAAGGGTAAATTAGTCATTTGGTATAAGAAAGAATAATTAATTTTTTGAGGGAATAAAATGAATGCAAATTATTCTTTTCGTTTTGCAGCGCTGCTTTCATACCATATGACCCACCTGCCTCTCTGTCCGCATTTCGCACCCTCTTTACACTTTACTCTTTTGCCTTCAATAAATTTCTTAACCAGTTCCACTAAATTCAATTTCGCGATTTCTTCACATACTCCACAGGATCAAAAATCCTTCTCTACTCAAAGATGGGGGGATCTGGAGCCGGAAGCTTCCTGAAAGTGCTGGCGAGCAATTTCGACGTTCTTGCTGGGTAATTTAGTGCTAAACTCTGCTTTTATCTCTGTTTGAGTGTGGGTTTTGTGCTTTTTTGTGGGTTATTGATTTAGTGTGGCGTGTTTTGTTTTTGTCTTACATTTAATGTTGTTTGTGGGTTTTCACCAATTGATTCATGAGACGGGTATAATTTGAGCACCGAACTCTTGTGAAATATTTCGAGTAAAGGTCGAAACTGTTTAAATATAGTTGGATGAATAAGCTGTTTGCTCTCGTTATAAATGTTTCTGTGAATTCTAATAATTATACTCTGCATTGAGGTTTTGCTTTCCTATTAAATTTGTGTTTGTTTATGTTGCAGGCCTGTTGTTAGTCTGGTTTATCCTCTGTAAGTTGCTTTGTTATGTTATGAAAAAAGATAATTGTTGTTTTGATTTTTATGTACTCAATTGAGAGTGTTTTGGATTAATTGTGGTGGGATTTTGAGTTCATGGGCAGATATGCGTCAATTAGGGCAATTGAGACTAAATCTCCTGTTGATGATCAGCAATGGCTTACTTATTGGGTTCTTTACTCTATGCTTACACTTTTTGAGCTTACTTTTGCGAAGCTTATTGAATGGTAAGTTCTTTTGTACGTGTACATTATTGTAAAACTTTTTGTGAGCTTTTCGGCGTTTGATTTCTACGTACAAATGCTGTTAGGACATTGGAATTTATTGCAATTTTGTATTTTTTTCGGTTTCATTTTACATGGAGCACTTGATTGGCTAGACTTGACCACCAAGATCAAAAGAACTATGTAGGATAGGTGTGTTATGACAAAGTTTATTTCTTTGGAAAATCCTTGCTTTTTTGGAACTTTGTATCAGAACTTCACACGTGTCTCAAAAAATTTGTATTTCGAGTGTGAGCATAAGGACAGTATATTCACATGGAAAGGAGAGATGAGATGTATGGAATTTTTGAAAAAATAATCACAAGGTTAAGGATTTCGTTTCTAAATGTCTTAATATTGTTTAAAGTTATTGACTGCTTAATATTTAACATTTTTCTCCATTTAAGATGTCCTTTTTAATATAGGCTAAAGCTACTTTGCGTGCAAAAAAAACTAGAAAGTGCAATTTTACCACTAATTCTCTGAATATACTATTAATGTTTCAGTGACTGAACTAGGATATTAAAGCTAATGAGATTGAGAATGAACTAACTTATGGGCGCATATGGTTAGCACGTGTATTTTTTTCTAATTTCATTCAGTTTTAGGTTATGGGAAGAATGTGTTTATTGGAACAATGAAGTAACAGATTATAGGTCTGGTAGTTGTCGGTCTATCGAGGTTATAGATCCATTTGTTGGAAGTTATATAATAATTATTCACAGTTATATGCATATTAGTTATAAACCTTGGACGCTAAAGTCAAATGAGGATTGTTTATGAGTTTGAGGAAAGGGAATATTCTTATCTAAAATAGGTATTCCCGTACTTGGTAGACTTTGTGTTGTAGATTTTGTTTTATCCCGCATTTGTTAATCGTTTTATAAGTATATTGAAATATGTGATGTGAAAAATATCTGACTACAGGATTTGGCTAAAACAATTAAGGATTGGTAGAGGTAATTAAGACTAAAAAAGAAAACAATTATGTCTTATACGTGTCAAACTTGGAGTTCTTATCAACGTGAAATATGGAAGCAAACAGAGAGAAAGGGAGGAGGAACTAAAGCTGTGTTTGGATTGATAGATTTGAGCTTCATGGAATGAAAGTCTACCGTCCAAATTCATCACATATGTTTGGCCATTAAAAAAGTTGGGAATTTGAAATTCATCTTTCAACTATAATTCATTTAAACTATGTTTAGAGGCATTTAAAAGTCTTATAAAATGCAATAATCTGAAATCCATTGATTTTCAAATCCTCATTCAAAATTTATTTTCAAATTCAAATCAATCAAATCAAATGGAGCCTAAAAGAATTCTGTTCAAATTTTCATTTCTTAGATTGTTTTTGTTTTGCGAACTACTGTTAACTATCTGTATGGCTGACGAATCACATCTATTATTGCCATTATATTCACTTCCTCGATTATTATGCATTCACGAAGCTTTGCCTTCTCCTTTTACTGCTGCCAAACATGTAAATATATGTAACTCCTCTGCCTTGAATCTCATTGTATCCTAGGATACCATTGTGGCATTATATGAAGCTTATATTCACCTGCTGGTTAGTTATACCGTACTTCAGCGGAGCTGCATATGTTTACGAGCATTATGTTAGGCCTTACTTGGTTACCCGACAAAAGTCCGTTAACATATGGTACGTTCCACGAAAGAAGGATTTGTTTAGCAAGCCCGATGACGTTCTAACTGCAGCAGAAAAATATATACAGGAAAATGGTCCCGAAGCATTTGAAAAGATGATTCATCGGGTACATGCGACAATTTCCGCAAGCATTAGAGTAATTCTGTGTTTTTCTTTGCAAGAGTCTTCTCTGATTTATGTTCTATTTATTTACTTGTACAGGCTAATAGAGAAACTACGTCTAAGAGTAGCAATTACACGTTCTATGATGATAACTACAGGTACGAGGACGACAGGTACTGATCGTGGTTGAGTTTCGTGTTATACTCGTCTTGTTTTATGGTTTCGTGTAAAACATGGCCTGGTTATTGGTCCGTCCTCATAGCATCGTACCATGTTTATAATGTTGGTGTGTATTTAGATACTCAGTTTTCTTTATGTTGTGGTTGTCTGGATGATTTCTTTTGTTTGATAATCTTATGCATGTGCCTTTTTTATCCGATAAAGTTGTATGAAGGACGTTCACTTTCCATATAATACATCCTTATCCTTACGAAAAGTTCAATTCCCACTACCGACACTTTCTCGGTCGAGCTCGTCGTACCGGTTGGTGTGGCTTGTAAGCTATTGCGTCTGCCCGAGGTAGGGCTGCTTAACAGGCCGGGTCAATCCGGACCCGGTTTTGACACTTTCTCGGTCGAGCTCGTCGTACCGGTTGGTGTGGCTTGTAAGCTATTGCGTCTGCCCGAGGTAGGGCTGCTTAACAGGCCGGGTCCGGATGACCCGGCCCAAAACCGGACCGGTTAGCCCGGTTCGGAACCGGAACCAGGCTAACCGGTTCCGAATACCGGGCCGGATCGGTTCTACGGATCCGGATCCGGTATCTTACCGGTTCCGGACCAAACGGATCCAGTTCCGGGCTGAACTGGAACCAGATCCATTATTTTAAAAAAAATTATTTATTTATTCTGATATATATTCGATTTTTGAAAAAAAAAATTTATTCAACAAAATCGATTCCGGGTTGGAACCGGTCCAACCCGGAACTGGTTGGATCGAATCCGATCCTGTTTCTTAACGGATCGGACCGATTCCGGGATTATTGGAACCGGCCGGTTCTGGATCGGTTCAGACCGAGTTGAGCCAATAAGCACCCCTAGTTCTAGGGTTTACTCAGTGCGTATCCAAAGGGTCGCAACCGCTGGTTCAACTAGCTGGTGATATTTTAATATCCTAGTAGCCATGTTCATTCCAACTATTTAATTGCCTCGTGTATGCCTGGTAGAATGTGGGATGAATTATTAAGCCACAATTATGTAATTGAGTTTTGAAGTAAAATTTAAATTCAAATTTTAAATTTTGATAATTTTTTGTTTTGAAAAACAATAATTTGGACTCCTAAAGAGTCCATATCTTTCATGATGCTGTGGTGTTATGATCAAGTAATTACCACTAAGCTAAAAGATATAGCTGGTAGTAGAGATGCAATTTTCTTTTTTTATACGGTGGTAGCACAAAGCTCTATATTAAACAATAGGTTGACACGAGGGTTGTACCTTATAGGTGCTAATGAGTCATTTGTTAAGCCAATAGACGATAGATGATTACACCTTTGTTCATAGGTGTACATAAGGGTTTGCTGGCAAAACAAAACCCCAACAATGTGGTTATAGATATTTACCCTTCAATCAAATAAATCAAGTCATAATAAAATTTAGGGGAAATTATCAATAACCAACTCCAAAAAATATATATATTTTAGATAATTTTAATCGTGTCAACCTATTACCAATTTTCTTACCAGAAAACTAATTTTATCAAAAATTATTGTACTTCCCCCCTCCAAAATGCCTTATACAAATTTGTTTTTGGAAAATGAATTGTTTGGTTTAGGCTTACATTTGGTTAAAATGTCAAATTTCGTGTTAAAAATTTTACCTTAAATTTTCATTCTATAATTTGCATGCAAAAATCCACAATGTGAAAATACAATTTTTTTTAATTTCCAACATGTCAATTACTTATATTTTATAACATATAGTTTGCAGTTCACATTAATCCACGCAGCCATTACTTTCCAAATTTTTTATTTGATTAATAAATATTTGTGTCACCATCGACATCAAGAACTTCGGTTGATTAACAAAACCACATCGAACAAAAGACGAAATATTTTTGCACACAAAAAGAGTCGAACCTTCATCAATCGAAAAGGGAGCTGGATGAAATATTTTTGCACACAAAAAGAGTCGGACCTTCGTCAATCAGAAAGGGATCGTCAATCAGAAAGGGAGCTGGAGGACAATTCAACATGTTGTCAAAAAAAAATAAAAATAATAATTTTTTTTTCGATCTTTCATTTTCTTTTAGAAGAAAAACAAATTTCCAAATTCCCAAAGCTAGCTGTTCCTGAAATGTGACATAATATAATGTCGTATACAGCTAATATTATAATTTTATTATTATTTTTTCAAAATAAAAGACAACTTTAACTCTCCCAATAAAATCTCATACTCTAGTACAATAATTGGACGTAGCAGGAGAGACGTTGATATCAACGGTGGGCCTTTAAGTGAAAGAAACACACTAATAAAGGAAAACCAATAACAAATCATTAGCATCATAATATTATATTAATGGACAGTTTAAAATGCCAAATATAGTGCTAAGTACTTGGGGAGAAGATTTGCTTCAAAATATGGTGCAAACTGGTCAATTCTGTCACATTGAAGGTGTCCTACTTGAAAAATGTCCTTTAGGGTAACATCAAAATAACCGATTACTAATTATGTAATAATTAATTCAAAAAACCACAACTATTCTTTTCATTTTTTGATTAGTTGCCTCTCCCTTGGTATTGCATGAGGCATAGTTAATTTTTGGCCAATGTTTTGAATGTGAGATTACTTGAATCTCAGAATTTTAAATCAAAATTATTGACTAATTACTTTCGTAAAAGTTCCAGTAAATTTTTTAAAATTTAAATAAAGTGTTCAGCAATTATCATCACTAAGTTTATGACTTAACTTTAATATAAATATTCAAGTATATTTATCAACTAATACAGACTGCAAATTTTAAATCGTGAATTATACATATATTAACAAAGTTTTTCATAGGTTAATTCAAAAATTGAAAACATACATAAGTTAATTCCGAAAGTAAATAAAACTGGAGGATTGTCCCTTTTTTCCCTTCAAAGTCTTAACTGGTTTGGATTTTTTTTTTTTTTTGAGTGGGTTTGGATTTTTAAAACATTCGAAGAATCTACAAAAAGAAAAGGATAAAATTAAAATAAAATAAAAGTTTTGTATTTGTGTTATATAAGGAAAAGGATATTTTTTTCCCCTTCAAACTAGAGGGTTACTGGCAACGAGCCCTCACGTGATTTCCCAATAGACATATTATCTGTGAATTGAAAATAAACAGTTTATCCCATTTACTTTGAAAAATAGATAATTTATCATGTGGTTTGAAAATATGCAGTTTAGCCCCTTGTAATTTGTGAAAATAGGTAGTTACCCTATGCAGTTTATAAATAGATGTTTTACACCCCACCATGTATGTTATGTTTCGCAAACCAGGGGTAAAATATCTATTTTAAAAATCATGTGGGTTAAACGGTTGAGTTTAATATGGCTATTTGCACACAACATGATAAAATGTCTATTATCAATACCGCATGAAAGTAAATTGTCACTAGCTCCAAATTGGAGGATGTATAGAGAAAGGACAAAGGATAAAAACTGTTTTTTACTGCCTTAGAAACAAGTTTTTTTTATAAAAAAAAGTACAATCCTACAATGATTTGGGGAGGGTTGGGGAGAAAAGTGAGAGATCTCGAAATTAAGAACTCTCATCACTAAAAGATGTGTTGTACCACTTGAGTACGAAGCCTTGGAAGAAAACAAGTTTCTTAAAACGCAATAGCATGTGACTTGGGATTGTCTTGTTCCAACTCTCAAAACCCTACTTGATTGTTACGATAGTCTTGGCTTAGGAGTATCAGATCTTACAAATTCTTTGAATGGGATAATGTTATGACAATAACTGATCAATAGCTCGGAACCAAGAAACTTTATATTTTTTGTAAAAGCTTATTCCTTATATAATTCCACTAAATGAATATGATCATATCATGAACAATGATCCGACCTTAGAAAGTAGGGCTGCTTAACGGGCCGGATCAATTCAAACCCAGCCCAAAACTGGACCAATCCGGAACCGGTAAAATACCGATCCGGGCTGGTTCTAAGTTTCCGAAATCGGTATCTTACTGGTTCCGGACTAAATGGATCTGGTTCCGGGTTGACCGGATCCGTTACTTGTTTTAAAAAAAAATTGACTAGATAAATATATTCGAGATTAGTTTACAACCACAAATGCTAATTAGCTCAATTAGTTAGAGCAGCAGAATGGAATATGATGACCGTATGTTTAAATCTTTCAAGCAACAATTTGCCTGTTCTGATCCGGATGGGATCGGATTGATATAATAAGCAGCCTAGAAAGCTTTTCTAACAGCAACCATCAACAAGAAAATGAATGCCAAAAACCCAAAAAGTGAGTGGTTGCCACTGATGTGTGATCATGGACTCATGGTAACATCACAAGTGGCAAAACTATTGAAGATTCTACACATTTTTTTTCAAACAAAGAAGTGAGCAAATTAAAGAATGGGCCCGCATAATTCTAACGGTCCAGATTAAAATACTTTGTGGCCAGACTAAACCCACCAATGATCTTCATGGCGCCAGCGATGCCTACCTTCTAATTACATTAAATTATATAAAAAAGAGTGATCCATCTGTTGCTCATTGATGAATTGGTACTCGATTGGTTAAGCCAATCACCAACATGTGGGCCTCACCACCTGATAACACCAGCATCTGTTCAGAATTGGCCCCACTAAGCCCAAGTACCCGGCCCACCCCCTCCAAGAAACGTTTGTAAATCTCGATCATTCGATGCGGTAAAACTGAAAATATATGCCATTATTTGTAATTCGAACATAAGGAGGGCAGATAAATTTGGAGCCCTCTACTAGCGATTTTAGAGGGCTCCAAGTTCAACTTACGATCCTAAACAAATTAACAGTCCACAAAATCAATCTATAGCCGAAAACGAATTGAAGATGCCATTATTTGTAGCTGAAATCCAATGCCACGATAAAAAATTCATCACCTATACTAGCGATTCTTTAGAGGGTACCCAAAAAATTCTTATTACGACTTAGCAAATTCTTCAAACCACGCATTCCCATATAGCAGGTCATTCGCCTTTTGACACACACCAAAAGCCCAGATGTTGCCTAGAATTTTTAACCGGATCCTCATGATAAACCTTTCAGGGTTTCCTAAAGAGCTTCAGTTTCTAGCTTGAACCACTTGTAGCAATCCTCCTACACAAAGTGAGCAAAAGGACATGAAAAGAAGAGGTGAACTGTATTTTCCTCACAGCACCACACAAAGCACAAAGAAGAGGTGAACTGTATTTTCCTCGTCATGGCTCGGATCTGAGCTCCACCACGAGCATTCAATTAATATAAAGGTGAATAAATAAAAAATATGATAGTTTTTCATGATATGAGTAGGAACTACATATTTATGATCCTTCGGGAGTAAGATTATGTTCAAAAGAGAGTATATTGTGAAATTGTGATCGATGAAATTAAGAATCTAGTTTGTTAGAAACATATATCTAGCCAAAAACATTAAAGAAACTTAAAAAGAACATTCATTAAGAAAGAAATTATAGACCAATTTTGAAGTGATAACATTATTATATGCTAAAAATGATGCAAAAGAAAGCTATGTAAAATAGAGCCAAGAATGACACCAGATGCTTTGTCTCTTTGGTCATCAGCACTCGTTTTGGGCAAAAGACTCAAGTTCGAGTCATACAATTTGGAAAATCCTCTCCCGTGATGGGAAAAAAAAAATATAGAGCTAAGAATCATTCTAGAAATATATATAACCAAAGAGACAAAGAGTCCTATGAAAACAATAATGATAATCAAATTTGTGTGACAATATATATTAAAAGAGAAATGAAATGTGGCTTAACACAAAACCAATATCCAAATCCAAGTGTAAAAAAAAAAAAAAAATTTAAAATTTCCCAAACTCTATTTTCATCACTCACAGAAAAATTAGGATTGCATCAAGAACTGGAAAAAACATTTAAAATAATATAAGAAAAACTACTTAATCAAGCCTCATGTGTTTGCTTTACACAACCAATTAAACAACACCGAGTTGGCGGCAGATTGTAATCATTCAAGAATGGTGGCTCGTTCCATCGTGACGATCATTGCCGCCGCCGTGAGATCCAGTTGATGGAGATCCCGGCATCCCTCCACCGCCACTTCGATATGAATTAAGCCCAGAAAGAAGGCCGCCTAATTGACCTTCACCCAAACCATTACCACCACCTCCTCCTCCGTTACCTCCGCCACCTAACTGCTGACTAGGCATCAAAGCCACCGGCGTCGTAAAATTCATGAAATGTAGCCCATTAGACATAGTTCCTCTATACAAAGCAGCCGCGGCGGCAGCGCTGGTATTGATGTTGACGGGAGGAAACGTCCAAATTGGATCGCCACTCATCCAAAAATTCGCTGGAATTGAAGAATGGCTGGCCGGCATCGTCCCTGTACTTGACTGCAACAAATAGCTTCCAATCTGATGGGGCTGCGTATGCTGCAATAATTCATGCTCCGCCCTTCGCTTCCGCGCCCCAAAACCTTCCTCCGTTGTCTCCGCAGTTAAATCCAGTGAATTACTCTCACGCGTTTCTTGCTTCGTCTGCATCAAACTAGGGTTTAGGTTCCCCGCCTGAAAATTCAGCAGAGTCGTGGAAGAACTCTCCGGAGACAACCCAATGCCTGGAAATATCCCACGGCGCTGCGGAATATTATAATTCTGATTAAAATATGCAGATCTCAATTGAGAAGGGATAGACATGCTCGAACCCGAGCTACGTAGAGAAATATTAAGTGAAGTGAAGTTCGCGGGAATCGTGCCGGTTCCTGTGGCGGCGATAACGGACGGTTCCGCCTGGTGTAGCAGCCATTCAATGGTTTCGCCGTCGGACTTGTGGCCCAGCTCTCGAGTGAGTTGAAAAACCCTAGCAGCACAGAGAGCCGGCATACGGATGCGCCGCCCACGGCCATCGACTTTGGTGTGGCGATCTTTGGCTGCTGCTCCTTTTGGTGGTGGCTTCTTGGTTGGTTCTGCTGTGGCAATCTGGAGGCTGGAGGAAGTTGTTGTTGATCGGGGAGTGGTGGAGCTAGGGTTTGAGATGACATCGGTGGATATGGCGAGGGAAGGGTAGGCGGAGCTTGTGGAGCAGCCGGCGGCGGCATCGTCTTCTTTCTTTCCTAGTAACTGAAAGGGGAAGTTGTGTCGGCTATGGTAGTGATGGTGGAGATGATCATCGCCGCCCTCCATGATCGCATTAGAGATATACTCCAAGAAAATCAAACCCCGATTCTTGAAAAATTCAATCTTTATCCCTTTTCCTTTATTAAAAGAAATGTTGCTCCTGTATTACGAAAATATACCCTTAATTCAATTTATATGTGCATGTTTTTTTTTTTTGAATTCATATCTAGGTAGCTCCCTCTCTTCTCTCCTTTTGGAATGGTGCCTTGTGATTCCTATCACAATCTGTGTGTTTTGTTTTGGTTCAAGAGAAAGAGAGAGGATAAGGCAGGAGGAGAAACTTTAAGCTAAAAAGATAATGAGTGGAAATTATATGGGGTGAGCTTTAAAAAGCTAAAAATTATAAAAAAAAAAATATGGCATAAGAAAAATAAGAAAATAAGTGCTTCTGTTGGGTTGAATATGTGCAAGGTTAATTTTTTCATTTTAATTTTATAATTTTTAAAAGGGTAAACTTTATATTGATCCCATCCAATTTTCATAATTATCGTTTTAGCATCTATAATCCGAACGATAACATCCACTTTCTCTACAGTGTATTTTTATGTCAAATCACATGTGAGGTGGTTGTAATTTTTCTTATATATTTTTTACAAACTAGAGAATGTGCTATTGTTATATAGTTATTTTACATGATGATTATATGTAATTGTTCAAACTAGTGAGAAATTTGTAAAACAGTTATAGTGTTTTCAAGATATAAATTATATTATTAACACTGCTTAATTAGTAGCTTTTGTTTATTGAATATTTTAGGCTCGCATTGATTGGATACTCTCTCTTTTCTCCTCTTGCTTTTTTACATCTTTTTGACAAAAAAAAACCCTTTGTTGATCGAAATGCTCTAAAAAGATGAAGAAGAAAAATGGTGATGATTCTTGAAATTAATTATATAAGATACTGAGAAAGCGTTGGTATGGAGAATCGAAAAATAGCTTGCAAATCACACCAATCAGATAAATCATACTGGGAAAGCCCCGTACGAAAAGCTCGACTGAGAAAATGCTGGTAAAAAGAATCAAACTCGTGATTAAAGATTTATGTGCTCATGTACTCTATCAACTCGATCACCAACAATAAGCTATGATTGCTTTCTTTCTTTCTTTTATTGTGGTTGACAGAGGTCTTTGGTTCAGGCTCCACGTGAGGTTGCTCTTTTTATCATTCAATCCATAAAGACAATGGTGTCCAATGTAGGACCCATAAATAAATGGAGTGATTATCAAATATGGTACATTAAAAATGAAAACACACGTACCTCAAAAAAAAAAAAAAAAATTACAAACATTTGAAAGAAAACCCCTCACTCAATAGACTTCTTTTTTAATTCGATGTTAATAAATTAAATAAAAATGGACTAGTATAGCTTTATAGTTAATTTATGTATCCATCTATGAATATACATCTGTTTAAATCCATGTTAATTAATGAATTCAATAAAGGATAACAATTAAGTTGTTCATTTTAACTCATAGTTTATGTATTGTATAATATCCTAGACAAAGAATACATGGGAGAAACTGGTTTTAAGGACCCAATTCTTTGGGGTAAATTTTAAAAAATTGTTCCATAAAACATGTATATCCATAATACTAGTCCCAAACTTTTAGGACTTATCAAATACAGTCTCTTATAAATTATTTTTAATAAAAAATAGTAACAACTTTTATTTGTAATCAATACTAGTCACAAACTTTTGTTTTTAACCAAAAATCATATCAAGCCCCTATTCAGTTATGAGACCGCTTTTGTTAATAATAAATTGTTGTGGAATTGAATTTGTAAAAAGCATTTATGTGAGACTATTTTTGATTAAAAAGCAATTTATGTGGGACTATATTTGATTAGTTCTAAAAGTTTGAGACTTGTATTGAAAAAAAATCAATATTTCATGAGACTATTTTCTAAATTTGCCCTATTTTTTTCGCTAACGGCGAAATTATTCATAATATTAAGCTTTTTTCGTGTAAATTCTTGAATATGCATCCCTATAGTTTGAAACATGGCTGATAGAGAGATATTTAATAGATTGTAAGCTTGAGATATGCTAATTTATTTCTTTTTTAAAAAAAATAATCTAGGATCTCATTCGATTTATTAGAATTTTAAAATGTTGTTAAGGGAGATGGCTCCTCCCTCCATTCATGTAATGATTTCCCATAGCCTTTGGCGCTTAAGTGCGCCTTAAGGATTCATTTGCCGTTTGCTTTTTGGCCATTTGTTTAGCCTTAATCATTTATTCTTAATTATTGCTCACGATTATCTATTATTCCAACGACAAGAGATCAGCATTAAAATTGAAATTCTTTGAATTTTTTCATTGATAGGAATTGGAACATAATATATAAACTGAAAATTTTTGGGTTGCTTCATGCGACTGAATATTCGATAAAAGCTCCCAACATATATAACAGGAAAATACTTGCATGGACTCAGTCTGAGCTTCACTTATAAACCAACTCAATATGATTGGTTTAATGTGATTATTATTTTAATTTATATATATTTCTTTATTTAAAATGTTAACAAATATTTCCCTCCTGTAACATAGTGTATGAAATCATTATAAGGATCTGGTTGGATCAGCCAACATCGGACACAACTTTTGTTGAGATTTAGATATTTAGGATAAGAAATGGTATGGCTGATAGACTGGCATCAGCCTCTTGGAACTAATAACAGCTGGGTGTCATATATCTTATTAATTAAACAAAACAAAGTGTTCTTTTATATATAAATATAATAGTCGCTATCGTTTAAATAATAGTTTTAATAAAAAAAATATATTATTATAATTATTTGATTGTCTTCTACGCCATAATATTTATTTAAAAAGTGATGTTTTCAATTATTGTAGGGATATTACTGTATTTTGAGTAATTATTATAGAATGTTTTGGAGAATACAATTTGAATTTCTTCACAAAAAAAGCAATTGAAACTTGTATTTTTCAGCTGGCAGCCTGGCACCAGCTCCTTTAAGAGAGCTCGAGATATCGGGTTTTAGAATATTTATTTAAAAATTGATGTTTTTAATTATTGTAGGGATATTACTGTATTTTGAGTAATTATTACAAAATGTTTTGGAGAATACAATTTGAATTTCTTCACAAAAAAAGCAATTGAAACTTGTATTTTCCAGCTGACACCAGCTCCTTTAAGAGAGCTCGAGATATCGGGTTTTAGAATATTTATTTAAAAATTAATGTTTTCAATTATTGTAGGGATATTACTGTATTTTGAGTAATTATTACAGAATGTTTTGGAGAATACAATTTGATTTCTTCACAAAAAAAGCAATTGAAACTTGTATATCTCAGCTGACACCAGCTCCATTAAAAAAGCTCGAAATATTGGGTTTTAGCCTCATCTCTATTCCATTTCCCTTGTAGTCGTAATAGTTGCTAAAAAAGCTGACACTGGTTTGCTTTAATTTTTGTTAACAACTAAATTAAATAGTCCACATCATGCATCACATTTCATATGTTAGTTTACAAAATGAATATACAAAACATTATGTTGTTTGTCAAATCAATAACGAAACCCACCAATAAATTTTTTTACAAAATTGCAATTAGATAATCAATTACACCAGTTTATGTTTCCCATGTGATGGCTTGAGTGGATCTGTTGACAATGCTGCTTCCTTTGAGACCTCAAGTTTTGCCCCCCTTTTAGTGAAGATGACAGCTCAAACATTCATTTTTTCGTACTCTAATATTTATTTTTCATCTCTTAAAATCATCAAGATTGCACCGACATGCAACCATGGATACATCCACACGTGAATTGTATATACCTTATAGATAATAGGTCGGTGGAGTGGTTATTACCCCCAGAGACAGTGCCTCGAGGGTCTGTTCAGATCTTAGATATTATCGTTTATATCATCTTTTCACATTCGAAACATGACATATATCATTATAATCGCCCCATTTCAAAATCCATAACGTGTTAATTATTACATACCTAGCTCTTGCATAAGTATGAATTGACATGATTCCTATTAATCCAAGCCAAGAATGTGTAATCAGGGGTGTTTTTCCCCTTAGTTCCTCCTGCGTGAGGCCGAACTAATTATGGGGAAGCTTAAACTAATAATCCAGGGGCTTTGGTGCTCACGAACGGGGAATATAATTGAAGTTATCAAATATTACGGTAAATTTTAAAAAAACGCTTTTATAGAATATATGTCTTTTCAATAATAGTCACAAACTTTTAGAACTATTCAGTTATAGTCATATGAAAATTATTTTAATAAAAAACAGTACTCACATTTTGTTTTTGATCGATACTAATCTCAAAATTTGGTTTTTTACTCAAAAGTGGTCTCAAACCCCCCTATTATATTATGTGGCCACTTTTGTTAAAAATTAATCTCTTTGGACTAATTTTTTTAAAAAACATTTATGTTTGACTATTTTTGATTAAAAATAATTTTCGTGTGACTATATTTGTTGTCATAAAAGTTTGGCATTAATATTAGAAAAGTCTAGATTTTATTTTACGAGACCATTTTTTAAATTTCCTAATTAAATTTAGTATTTACATATCTTGTAGTTTCATTTTAAAGTTTTATAAAATTTGAGTTGAAATTGTATAAATCTAAAGCTTTTACATATTTTAAAATTTTGACCATCTTCTATATAATTTTTTTTATGGGCCTCATCAACATGCCTAAAAATGTTAAGGTAAAAATGAACACTTAGCCGGATGGTAAATGCTCATATCCCTATTTCGGATGGTTAGGTTTCGAGTTCGGACAATGACCCAAAAATATTTACAAAACCCCCATCCCCTATATAAAAAAAATGTTAAGGTAAAAATCAAATTCTTCAAAGTTGAAGGAGTCTCTTTAATCCCCTAGTCAAGGATTATGTATGAATCTTATCGATGTCACTCTTGCTCCTGTTTTTCATAGTCTGGAGGGAAACAAATTCATTTATTTCAACAATATATTTGAAAATTCGTATTTGAACCGACTTCAAGAATTATGAATTTGAAATATCTTGGTATTGTAAAAAACAGTATTAAAATTAAAGATGATATAATTGAATTCATGGATTTCAAAATTAGATAAACAATTTGAAATTCAATCCATCATATCTTTTCATCCAAATGAAATCTCAGAGTGATAATAATAAATATATAGATTTTTTTTGTAAGGATATATAAACACCTAAAATGTTAACGTCCCAAGAAATGGATGTGTACCTTATCCAAATAAATTTGAGGATGTCCAATCACAAAGCACCAAATAAGCATGAAACACATTATTATTAGTTCAAACATACTGTCCGTAAGAGTAACATCAACCAAACCTGATTGCTACGAGGTCATGATAAATAACCATGTACTTTATTTATTTTTATATAAAAAAACAGTGTTTCATGTTTTACTAATACGTTTTATAATTTTTCCCCTTCCACCTTATTTTGTTACAACAAATTTGTAAAAAGAACATTATTCCGTACTATTATGACCCGATTTAAACAGAAAAGAAGGCCCAGAAACCAACGGAGGACGAGGCCCACTGAGCATGCTAAATCCAGCACCAAATTACGCTCGCGAATTGCAAATCGAGCGAGGGGCCTCGATCGCTTCTCGTATGAAACATTTCTAATATTTTTTTTTAGGAAATTGCATATTGGCGCTTGATGTCATATGACATATTGACTTCCTCGGGTAAAATCTCCTCAATAGCTGAACAAGTCATACACCGAGCATATAGCACCGAGCAGAGTTTTACCGAACAGCTGCTAAACCCTCCTCGGTTCTATGGTCAAATATTAGCGAAAGACCCGGGAATAACCAACAAATTAACCGGCGTGAATAAACGTGCAGTAACGGGGCGCGAATTTCTCGGACACGATGGGCTCCAGTCAAGCCACGATCAGAGGACATCGTGTTCCGGATCCACCGCAAGCCAATCACTAGGAATAGTCCTATAAATACCCGCGGATGTCATCGTAGAAGGGGTTGGAATTTTCTGGGCAAAAAGACTCCGAAGAGAGCAAATTCATGTATGTTCGGTCTTTTTTATTATTTCTCAAAAATATTCGTATAAGTCATTGAGCGATTGTAATTTGTGTCCAGAAAGTCTTGTAAATCATCAACGCTTATAGTGAAGTTTTATACTGGACTAGGTCCCGTGGTTTTTCTCTCAATTTGAGGGTTTTCCACGTAAAAAATCTTGGTGTGTCTATAGTTATTTTTCATTAACACTTTATTCTACCTTATACTCAAAAATCACGAGCCACATCATTGGCGCCGTCCGTGGGAATCTAAAGAGTAAAGACGTTGAAGCAAGGATATTTCATTAAGAATCCAAGGGCGAATGGTTAGAAGCAAAGGGCGAGGGCCAATGTCGGGAAGGGATAAACCAACGACCCCCCCACCCCCACCCCCCCCACACGTTCATGCCCAGAAGCAGATTGAGCAGGGGAGGCTGGATCATCGCAGAATGTTTCACGAGTATTACCCACCGGAGGAATACCCATGGACCATTTGACAGAGATGATTGCTAAAACTGTCGGAGAAGTTATGAAACAATTTATGACCCCCCATGTCAGGAAGAAAATAAGGAAGAAGAGGAAGACTCAACCTCTATAAAGAAGACGGAGGAGGAGGCTGAAGAATTGAAGGACATATCTAATCGTTCAAATGATGAAATATAGGGCTTTGCACCATCAAATGGAGGATTTAAAGGAGGAGTTACAAAAAATGCGCAATAAAATGGAAGGTCGTATTAACTCGGCAAGGAGGAGCACCCCATTCACTCCTCAAGTCATTGATGATCCTCTGCCTCTTAATTTTAGAACTTTAAGTGTGGGGAATTATGATGGCAGCACGGATCCAGAAGAATATTTGTCTCGATTTGAGAATGCTTCACTCCTTCATCAGCTGTCAGATGGGGTGAAATGTAGAGTGTTCTTGACTACCCTAGCTGGCGCTGCTCAATCGTGGTTCAATCAATTACCTTCAGGAATAGTGGATTCCTTTCCTAAATTCAGCTCGCTATTCCTTCATCAATTCGCGAGCAGTAGAAGTTGCAAGAGAACAGCCTCGAGTTTGTTCGGAATTCTAATGATTTACTCGTGGGATCGGGATGTTTGATCCACGTTTAAACATTAAATTATCATCGGTTTACTCGTGGGATCGGGATGTTTGGTCCACGTTTAAACATTAAGTTATCATCGGTTTACTCGTGGGATCGGGATGTTTGGTCCACGTTTAAACATTAAGTTATCATCGGTTTACTCGTGGGATCGGGATGTTTGGTCCACGTTTAAACATTAAATTATCATCGGTTTACTCGTGGGATCGGGATGTTTGGTCCACGTTTTAAACATTAAGTTATCATCGGTTTACTCGTGGGATCGGGATGTTTGATCCACGTTTAAACATTAAATTATCATCGGTTTACTCGTGGGATCGGGATGTTTGGTCCACGTTTTAAACCTAAAATTGCCTAAGTGTTTGTGCTCGGGGGTAGCGAGCTTTGTTCGGATTTTAGTTGTTTACTCGTGGGATCGGGATGTTTAGTCCACGTTTAAACCTAAAATTGCCTAGGTGTTTGTGCTCGGGGTAGCGAGCTTTGTTCGGAATTTTAGTTGTTTACTCGTGGGATCGGGATGTTTGGTCCACGTTTTAAACCTAAAATTGACTAAGTGTTTGTGCTCGGGGTAGCGAGCTTTGTTCGGAATTTTAGTTGTTTACTCGTGGGATCGGGATGTTTGGTCCACATTTTAAACCTAAAATTGCCTAAGTGTTTGTGCTCGGGGTAGCGAGCTTTGTTCGGAATTTTAGTTGTTTACTCGTGGGATCGGGATGTTTGGTCCACGTTTTAAACCTAAAATTGCCTAAGTGTTTGTGCTCGGGGTAGCGAGCTTTGTTCGGAATTTTAGTTGTTTACTCGTGGGATCGGGATGTTTGGTCCACGTTTAAACCTAAAATTACCTAAGTGTTTGTGCTCGGGGTAGCGAGCTTTGTTCGGAATTTTGTTTGTTTACTCGTGGGATCTGGATGTTTGGTCCACGTTTTAAACCTAAAATTGCCAAAGTGTTTGTGCTCGGGGTAGCGAGCTTTGTTCGGAATTTTAGTTGTTTACTCGTGGGATCTGGATGTTTGGTCCACGTTTTAAACCTAAAATTCTCTAAGTGTTTGTGCTCGGGGTAGCGAGCTTTGTTCGGAATTTTAGTTGTTTACTCGTGGGATCGGGATGTTTGGTCCACGTTTTAAACCTAAAATTGCCTAAGTGATTGTGCTCGGGATAGTAAGTTTGTTCCTAAATACAAGTAAATGATTTCATTAATGAAAGAGAAAGAAATACAAGAAAAGGTAAAAGCTCTACCCTACGGCTGGAATAGCTCCTCGGGGAGGCTCTCCAGAGCAGCATTGACGTCTAGGAAATCTTTTGAAGCTCCTTCGGGAGGGTAGCCTTGAGATCTAAATTGGCCGACGCATGCTTCAAAGCCATGATCAAAGAACTTGTAAGCACGGTCAGCCACCATGTTGCTATACTCTGGAGACTTCAAAAACTCAGCTTTCTTCGAGAGCCAGAGTTCTTCCACACGAGCAACAGTGGAAGATTTCTCTTGAGCAAGCTGTTCGGAGACATCTTGATGTCGCTCAGCCAGGGATTTATACTGCTCTGACAAGGTAGAGTTAGCACCTTCCAGATCAGCGGATTTTGTCCGCTCCTCTGCCAGGGCCTGCTCCGCCTTGTCCCGAGCTGATACCAGGGCCAAGTGCCGTTCCTCCAAAAGGCTCACTGTTTTCTTCAGCTCCTCACCCATACCCTCTAGCTGCCTGATGCGCTTCTGGTTCTACCCATCAGCCAATCGAACTGAATGAAAACGAGTGAGAAGTTCACCCGCCATCATGTGGGCCTGCATCAGATTGTACATAAAGTTAAAGTAATAAATGATTGTATTGTAGAAAGACAAGTGAAACAGATTAATGGGTAAAAGCATTTACCTGAGTAAAGGAGGAGGAGAAGTCGTTCACCAAGTTGCTGAAAGCCAGTTCCCCGAGGTACTTTCGATCAGCTGAGTTGGGGGTGTAGCACAAGATGGAGTGGGAGGCTTTGGGATCGGGTTTTTTCAGTAGTGGAACAGTGGGGGAGTATGTCCACTAAGGGATATGGTATCTCGTGGTAGGCCGGGACACACCGAGAGCGGGTTGAGAGGAGGCTCGAGGTTCGGAAGGAATAAGGAAAGAAGAAGTTTTCTTAGTAGGAGGTGCTTGGGGCGAAGAACTTGGACCTTCGGGAGTAGCCCTTTTCTTGCGATGAAGAGCTTGAATCCTCTCGGGTGAAGCCCTCTCCTCAGAAGGAGTCAAAATCTCAATGGACGGAGGAGGAGCATGAGTAATAGCAGCCTTAGAAGTTTGGCCTTTTTGGCTCTTCTCCTTCAGCTTCTCGGCCATCCTAGCCTTCATCATTTTTGTTTCTGGAAAGAGCAGAGAAATATTAGTCCGAACATGATAAGTCAAAATTAAAACGAAGAAGACTGCTTGAAAAGCACTCACCGAGGGGCACTTTCAAAGATACACCCTTGGGGCTCAACTGGAACAAGTATAGCAGTCCGTCGTCAATCAGCTCCGTCAAATTAAAACAATGATCTCCAAGTGCACGACGAACCGACAAATACGGTTCCTCCTCAAGTTGACCCTTGATTGACTTGCCCCTCGGGAGATTTTCCCTCCACTCCATAGGGCAATCCCAAGGTTGGAGTGGGCGAGCAAAGAAGTAAGAGTTTTTCCAATTTTTTATGGACGATGGGTATTTTTTGAGGAAGCCAACCCCTGTCCTTGAGGAAAAGTAAAAGAGCCCGATCTCTTTCTTATTTAATTGAAAAAAACAATGAAAAAGTTCGGGAGTAGGGGTAAAACCCAGATAAGAAAGTACTATGAAAAAGCCTGCTAATAGTCGATAACTATTGGGGAATAATTGACTAAGGGAAACACAAAAGTAGGAGGCTACTTCAATAAAGAAAGGAGGGATAGGAAAACGAAGGCCTCCTCGGAGCTGGTCTATATAAAAAGGAAAATACCCCTTAGGGGGTAAGTGAGGACGAGATCCAGAAGGGGGAGCAATAATAGAAGTCCCCTCAGAAATCCCCCATTTAGTTCGGATATTGATAAGGTGCTGAGTCAATTTGACCTCAGACTCAAAAATCTCGAACCAGGGAACGCGGGCTTTAGCTAAATCTCGCTCTGTAGCAAGTCTCTACTCTTGTATACGAGCAGCTGACGCGGCAGAGGAGCTTAGAGTTCTGTCACTATCAGAAGAAGAGGAAGATGATTGAGGAGAGGGGCTAAGAGCATCTCCTTCATTGAACCTATCTATCGCTTGCAATGAAGAGTCAGCTGAGGAAGAAATCATACTTGGTAATTAAGAAAAGGAAGACTGCGGGGGAAAGTTGTTCGATCGTCTGGTGCTAGCTCGGAAGCAAAATGCAGCAAAGTAAAAACAAATGAAGAAAATGGAGAGGTATTTATAGCGGGGACCATATGAACAGTCATCCAATCTTCACCGTCCAAAAATAAGAGAATGAACGGCCATAAATGTGCCTCGGGAAACGAAACGTCGCGCTGCATTTGAAATTTTTGAGCGGGAAAAAAGGGCGGCAAAAAGATCCCGAGCAGGTTAAGTTTAAGATTTTACCCGAAGACAATAAAACAAGACTTCAAAAGTCTCGTCTTGCTTTACTTTAGGGGGGTGAGGTGATGTCATATGACATATTGACTTCCTCGGGTAAAATCTCCTCAATAGCCGAACAAGTCATACACCGAGCAGATAGCACCAAGCAGGGTTTTACCGAACAGCTGCTAAACCCTCATCGGTTCTATGGTCAAAGATTAGCGGAAGACCCGGGAATAACCAACAAATTAACCGGCGTGAATAAACGTGCAGTAATGGGGCGCGGATTTCTCGTACACGATGGGCTCCAGTCAAGCCACGATCAGAGGACATCGTGTTCCGGATCCACCGCAAGCCAATCACTAGGAATAGTCTTATAAATACCCGCGGATGTCATCGTAGAAGGGGTTGGAATTTTCTGGGCAAAAAAGACTCCGAAGAGAGCAAATTCATGTCTGTTCGGCCTTTTTTATTATTTCTCAAAAATATTCGTATAAGTCATTGAGCGATTGTAATTTGTGTCCAGAAAGTCTTGTAAATCATCAACGTTTATAGTGAAGTTTTATACTGGACTAGGTCCCGTGGTTTTTCTCTCAATTTGAGGGTTTTCCACGTAAAAAATCTTGGTGTGTCTATCGTTATTTTTCATTAACACTTTATTCTACCTTATACTCAAAAATCACGAGTCACATCAGTGCTGACAAAAAATATTGTTTACAAAAAAATACAGGTAGGAGAGAATTAAATTCACATAAGTTTTTTAAAGAGTTGGTTTGCAAAGGTATTTTTTATTTCCCAAAATACCCTTAAGTTATAAAAAAACTCTAAACCTAATTTCACATTAACTCTTTACGTCATTCATTTTCCCCTCTGCACGTAAATCTCCAATTTTTCGACGATTCTCAGATCGTTATTTTCTTCATCATCTTGTCGCTTCATCTTGTCGCCCCGACCTAAAAATTATTTGCTAAAATGTTATGCACATGAAATATGTTTGAATTGAAGCATGTGTTCGTAGCATTTGGAAACTTTTTGAATCGAAGAAGACATCGGGCTACTCTGCACATATAATTTCCGGATCTGCTATGCACATTCAACATGTGTGTGTGTATACTGTGTGTGTCTGTGATTATAAATTTGAATAATGATGCTAAATTTTAGATAGCGAAAGTCCGTTGGTATGTTTTTTTTTTTAAAAAAATCTCTTACGGCTTTGATTGATGCATATGTATGAAGAAGTAAGGTATGCATTGGTGTCCGAGCTTATTTATTCATTTCCAAAATTTATAGTCTGGCATCAAGATATTGCAACGAAGAAGATGACCCAGAGAAAAAATAATTGGTGCACGAAAATTATAAAAAGTAACTGGTGCACGAAAATATTACATTTGTGCACGAAAATCATTAAAAGTAATTGGTGCACGAAAATCATAAAATGTAACTGGTGCACGAAAATATAATATTGGTGCACGAAAATCATAAAAAGTATCTGGTGCATGAAAATGATAAAAAAGTAACTGGTGCACGAAAATATAACATTGGTGAACGAAAATTATAAAAAGTAACTGGTGCACGAAAATACAACATTGGTGCACGAAAATATAACATTGATGCACGAAAATAAAAACACTGGTGCACGAACTTTGTGTTAATTAACTGATGCACAAAATTTGCAAAAAACAAACTGGTGCACGAAATATAATAACTGGTGTACGAAATTAAATGGTTCGTGCATCACCCACTTAATTGTATGGTTCGTGCATCACCCACTTGCGATTATGATTCGTGCATCACATACTTTTTCTATGTTTCGTGCATCAGTGACTGATTTTAATTTTTGTGCATTTATTACTGATGTTCAATTTCGTGCATCAGTAGCTGATTTTAATTTTCGTGCATCAATTACTGATTTTTCGTGCATTAGTTACTGATTTTCAATCTTTCGTGCACCAGTTATTGTTAATAATTTTCATGCACCAGTTATTTTTTATAATTTTCGTGCACCAGTTATTTTTTATCTGGGTCATCTTCTTCGTTGCAAATTTAAGACTGTAAATTCTGAAATGAGCAAAGAAGCACACAGACCAATGCATAATAACTAAAAAACCTCAAAATGCAACAAACAATATATATATATATATATATGTATATATATACTCTTACACACATACACACACATACTGGAATTGAAAAAAAAATCTGGAACGAAGTGATGAAACAGAAAATCGAAAGATGAAGAGAAATACCAACGGTAAGTAATCGTAACTGGCGAGAGAGATTACGAGGAGATTTGAATCGCAGTGGTGCAAGAAAGAGATTTAACGAAGTGCTGTAACAGATTGAAATTTTTTTATAAGGGCACTTTTATCATTTTAACCTAAAGTTGACTTAAATGATTGCAAGTTTTTTTCATGGACTATGATGAATAAAGTTTTACTATTGGATACCGGCCTGAATTTTCCCCTTTTTTTTGCCTATAAAAAAAGGTCCTAAAAGTAAACAAATTATTAAGTACTGATTTTTTTTAATCGCAAATAAAGCAACAAAATTCAGTTTTATTACAATATAATTTTAGTAAACATAGTTTTATACTTTCGTATTATCCATATCCAGGGGCGGACCCTGGGTGCCCTAGCAACACTTATTTTTTTAAACAAAAATTCGCCCCGAAAATTTTTTCTTGCTCTGCTACTGTCCGTAAATATAATAACCATCAGCATAATGGCCACGAGCGTGCTTAAATCGTGTTAATCAAACTTTTTAAATGTATGTTATTTAGTTGCCTCACATAATATCTATTTTATATTTAAAATTTTAGATTGAGATAAGATATATATATATATATATATATATATATATATATATATATATATATATATATATATATATATAATGACAGGGTAGCTTTAGAAGAGACAAGAACATAAATTGATAATAAGGAATATATTTAAAATAATTAAAATATATTTTAGGATAAAATAATGTCATTAACTCGGAGTGGTCCAATAACTGCAATTATACTCAAACCATTAAATTAAATAAGAAAATGATATCTAACCTACATTGGGTTCCCCACAAGAACATTCTCATTCCGGGACCTCATTCCTTTAATACAACTTTCCACCCATAAGCTTTTATCTACTTATGGCATTAACATATATTTATAGAGGAAATTGTAGGAATGATACTATTTCCAAAATTATTTTTCAATTAAATCTGACAAAAAAAACCACAGTATATATAAATTCACTTTTGAAGAAACTTAATTTATCTATATTCGGTTTTTGAACTTAAGGCTATTGATATCTTTTTTATGACCAAAATAACATTAAAATCAAAATTGTTAATTCAAACACATTTCAAACTTCTCTTGCGATCAAAACACATGTTCTTCACCATATCCTTGAGCTCATCCCTCCCACCACCGCCAGTACCGCCGCTACGGAAACACCCAACTCCGACGTCGTCTCGCTCATGTTCCGCGCGCATCTTCTTCACCGGTGCATCACGATCTGCAAGGATTTCTGAAACTGTAAATTCATGAATTCTAAGTTCTGGAATTCTTCTATATCCTTGCAGACCGTGAACTTCCAATGGATTTTCTATGACTGGATTAATTATAGTGTGATGTGCGTTCATATACAGCTGTAATATACAATTTGATTTCGGTTCCTTTGATACAAATTTGAAACCCTAATTGCTCGATTTTCTTTTTATTTTTGAAATATAATCTGTATATATGTAACGGTAGATTAAGAAGAGAAGGATTTGAAGAATGCATTGAGATTGAGCGTGCGTCTTGTTGGGGTGGAGTTGAGAGTTCTGAATATTTTTCAGAAAAGAACACGTGCACTGTTGCTTTCCTTTTCAAATCGTGCGTCTTGTTGGGGTGGAGTTGAGAGTTCTGAATATGTTTTAGAAAAAAACACGTTCACCATTGCTTTCCTTTTCAAACGTGCACCAATTGACATGGAGTACACTAATCACATGGGGTGCACTTAATCATAATGACATGTGGTGCACTAATCACATGTGGTGCACTTGATCATATTGGGTGCACTAAAATCAAATTTAGTGCACGATAATCACATTAGGAGCACTAAATCACAATTGCATTGGGTGCACTAAATCACAATGACATGGTGATGCATGATTTTTTGTACACTGATGCACAATTTTTTTGCATGATGGTGCACGATTTTTTTGCATGGTGGTGCACGATTTTTTGTAAAGGTGCAATATTATAATACTCAACCGTGCATTTGTGCACGATTGGTGCACTTGAATTTGAACATGGTGGTGCGTGATTTTTTGTTAATTTTTGGATGCACTAAAATTGGATATTGGATGCACTAAAATTGAATAATGAATGCACTAAAATTGGACATCGGTGCACCAAAATTGGATATTGATGCACTAAAATTGGACATTGAATGCACAAAAATTTGTTTTTGCAATGTGGTGCACGATTCTTTTGGTCTGTGGGTGCACGATTCTTTTGGTCTGTTGGTGCAAGTTTTATTTTTGGCCTGTGGATGCACGTTTTTTTTTTGCCTATAGGTGCACGATTTTTAGTGCACCAATGTCCAATCGTGCACCACAATATTAAAAAATCGTGTAGCAAAAGATTAAAAATCGTGCACCAACATTATAAAAATTCAAGTACACCATCATGCTTAAAATCATGTGCACCTTAATGTACCAAAATCGTGCATCAATGTACAAAAATCGTGCACCAACTTTTGAATATAACTGTGTTGTTTGTCGGTCAAAATTAAAACGGCCATAACTTTTGATCCAGGAGGGATTTTGCCTATTATGACCTATGCACGGGAACGTCTTCTCAAGTTGGATCTAACCCAGTAGACTAAAGTGCTATTGGCACCACTGACGAACCTGAAATTCCTTATTTTAGATAGGTTACGCTAAAAAAATTTGCATTTTATTGCTAACTTTGAGTAATTTTTATTTCCAAATTGCTTGTCATATTGAGCTCAGATTTTGTGGATTTCATGTTCTTGTTTGAGAGAATTTTTAGAAAATTTTTCACTTAATTCTGCATGAATTGATTTTTAACCTTTGGTGCACGATTTTTGAGCTTGTGGTGCACGATTTATGCAATCTTATGGTGCATGACTTTGTTAACCTTGTGATGTACTGTTTTAACTTGTGGTGCTTTATTTTTTAACCTTGTGGTGCACTAGATTTTGTTGCTGCATGGCTTTTTTAAGTTTGTGGTGCACGATTTTATGTAGTTGTGGTGTATGATTTTCAAACCTTGTGGTGAACTTAATTTTTTTGTAATGGGGTGCATGATTTTTAAGCTTGTGGTGCACTTAATTTATAACCTTGTGGTGCACTTGATTTTTAACATTTGGTGTACGTTTTTAACGTTGTGGTGCATGATTTTTGTGAAGGTGGTGCACTTGAATTTTGTAATGGGATACACGATTTTAAACATTGTGTTGCACGATTTTTTAACATGCTGCACGATTTTTAAATTGGGTGCACGATTTTTGTAAATGTGATGCACTTGATTTTTGTAATGAGGGTGCACTATTTAAAAATTGTGGTGCACGATTTTTTAACATGTTGCTGCACATTTTTTGTAAGGTGCACGATTTTTTATTAAGGTGGTGCACTTTTTGTAATGGATGTGCACGATTTTTTAACGACTTTTTAGCATGTTGTTGCACGATTATTGGGTGCACGCTTTTTATATTTGATGCACTAAAATTGATTTTGATGCATGATTTCAGCCTTTGGTGAACGTTTTTTGGCAAAAAAGATTCAGAATTTTGCGATGCACGTGCTACAGTGATTTTTGTACACGTGCTACAAACAGTGACCTGCGAGGTTATTAATGTCATTTCAACAGAAAATGGACTTAAATGAATTGCTGTTTTTTGGCAGACTATGTTGAATTGTTGTCCACCAAATGGTACCGCCTTGCAAGTGCCCTATATTTATATTCAATACCTGTCACTTACTCCAAAACATCATTCTATAAATCATTGCAATCTAATGAAATTTAAAAATTATAAGATTATATATTTTAAATGTATGGAATAATTCCATCTGTCTCATTTGTAGAATATTTGTTTTATAAAAAAATTTCACTATAATTTAACAATTACATCTGCATCACTTGTACAATAGTTGTATTAAAATAACATTTCTAGTTTGTAAAATATATAGAAAAAAATACAAATATCCCTCATGTGATTTGAGATAAAAGTATATTATTGGAAATGTAGATGTAATCATTCAAACTAGATAGAGAATTTGTTAGAGTAAGTCTATATATAGTTCAACGATAAAATGCTAGTGATGTGATGAACTCCAATTATATATATTGATTTTACATTTGTTCTTGTTAATTATGCATATATAGTTTAGCGACAATGAAATAATAGATTAGATAGGCTCCCACTTTCCTTATCAGGACTGTTGAGGAATTCAATGTTGCTAGTGAAGTTGCTCACATATATGTGGCTCAAATATATCTATTATTATATACAGAGCGGAGTCGCGATTATAATTTGGGCAGGGGAGGCAATTTTTTTTTAAAAAAAATTAAAGTTTAAACATAAAATTTTAAAAATCTACAAAAATACTAAAAACAATTTGGAGTGTGCGGCTACGCTCCTGGAGATAAGCCTTCATCCATTTTTTTAAATACCTTTAATGGATAAGTAATTAATTATATTCTGTCGAATATGTCGTGGTACTATTAGATTGTTATGTGAAACCATCATACTCGATGGCTTGAATAACATTTTTAATCGAGATATTTAGATTTGGTTCTCTATGTTTTCAGGTTTTGAAATTCGTATATCGGGCCCCTTTATTTGGTAATAGGGTTTGGGGCTCTTTCTTTTATACTTCTTTGCATCAATTATGTATATGTTGATTTTTCTTGACTCTATTTTCGTGCGTGAAATAGTTGGGTCTTTAGCTATCAAGCTCTAGCTCGGTAAGAAAGAACCCGACTCTTTTCCTTCATGTGCTTCATAAATAATAAAATAGTAGTTTTTTTTAAAAAATGTAGGTTGTTGGATTATTTTTGGTTACGTTATGATATTTTGAAGCAAGAGGTGAGTTAGTAGGACCTTCGACTTTTTAAACATGCATGCACGGCAAATATGTGCATTACAACAGTTGGTTGCTAAAAATGTTGTCCAAAGAAAAGCATGCAACGACAAGGCGATCTAGCGCAAAGTTTTTTTTTATATTATTATTAAATAAGAGCATAAGGGATGTTTACCATGTTACATAGTCAGAAACAAAATCAGCCCGATACATCATAGAGAAATATAACAATTGAGATCGACCTACTATTGATAAACCTCATACCTATTACAATTTTACAAATTCAACCCGAAGCACACACTCGGTTCTCGAAGCCAATAAATGACAGAGTTTGATGCCAAGTTAGGGGTTAACACGGTCAGTTAATTCCATAGTCTGATTTTAATATTACCAATCAAGGTATGGAATGCAGTAATATTATTTCTAAATAATATCTTGTTCCTATGATTTCAAATGTCCAACACAATACACATCCATAATTGCGATTCAGCGCAATTATCTGGTTTTGAATTTAATTTTTTAAAATTTTATGCACAATCTTTGAAATATAAGTTTTATCTCTTAAAATTAATTTTTGTCGATTAGATTTTAAAATAGAATAAATTTTTAAATCCATGATCACACTGTGATGACCACTCCAAGGAACACTATCATAGAACTTATCAAAGCAAGAGTGGTCACGTTTGTACTAACTACAGAACCCTAGACAAACACTAGTGGATTAACTTTCTAACTGATGGAAAAATTATTCAGACAAGGATGGTCACCTTTTTTACATCTAATAATTTTATCATAATTTTGATTGTCATGAGAGATGAAAAATCTAGACCTTTGCTCAAAACCGAGGACTAGAAATGCTCAATAAAATTAGGCACGGGCAATCGATTTGTTTGATATCGCCCTTAACAGCAGCATCTTTCATCAAGTGATACGTGTCCTTTAATTTTAATTTTTTTTTAACAAAAACGAACACGTGTCACTTGATACCGTAGGTACCGCGGTGTCATAAAAAACTCAACCAAGGTCAGATAAGGGGACTTTTGAGGACAAAAAAGATAGCCTTCTCAAGCCTTGTTTTATGGTAACAAGATGGGATTAATTATCATTTGATGACACAGAGACTAATGAAACACAATATATTCTTCAAAAACCAAGAGATCCAAACTTAAGAAACAATATTCATCAAACTACTCAAATCTGATACTGTGATCGAGATCGTTTCGAGAGAGTAAATTTAAAAGTACATTTCATGAAACTTACATATAAAATATTTTGGTGCTTTGCAATAATTCAGACATATTAAGCCCTTATTGCTTAACCTTTTCCAGAGACTTAAGACACACTGTTTGATCAGCAACATCAACTGATTTCAGACTCTTGCATCCTAAAAGCCCGCCTGGACGAATCTTTTGTGCTTCCTTGCCCCCTCCGTTTCTGTTTCTTGGATTCATATTGTTATTTCTTGAAACAATGTCACCTGAAATGCTAACGCTCCTTTCTTCGGCATCCGACAAAATATTTGAGTAATCCACAGCACTTGCTGTAACAACACTCCATTGAATACTGGCTTCACTTGGTGCATAATGTGATGTAGGACTCATGCAACAAGAAACAACATCGTCTTGATCTGTTTTTGATGCTAGTATTTGATTTATACATCCCGATATATTCTCGATTTCGAACAAATCGGAGCTTGCGTCACTAGCCATATCATCACAAATTGTGCTGGCTCCAATAGTTGAGGCAGCTGGAATGTTCTGATGGTTTTTCGCTTCTGGGATGGCGTCCCATGTCAGCATGGAGAGTTTTCTTTCCAAATTTGTAGCTAAATCTCCCTTTGATGAAATGCTTGATCCAAATACCTCTATAGACTTTCTTGCCTCTTCCAACTTCTCTTCTTCGAGCTTAATTTTATCTTTGATCAAATTCGTTTGTGGTTCTTGATTCGGGATTGACGACAGAAGACCATATATTCGATCTGATCCTGTTCTGGTGGCCTTCGAGGTGTTATATGTGAGGTCACGTGGGACGATTTGATCATTGATCTTGACATTTTTCTTGTCAAAGCAAGGCACCTGGCAACCAAATCCAGCGAAAATTCTCCAGCTGATAGTTTTTTTCTCCTTAGTTTGCGAATCGTTTCTTTGGAGATTCCTCAGCATTTCGGTTTGGCTGGTCCAGCTACTCGTTTCGGAACAAAGGCTCCGAGTTCCTCGAATTGTATTCGATGAGACTCGGGGTAGATTTACGGGCCCAGGCCCGTTTTTGTTAAACTCCCGTTTCAACCCTGATGTGTATCCTAGTTTCATGTTGAAGTACCTGTCAGCGCCAAAAACACTGATTTCTTCTTCTTTTGAATGGTCTTGAGAGAAGGTGAATGCTGAAGTGGGATCTTGTGTAGGACCTGGAACTTTAAACACGAAGTTCTCTCCTGAAGTGTTGAGATACGAAAATGAATTGGTTCGGGGGTTTTTTAGGCTATCTTGGGTGTCTTTTGAGTATGAATTGTTGATATGGAATGGAGCTTTTAATGAAGGGGGCTTATTTTTCCCTGAGTTCATTACAAGAGAGTTGGTTTCCTGGGCCGAAATTCGGCTAATGTTTTCTTTTGAGCTATCTAGGTAACACGAGAACGAGGCGACACGAAGACTCATATTTTCTTCACCCTCCATAGATGTTGAATCGATTTTGTGTGCAGGATGTATATGTAGAGATGATGATTAGAGATATGCCTGAAGAATGATTGATGGGAATATTTTAGAATGCAAAGAGATGGCGCAAAGTCTTGAGTTTAGAATGATTTCATGAAAAGCTATCCTTTAAGTAGGCATGGCAAGAGGGATGAAGCAGCAAGGCAGTGGATCCTACTTGCTAATGACCTCGTGTTACGGTTTCACTTTTACGGCCGCGGCAGGGAAAATCAACATAGTTTAAAAAATCAAACAAACAAAAGCCACTTTTCGAGATTCTGGCATAGTCCGGTTGGTATAAACTCACATTCACTTTGAAGAGACTCGAGTTCGAGTCCCATAATATTCCGAATTGTTATGAAATAGATTGATGGCGAAAATGCCAATGGTACTTGGTAAGTGAGATAGTCACATAATTTGTAATGTCTTCAAGTACATAAACAAACAAACACATTACATTTGAGAATTTTCTTAAATCAAGGGCATGTTTGAAGTTCTTGATAAGCATACGATGGTTTTTTTAAATTAATTTAATCTAATAGTTGGTTGGTTTTTGTCATAAAATTATCACGTCATATTTATCTCATTTAATTCTAACTTTATAGCAAAATGACATATATGTTATTTCTCACATTTTTTTACTATTACAAAATTTGAAACTCACTCCAAAAATTTCAACTTACCTCATACAACATAATTCCAAAATTTGAAATCCTTCCCACTAGTTAGTGTAGGACTGTAGATATTTTAGTCACTACAACCAATAATAAAAAACCAGCTTGGACATAGTCTCGATCAAAGCAATGTGTCGTCGGGTTACTGGTTCAACTAGTTAATCGGTGGCTGAACCAGCGGGTCAATTCCTATTAAATACAAAATTAAATATTTTATTGTATTAAAAAATAGTTATAATAATTATATTTACCATGTAAAAACTCAACATAAGTCAGATCATATACCTTAAAACAAATTATTAGAGTTGACAATCATAAAAATTCATTAACAAATCATGTATTGAACAAAGAAAATATATTTTTTTTAAAAAGATAACAATTATTTGTATTATGATAAATTTAGAATATTGTCATTGTTTATGTAATAAAATAATAATAATAACTTAAAAATTTGAACGCCTCCATGAATGAATATCAAAGAGTATGACAAATTTTTTTTATAATGTCATATAAGAAGACGACGGATGTTGAAGTTTAAAGAACACTAAAACTTTGGGTTGTACAAAAATATAGATTAAAATTGAAGTATTGAATAAAAATTAAAATACTTATAGTTATATGATTGATTTATAATAAAATAATAATAACACTATATGTAATTATTTATTAATATTATAATTTACACCAAATTTGTAATAGGAAATAATTCGACGGGTTTTTAACAATTGGATCATTGGTTTCAACAACACCTACCCGTTTATTATAGTTTTTATGTGTCAATTAATAGCCAGTTAATTAAAAGACTCTAACTAGTTTTTCATCCGGTTCACGGGTTTTCCGGTTCAACCATCATTCCGGTCCCGTTTTTAAAACTATGGTCAAAATATTTAAGTTGTTCAAACACTTTTTGCGACGTTTAGTGTCAAAGAAGACCTCATAATCACCATTACTTCCTCCATAAGGTATTAGAGGGTAATGCTAATTGCACCAGATAAACACCAACACCCTTGAAATCATGTGAATCTCTCATATTTTTATGAGGGATCCACCCCATATGACAGGGATCCAATGGGAAAACTTCCATCAGATATAAAACACTGGGTTGATCATAATCACCTGGGCATTAGGTACAAGACCATGATCTATGAGTGGACATCCCAGGGTCGTCCCCACTTCTAATTCAACTAGATTTTAGGTCTCCGTTGCATTGTAAAGTTCATTTTAATACCATTAGCCAATCAAGCTTAGTCTCTAATTAAATTCCCTTAATTATCTCCAATGATAGATATGAACTCTTTGACCGGAGCTATAAGACAAACATCTTTCTCATATTCAATGCGAATAAGCCTGACAAATTCACTTTTTTTCCCTTCTTTTCTGCATAAAAAAAATAGTTTGCTGTCAAACCAGTTATCAACTATCTATGACTGGTTGCATAAGCTTAGCGAAAGACGAGTGAAATAAAACTCGAAACATGGATCAAAATCACTGGAGATAATATAGGTTATGTTGGATGAACCAGATCGAACTGGTACCCGATGTACAAAAAACAATAATTCTGAACCATTCTTGCATTCGAGTAACAAAATGCAGGTAATTCTAGTCATTATTAATGTCATCACTGGAGATTTGGATATGACATATATACATTTATTACATGTTCTTTGGTATAGGAATATACATTTAATGCAAAGTTTGAAATTCTTACAAAGCCACTAGACTAAGAAGTGGATCAGAACCAAGGTTTAAAGCCCACCATTCGTTCGAGCTAGCGAGCATGATGTAGTGACTATATTGTCCAAATCATAATGAATTTATGATTGAAAGCTCCAGAATAGTTTATTATTTTTGGTAGTTGGATTCCAGTGATTGAGAATATCAATGCAGATATAAATGCCTGAAAAGCTTGAAATATACATTTATTTTTTTGCTTCATTTTCATTTTGGTTTTAGTGATTTTTTGGATCACCCAAACACTGAAAATCAAATGCACATCCAAAAGATGATTGTGACAGAGATGTGTATATTTCGTTGGGTGTGTGGTAAGATCATAAGAGATAAAATAAGGAACGAAGATATTCGAGCTGAAATATGTATAGCTTGTATAGAGAGAAGATGCAATAAAGTCGCTTAAGTAGGTTTGGTGACGTACTAGGCCCACCAATACACTTGTACGTTGAGTGGATTTCTTGGATTTCTATCATTTCACGAGAGCGAGATGATGACCGAAGAAGACATAGCTTGAAGTTATACACAAGACTTGGAGTTCAAGGGGATTGAATATGATATTCTGACCTATAGAAGTGATTGGAGAAGACTGACGTACGTGTCCGACCCGAATTGATTATCTCTATTGCTCATGTAGCTTATCCCAATTCGTTGAGATTAAATACTTAATTATTGTTGTATATGTCCCAAAAACATAATGTAGTACGTTAAATTTTTTTTTGGGAATTTTAGTCCTTAGGAGAAGTATTTGGGAAAATATTTTGGACAAAAAAATATATATTTGATTTGCGTTTTAGGAAATAAAATTATTATTATAAATATCAAATTATTATCCAAAATATATATATTTTTAAAGTCTTTAAAAAATATTATGTTTTGGATTAATATGTAACGTAATAGTATTAGATTATCAAGTTGAATTAAAATTGGTTACTTGAGTGTCAAAATGATTGCAATATGATTTATAGATTATTCATGATAAAATTAAAATTATACTATCATTATCACCAACAGTCTTCAATACATTTACTCCCAAAAAAACACACACACACACACATCCCACTTGTTCTATTTGTAAAGCGTATGTCCAGACATCGAAAGCAAAATTCCTTCTAAGCTAAATAAGTTGAAAAGCAAATTGCTTTTTAAGTTAGAAATCTCATCCTAAACCTTTCAGTGCCATCCCAAACCTTTCAAATTTGATAAATCATCAACAAACAAAACAACCTTTGAATTTTACCCACTTATTACGCAAAACATAAAACTTTGTGTTTGTTTGGATACTCGATAGATTTGAAATTCATCTCTTCACATTTTTCACTTATTTATCTGTAATGGATTTCAAATTCCAACATAATCATCCCAAATCCGTTTATCAAATCCAAATCCTTCGATCCAAACATAACATAAAAGATTTTAGTTCGAGTAAGCTACTGTTTTTTCCTTGAATTCCAGTTTGGTCCCCCTCACGTAACATGCTGCAAGTCGTAAATATTTTAAACCATGCAATAATTGAAATCAGTACATGATATATAGTCAACAATACAGGAGTACAACGGGGGAATTGTTGCTATCCTACGGAATTGAGAAAACGATAACACAAGGCAGCCGTGTGTAATTTGCGCAGTGAACTTTCATGCAGGATACAGCTGCTGTCAGTTGCCAAAGACATTCGCTAGTTCATGCAATTTGCCCAAGGTGGTGGAACCGAGATATTCAATGCTATGAATGGAGAAGTTTTGAAATATACAATATTCATCATCAATCAAGCATTTAGCCACTAAGTGGACTAGACTATAATATTGAAAACTCAAAATTGGAAAAATCAATTTGGAGCAACTACCCATGTTTGCTCCCCTCTACACCTGATCCAATCCGAACATGCCAACTTTTCTTTTCCAAGTTAACCTAGTATTGTTCCATAGAAAATAATTTCTTTTGCACTATTATAGAACCACCTTTGTTGCGGCATTCCTCTCATACCCCATAGAAAAACATAAATAGAATTAAACTGTAATATTTCACCATTTCAAATGAAAAGATTGTTGATGTCTTAACGACGGAAGTTTCAACAACTCAATATACTAGGACGTTGTTTACTGACCCATCGCTTCCTTAGACATCGAGATTTTGATAAAGCGAAAGGAGGACAAACATTTAAACATTGTAGGATATATATAAAGAAGGCTATAATTTATCATAGTTTGTCATGCTCGATGAGTTGTTAGTAGAAATCCACATCATCTTACGCCTAAAAACTCAGTTGCTCGAAAGTCGAAACAGCCACTAATTAAACGATTTCAAGTTCATTGACGCCATGTTGTACCCTACCACTTATCCCCAAACACATGCTGTTTTTTAATCCTTTGTTCAAAGTGTCGTCCTTTTGAGTTCTTCTAGGACCTGGATCAATAAAAAATGGTTGAATTTTAAGATTCGGATTCGGTTTTATGCGAATGTCATCACTTTCCTTGGATGGTCGCAGAAAAATTCCGTTTTGCAGTTCTTCAGAAGCTTCATCATCATTGAAAAGCACCTGCAATGTTGAGAGGTTGAAAATTAGATCAGGTTAATTCAATAGATCCTACATTTAAAGATCCTACATCTTTAAATGGAAAAAGCGTATCAGTATCATGACAACTTTTACTGCAATCACCCGACATCTGGGATAAAATCTAGATTTTAAGTAGGATAAACCCCGGAAACATAATTGAGACGGAGAGACTTCATGTGTTTGAGGGGGTGAAACATAAAGAATTAAAAATTTACACAGGAAATTGAATTATTGTTTTTAATGAGGGGCAGGGCAGCCATAATTGCGCTCTCATTGTATGTATGCCAGTGATAGGAGATTACACTAACAAAATTATAACCTTGCGGCCCAGCATATCAAATGTCATGACTACTTTACTACGCTTGGCTCGTTCAGCTTCTTCTATCTCCTCCCTT
This sequence comes from Haberlea rhodopensis, assembly GCA_907163345.1. Lineage (NCBI taxonomy): Eukaryota > Viridiplantae > Streptophyta > Magnoliopsida > Lamiales > Gesneriaceae > Haberlea > Haberlea rhodopensis. The sequence goes on from CAJQUN010000191.1 coordinate 549,858, forward strand.
TTTTTCCTCAGAAGTTCTTTTTCCTGAGAACAGACAACATGGATGTCAAAACTTGGATCAAATATCAAACAGCACTTGCAAGGGCTTCTTGATTTGTGCATGTACTTAAAATTACAGAAAAAAGACCTCCACTGAGAGCCAGCTACTTCCCTCCATCTCGTAGTAATCACTTTGGTCATCTATAACTGTTGTCCGAGCTGCAGAATCACGATCGTATTCAACAAGCCTTTTCGCAAATGCTTCGGCAGCCGCCTCAGCGTCTGTCATAGTGATGCCAGCTTCATCCAGACCAGCATACGTGCTTCCTTCCCTCAGCACAAGAGCACCACAAAAGTGACAAGGCCCTTCACCTTCTTGCTCACAGACTATCTTTCCACAAGATAAACAGTTGCTTACCAACCTGTGCCGACGAGCTTGACAAGAACATGGATTCCCCTTCCGATACACAATTGATCCTTTTGCAGCCTCTGCTAGGGAAACAACTTTTCCTGTCTTTTTCTTTTTGGATCTGCCCTGATGTTTAGTATGTATAGTTTGGGGTTCGGATGTCTCAGTCTTTAACAAAATGTCTTCATTTGTGGAAGCTACAGTCTCTTTCTGTGTTTTATGCTGTTTTTTAGCTGCAATAACTGCAGTCTCATCCGAACGTGGTTTGACATATGCATGAAAATTCGAAGTTGAAGTTGAAGTTGATGTGCTTGGATTGTATATATTTGATAGACCCCTCCTTTTTAAGTACTCTTCAGTTATGCTTTTTCCAGCTTCCTCACCGACAATATTCTACAGATAAAGTTGTATAAAACATATATGAAGATTTTAGAAAGATGTTGAAAGAAGTAACAATTCTCTGATATTGGAATGCTAGTAAGTAATGAAATGGTCAAGCCGTCAAGGTGAAAAGCATGATTTTCAACAAGGGCTGCAACCGAGCCAAGCTGCTAAAATCTCAACTCGAGTTTCATTTTGACCAAGTTCAAGTCAAGCTCGAGTGGCTCGAGTACTCTATTGAGCCGAGCCTGAGCATTGATGTTTCAGGCTTGAGCATGCAATATTGGCGTACCCAACAAGTACTTCAACTTTAGAAAATAATTTTTTTCTTATTTTTTGACAATATTGATTAAATTATCAATTGAACACTTAATGTATCATATATTGCATAACTTAATATTCAGTTTTATAAATTTGAAGTGCTATTTTGCAAATAAAGTTTTTAGACTCATGCTCAGCTCAAGCTCACAAAAAAAATACTCAATTGAGTTTGAGTTATATTTTGTGACAAATCTAGACTCGAGTGAACTCCCATTTTCAACTCTATGATCCAAGTATTTGTTTTTCCGATTTTTATCTATGTGGTAATGCCTTATGTTTGGACTTTGGGATTCAGCTCTTGTCCACAAAGCTCCGACAAGAAGTGTATACTAAGGATAAAACTATCTATGAAAAGTGATCTAATTGTCAGTTCAAACAAAACAGTTATGCTTATAGTGGCTTTTAATGTAGTAGCTAATTGTGGCAAACATTAGAGAACTCATTCAGCTAAGTAGTTTTGGTATCTACAATATGCTGATGACACGGTTGTACAGGGTTTTATACATTCGACTTGTGACTAGAGCAACTACAGCTGCATTACTCATCCACCATAAAGGAAAAATCTAATCTCTAAACAAGATGGAGCCGGAAAAATCATTAAATGTCAATGAGACAACAAAATGCTCTAAACTGATTGTGGTACAAATCCTTAGGACAGTTCTAGTGTGAAAAAGTTAGAGTTGGGAGGATAACAGGACATTTAGCATATTAGAAGAGAACTTAGAATTTCATCTTTGGAAGAATCTAATCAGGTTGTTTTTGTAAATATGTGGGGATTAGGGAGTGCTATAAATTAAATACCAAATTTAGTTCTAGACACACTTTTTGTGATAAACAGATATTTGTGATCTAATATAGTGTTCTTAGATTATTTGTTATAACCAATATTGTAACAAACCCAGCAGATGGCCCAGTAATAAGCCCAGGGGAAGAAAATATAGATCAAGTCAAGGCAGCCCATAAAGATAAGCCCACTACTTATCGTGTTTATCAGAGGAAAAACAAAGGCGCGTGCAAAGGGAATCAAGGTGGTTAGTCAGTTAGGACTTAGGAGAGAGAGGAAACAAAAGGAATAAAAAGAAGTGGGAAGGCGGAGGGAACAGCATTTTGCAATTTGAGAGTAAGATAGTGAGCAAGCTAGGCTTGGGCAGGGAAGGTGTTCTTCCCTGAGTAAGAGTGAGTGTTTTTCTTGTTAATGTCCTTGTAATTCAGCACTATAAACAATTTTATTTCAGTAACTTTGCTGTGTTGGTTCGGAAATTGCATCGGTAAAATCACTATTAATTGTTCCCCTAACACTAATCCATCATTCACCCGAAAAGTTGGAGGCTGCAGCATCAGGTAAACTCCAGAAACTTCAATCATGTCTGCTAATTCATTAAATATTTAAATTTGTCTACGACCTACAGTCCCTTCTTTGCTTACAGTCAAGATGAACCGAACATATTACTAGAAACACACTACAATATCTATATGAGGTCCAACAGTACTCCCAAAAAGTTGCAAAAATTTAACCATAACAACCCTCCTAACAATCAAACTTCGTCAAAACTACAGACTGATGAATCTAGCAGAGTAGTAAGTCAAATGTGGTGAGTTAATACATTTTCCGTTCACCTTTTAGAAAAACCAGACATAAACTTTGGTTTTCCTTGTCATTTCATGCCAATTGGATCTTCTTTTACAACACTACCATAAAATTCAAATTAATTGAGTTTCTCAAGCTGATCGAATATAATTAACATTTACACGGACATACAATTACAAAACAAAAAAAACAATTATCAAAAGTACAGCAACAAAGTCATGAAAACACAAAACCAAAAGGAAACTAACACACAGATTAAGTGAATTTCATACATCAAGGTATTCTTTAGCATCGAGCGGAGACGCCATCTCACAGTAGGAAACGAGTCCTGATATGATTTCCCCATCTAATTGCAGACCTGTTTCCACCTTGTTGCACAGTTCAATTAATGCCCTTTCCAACCACTGTCCTGAAGATTCCAACGCCATTTTCCCACTCTATTCGGCTCTCCTTCCTTCACTGTGGCTCAGTCGGCAAATGAAAATTACACTCCCCTCAATTTTTGCGGTAGCAAAGGTTTTTATTTCGGGTTAGAACTTAGAATCGGATTCGAGTTCTGATTACAGTACAAGGGCCTGGGGCCCGGGGCCGGGGTTGCTAAACCGGGCCTCTCAAGATAAAAATCTCTTATAAATGATTTGTTTCTGTAATTATGTTTTTCTCATTTAAATAATGTTTTTTAAATATAACTTACTATCTTTCGACTTCTTCTCCTTATTAGACATGAGATCCTGTGTTTTCAACCATGCACAGAGCGTGCACCAACACCAAAACAAATATATATGTATTCATATATACATACACATATATGTGTGTTGGTGTTGATGTACACTCGGTGCATAAAAGAAAAAACCTGAGATCTTAGGCTTTCTTGGAATTGACCAAGACATGCTGCCGAAAAAATTTAACCGAAGATGCATGTTCCTGAGATGAGGCTGTGGATTCTAGGATTTTTAGGGTTTGGTTGATGCTAGGGAGTAGGAATAGCAACGGGGTGGGTATGTGACGGGTTTGGTCAATCCCAGGACCCGCTCCACTACACATAAAACCCGGACCCGCCCCGCCCCGGTTCCAAATTTTTTTTTCTTAAAAAAAAAATTTAGCTAGAAATCAATTTTGAAACACCAAAGTTGAGTTTTGTGATTAAATTTCATGTTTTCTCTAGTAAATATTTATAATAAGCATTGTAAAACTATCTTTAAGCTACTAAATATTTATTAATTACTATTATTTCCTTCAAAATGTCCAATTTCTTTAACATGAACACATGAATTTTGATATAAAATTAAATAATGACATTTTATTATTCAATCAAAGAAGTAAAATGTCACTCCCCGAGATCGGAGCGCATGACACCGGCGTTGATTCCAAACATTAATTCAAAATTAACAAGCCCGTGTACAGATCTATTGTCACGCCCCGAGACCGGGGTCAATAACACCGGCATTGATTTCCATTACAACTAGGAAACCAATAAGCCTCGTAATATCATAACAACTGAAAAGCCAGTCTTTTTCCACAAAAATAAAAACCATTGTCTTTACAATGAATAAAGAAATACGGAATTAAAAACTTAACAACTGAATAATTAAAATTGTCTTAAAACTGGAAAACTTGAAAACATAAAAGATCTTGATTTACGCAGCGGACTTGATTTCACCAACCCCAAAATTGGTGCTCTTCTTCTTGCTCTAATTCTTCTTCGGCTTTATCTGGGCATGTAGAGTAAGGGGTTGAGTGCTTTGGAAAACACTCAGCAAGTGGGGGACAATCGATATCATACATATACATAATTTTCATAAACTTGGATCATAAAACTTGCATAAACCAATATGAATGTATCTTAACATACTTGATTTGCCCTTACGAGCCATGACATAACATATCGTTTCATAAACTTAAGCACAGTAAAGCATCTAATCTCCTCTTGGTACTGATATCAGTCTCTAGACTTATCCCTCCTAGAGATGAGGTCATAACATCGGCTAACCCACGAATAAAGGGTCTGGATAATCCAGAAACAACGTATTACCACCGTATAAGGTTCTTTTAGCGGTTACACCCCACCGCATCAGGGTCATGGGGATCCAAATCCAATTAGATTTCGAGTTTAACGTGCTTACAAAATATACTTTCATAATTTCAACATAATACATATCGATTGGGAATTTAAAAACATACATAGTATTTTTGAAAACGAAACGAATACTTAACAAAAGCCCACTTACAGTGCTTGGTATCGTGCTTGATTGATCAAAGGTATGAAACAATTTTTATTCTTATCTCCTTGGCTTTCGAATTAACACGATAAGAATGTCCAAAACTTGAACCAACTTCTGGAATCCTTCGGACAGAATCCTCAACCAAATTCCAACAAAAATCTTGGTTGCACTTCGATGGAGCAAAGTGTTGAAACTTGGCTAAGATATACAAAGGTTGCTTCTCGGAAACTTGCTGGAAAAAGGGAAGGGATTTGGACAGATTTGTATCCAAACTTGGTGGTTTAATATCGAGGTGTTCAGACTTTCGAGACCAACAGAATTTGTGGAGAAGTTTTCTGTAACTTGCTTCCAAAACTCACACAGATTCTGTTTTGAAAAGTTTATGGCAACACCGCAAAAGCTATTGCTTGATCTCGGTGATGATTGCTTGATTTAATTCGAAGGATTTTGGATTGAATAGTTTCGAGAGTTGCTTGCTGAAAGGCTGCTGGAAAGAGGCTGAGGTTGCGGCTTCTGTATGTGAAAAGAGGTGACATATTTGATCTTATATAATGGCTTGAAGGAGATGGCTTGTGATGGACAAACTACTACCTAGGTTGGTTCTATTTATAGATGAAGGTGGAGGCCAAGTTTAAGGTGAAGATCAGATTCTGTTTTTCGAAAATATCAGCTGGAGGAGAGGTTGGGGGTTTCGAAATTAACCAGTCTGAATCGATGAAGTTCTTCGAAGAATTAGGCTGCTGTTTTATGCTAAATTTCTGGAGTTTTTATGGTTGAAAATTCTTGACAAACAAGTCCAAAGTTTCGAGATTTGTAGCTGGTTAGAAAAGGAGTTTAAGTGGTTGAATTTCTTTGGATTATACTAAACAAACTTTTAAAAAAAAACTGGACTTGATATGAGGCTGAAGCTCGGCTCTTGATGTGCTGAAATCATGAGTGTTTTGATCTTATTTATTAAGTTTTGATGGGTCAAGATATGATACACTTATATCCCTACTAGAACTCTAACTCATCCTTTAGAGTTTTAATAATACTAAAACACTTAATTATCTAATTAACAATTAGAGTTTTAATATGAATAAAGTACCTTAAGTAAGATTTGATCAAATCTTGGGTTAAATTCTCGGGTTTTACATGTATGATAAAAACCAGTCTATTTATTCCATAGAAAATAATAATCGTCTTTTACAATTGATATTACAAAATACAATTGTCTCGGATTAAATCAAATATGCGGAAGCGTAAATAAAACTAATAAATTCTTGAAGGTTCTTCGTGGATCACCATCTCCAAAATTGTTCTTGTAATTCTTCCTCGATCTCTTCTTTTCGTCTTTGTCTGGGAGGGGAGGTAAGTGGTGAGTATTTGAGAAAATACTCAGCAAGTAGGGGCCGATTGAACATAGTAAAAACACATATATTTTCATAGCAAAAATCATTTTAAACATTTCTTTATCAGATCCATAGATCTTGGCATATAAACACATTTCTTACTCATAAACACATATCTCCACATGTTCACATATCGACTTATTGGATTCAAGAGGTGGCTCCCGTGGTATAGCACTTTGCTCTTAAGGATCAAGAGTGACTCCCATGCATGTGGCACGCGCATATCATGTAGCACTTTGCCCCGCTGAATCAAGTGGTGTCTCATACACACGTAGCACTTTGCTCCGCAAGGTCCTTTCATTCATGATCATGTCACATACTTGTTTAGATTTAAAAACATACTTTTCATAATGTTGTTCAATCGAAATTTAAAACATACATAAGGTTTGAAAAACGAATGGAATGATAGCAAAAACCCACTTACAGTGTTGAATAACCGAAGCGAGATCCGAGTTGAGAAATTGGTGTGAAACTCCTCCTCTCTTCCTTGAAGCTTTCGAAAATGAGTGTGTGTATGTGAGGTTTTTTCGAAAATTTGATGATGATAGGATCACTTTTTCATTTATTTATGGTATGATATATAATGAGTTTAATGTGGTGGAATGGTTTAATTAAGGTTCCTAAAATTTGGCCATTAGAGTCATGATTTGAGCCAACCAATGATTGGGTGTCATCAAGGTAATGAATGGATGAATGGTGTGGCAATTAAGTGGGAATACAATTAGGAGTAAGGTGATTCAATGTAGGAGGATTTTAATTTGGATCCCTAAACTTTGGCCATACGATTGAATAAGATAATGGTAATGTCATAATTTGATCATGCAATTAAATGGATACCAAGATTTGGGCATGTCACTTGAATGAATCAATTAAATGAGGCAAAATGAATAAAGGATTTTGAGTATTTAATGTAGAAGAATTATTTGACCATACCAAAACTTATGCCCTTTAATGACACAATTTGAGCAAGATACTAAATGTCATTAATTGAGATTGAATGATAGCATTTGATAGGGTTAAATATATTAAATGGTGACATGATTGAGTAATACAATTGAATGATCTTGAATGACTAATGTTATGATTTTAGCAAGACATTGATGACTCTCACAATTTGAAAAGGAAATTGATTAGGCAAATTTTGGGGTCTTCACATAAAATGTATAATCAATATAAAAAAATTAAAAATGTATAGCGGGGTGGGTCCGGGGCGGGTTCGGCCAATTCCAGGACCCTCCACCCGCTTCCAAACCAAGTTGAAGCGGGTCCAGACCCACCCCGACGGGGCGGGTTCAATGCGGGTCCGGGTCTGGACCCGTCCCATTGCCATCCCTACTAGGGAGGATCAACCATTAGATGAGAATATTCATATATAAGGATTGTTACCCTTCATATAACACAGCACGTCAGGGTAGCAATTATTCAACCAATTTTTATGTTGTAAATCCGAAAAATTTATTAAAATTAACTTTGATTTTATGAGATATGAGGATGTACAAATGACATTGTGAGCCAATATGTAACGTTTGATAATGAGAATCGTGGCCTATAAGAACATTGTTTATTCACTTACTAAATTACAAAACATGTATTTTCAAACCATAACTAAGAAAAATTAATCAAATAAATCATGAACAGTGCTACGAGCTTATTATTATAATAATATACTTATATCACTATTTTTCATATCAGTATCTTCCATAAAATAATCTTTTAAATGAAAATCCATTAAACTTTGATTTTAACTTAAAAATTAGTTCATTATTGCTATATGAAATATTTTTTTTTTAAAAATGAATTTTTGTTGGATTTATTTCGTTCAATAAATCGTAAATCGCTCAAATACTATAATACTTGTCTTGATATTTTATAAATATGCTTAAAATTACTGAAGCACAAAACCAAGTTCCAATATTTTTTGAGATGAGTTTGAAACAAATAAATTGAGCTCGAACTCGAATATAAAATTGAGCTGAATTTGATCCAAAACTATTTAGTTTTGAGCTTTGTGCTCGATTTCATATAGGGAAAAAAATTGAATTTCGAGCTCAAAGATAGAAAATAAATAAAGTTGCATTATTCGATTTGTTTGTAGTTCTAAAATTCAGAAGATCAAAGTTGGCGACAATTCAAATTCTGATATTTAATTGGATTCATGATCCAAAAGAAAAATGATTGGAGCCTCCGGTATTAGCAGTATGATAAAGACTCGTGTTCATTTTTGATACGACTCGGGTTCGAATCCAAGCAGTGCCCAAAAATATTTACAAAAATCCATCTCCTTGTATAAAATAAAAAATAAAAAAGTAAAATGTTTGGAACCGTTGGATAGCCATGGGAAGATGATGATGTTTTTGGACTAAACCATTATAATATGGGCCGAACTCATTGGCTAGGTCAAGTATATGAGTTTATGGGCCGGGGCAATTGGATCGGTACGTGGGTTTGAAAACCTAGATTTGAACTAAGAGAGGTCCTTGTATGGTTATTTTGTGTTTGTAAATATTTTTTAGAAGTTATTATCTGTTTTTCAAATTAAAAAAATAGATTTTAGCTGTTTGATTTTCTTGCTTTTGCTATTATTTATCTAAAAAATCAGGTAAATGCAAAAACAGAGAAGTAAGTAATGATATGTTTTTGGTTGCTTTAAGTTGATCGGTAACAATTTTATAATTATTTGAAGTTCATAAAACTGTTTTTTTTTATTTTAATAACAAATAATTAATAATTTTACTTAAAACAACTTTTTAACTTTAAACAAAAAATAATATAAAAGTATTTTGAATAAACAAATGCAAACATAATTTTTGAATTTAAATATCACTGGGTTATATTTCTCGTGTTTTCGTTAGTTCATTTGACTTTTTTCTAAAAATATATTGGGGTTCAATCCATATTTTTTTAAAAAATTATTAATTAGATTTGGATACACTTGAGTTTAGTTTGTCAATAAACTAAAATTTTGCAAGTATATAATATTTTCTCATATAAAAATTCTTGTATGTTTGTGACAATGTGGATGCTTTCTGTCCAAAATATATGACGTCATATACGTACCAATTTTAACAATTCTTGGACTTTCTAGCCTGATATGTACATTTCTTGAACCATGCAAGCGTTTTTGTATCCCTTTTGTATAGCGATAGACATCCAAATAAATACGTTAAAGACAACATAAATTAGTTAATTCGTTTGTCATTGGGGACGAATGTATGTGTTGGGTGGGGCAGTTGAACCCCATAAATAAATTTTTTTATAAAATTTAAAAAATTAAATTTGTCCAAAAAAATTGTATTTTGTCTTCTCTAAAATTATATTTTGACTCGGTATAGCCCTTCATTTTTTATGTTATTATTCGTTCCCATCCTAACCAGAAGTTATTCGACCTTGTTTGTCATGTAGTTTAAGTACACGTACAAAAATTGCATGACATGCAATAGCTAGAAGTCGTCATATATTTTGATGAAACTTTGTGGTCAAGCAAAAGAGTATGCCCGCACGTGCCACCAACAACGTACACATATACATGTATATACATATATATTTATGTCTTTTGATTTTTACAAACACACGATCTATATAAATATTTTTCTTAGAATACAATACATGTACGTAAGCATTCTTCAACTTTGTAATATCTGTCGAGTAAATTGGGAAGAGATATACATATTAAAAATCACTATGGAAGAGAAAAATGCATTTGACTTTTGAGAGGTTAAAAATGATTTATAAAAAAAATAATATTAAGCAAATGACCCTATAATTTAAAATAGGTTGTTAAAATTTATATTCACCCCTAACCAAAATATATACAACTTCTTATCTCAGAAATTGATTGATCAGCTTTTCAGATAAAAAAAATAGATTTTGGTTGTTTGATTTCCTTATTTCTTTCTTATTACTTCTCAAAAAAAAAAAGTGAAAACAGAAGCAAATAATGATATATTTTTGGCTGTTTTAAGTTAAACGGTGACAATTTATTACAAAATGAACTTTATTAACATGTTTTTTTTAATATCAAATATTTAATTCCTTTGCTTAAATGTAATTTTTCCAACTTTAAGCAAAAACAACATAAAAATATTTTAATAAGCAATACAAAACATACACTAAGTAGCATAAGTGGTGAAATTTTTTGAAATTTCTTGTATTTTCTATATTCATGTTTTTTTTATATATTTGTGGTGTGATATATGACAACTCTCAAACAAAACATGTTATTAATTAATTCTTAGAGATTTGCATAAAAAATTCTATACAACTTTTTGTAAGCTATATATTGTCCATATAGACCCTCAGTATCTCAGATCTAAGTGGAAAAACAGAATTCTTATAGTCATACCATATCAGATAAGATCATATCGATTAATATTGTCTAAAATTAAGATTAAAAACAATCTATTTGTTCAAGCTTTACCTTTTTTCACCTGATAATCTTATTAAGAATACATGTGGTTCAAACCCAAAACTAATTGGTAATGAGTGGAGCAGCCTATGTATCTTATAAAGAGCTAACATAGCTTGTAAATTCTCATAATTTGGGACAACTCTCAATACGTCCCCTCACGTGTCACATTATATAAGTCAAACATGTGGATTGATAACGCAGGAGACGGTGAGCATGCGAGCGGAATAACAAATCATATGAAAAGCTTGTTCTGATACAATGTTAAGAATAGATAGGGTTCCAACTCAATACATATTAGTAATGAGTGGAGTAACCATATATCTTATAAATAACTAATATAGCTTGTAAATTCTCAATATCAGATAACTCTTCACACATCTTGTGTTCACGAATAAAATGTATTTTTTATGAACACTGTTTGAACAGGGTAGGGAAGATCAGTATTAAAGACATGCAAATTAAATTTTTTGTTGTCGACAAAAGTGTCAATTCAAATTATGTGCCTAATAACAACCTAGCTCGGTTTAATTTCTTCATCGCGCCGCAAATATGGACATTAAGGGCATTGTAGACCCGGCACGATCTATAATTGCCTTCTCTACGTGTCTATAAGAAGTTCAATGTGGTGCACCCTTCGCTTGAGGCTACTAGAGCAGGCCCTATTGACAACACAAAATCAAATACAAGTTTTAATAATTTTAGGGATTATGCTTATTCGGTCGTCACAATCAATTCATCGTTGGTTAGGCTTCTTGTTGTGGTTATATGTTTGTGTAATATCTAAAACACACGTAAGAAGATTTATGGTGAATGTCTTCAAAGGTATCGTACCTAAAGACAGCATCAAAGACGGTTATTCAGGGATGTTTGTTGCTTAAATATCCCTTTGTTGCTTAAATTAGAGCAGTTAGGATTTTGCTGAAGTTGAAACCATCAAAATTAGTTTATATATTTTCACAAATTAAAATAAATGCGACAAGCCCGATTCTTTTTCTAATATTCTTATTGATTCTAGAAAAAAAAATGGTGTTTAGCCCACTCTGTTCCTGCTGGTTGATGGCATTCTATCACGACTCAAGCTGTTGTACGTAGCACTTTTTAAACTAATTCAAATATCTGTAGCACCTTATAAACTAATTCAAATTGAAAGAATCTATGGCCCCTCCCTAATTATAGTACTACAATCCATATTAATAGTCAAGCTAACAATGATGCTTGCTAATCTTACCACTAACTAAGCACCTAAATAAGGATATACATAAATACAATTGAACCATGATGCTTGCTAATTATACCACTACTAAGCAACTAAATAAGGATATACATAAATACAATTGAATGAAGAATATTGACTTTGACTAATATTCTAACACTCCACCGCACTCGAAACGGGAGGTTTACGTACACTGAGTCTGTCCCGAAAATCTTCGAATAATACCAAAGGAAGACCCTTCGTAAAAATATCGGCAATTTGATAATGGGATGGGACGTGGAGGAACGTACGTGCCCGCGCGCAACTTTCTCTCGAACAAAGTAAACGTCCATCTCTATATGTTTCGTGCGTTGATGTTTCACGGGATTTTCGGATAGCTAAATTGCGCTCACATTATCACAATAAACCAAGGTTGCTTTTTGAATCGGGCAATGAAGTTCTAACAATAAATTTCGCAACCAACATGACTCTGAAACGACATTTGTGACTCCCCTATATTCGTCCTCTGCACTAGAACGTGACAATGTAGCTTGACGTTTGCAGACCATGAGACCAAATTATCACCAAGAAACACACAATATCCCGACGTCGATCGTCGCGTATCCGGACAGCCACCCCAATCAGCATCTGTGTACGATATGAGAGTGGATGTCGAAGAAGGATAAAGATGGATACCATGATCGAGCGTCCCATGGATATATCTCACAATGCATTTAAGCACATTCATGTGTTCTTCCCGTGGATCATGCATGAAGAGACACACTTGTTGTACCGCATATGTTATATCAGGCCGCGTAAATGTAAGATACTGAAGAGGCCCGGCAAGACTGCGATAGTAAGATGGGTCCGTGCAAGGCTGACTAGTATTGGTACCAAGCTTAGGTGTGGTGTCAACTGGAGTCAAAAAAGGTTTACATGAGGACATTCCGGCTCTTTCAATAATTTTAGCGGCATAATTGCGTTGCGAAATAAATAGACCACTCTTATGATGTGTGACAGCAATACCCAAGAAATAGCTTAAAGGTCCCAAGTCCTTCATAGCAAATGCCAAACCGAGCATAGATATAATAGACTTGCGGAGAGTATCGGAGGAAGCTGTCAAGATAATATCATCCACATATAACAAAACGTAAGCCATATCATTACCACGACGAAAGATAAAGAGGGAGTGATCCGACTTGCTGTGAGAGAATCCAAGGGAAGAAACATAGTCCCAAATCTTTTGTACCAGGCCAGAGGAGCTTGTTTCAACCCGTACAAAGACTTCTTCAACAAACAAACATGATTCGGAAAATCCCGGTTCCGAAAACCCAAGGGCTGATGTATGTATATTGTTTCTTTAAGTTCTCAATGTAAGAAAGCATTTTTCACTTCAAGCTGGTGAATGGGTCATGCTTTAGAAATAGACAAACTAAGCACAGTTCGTATAATCGCGGGTTTGACAACCGGACTAAAAGTCTCGCCATAATCAACGCCGACATGTTGAGTTTTTCCATCACCTACAAGACGGGCTTTATGCCTCTCAAAAGAACCATCAGATTTTTCTTTATGAGTGAATATCCACATATAACGAATTATATTAACACCAGCTGGACGAGGCACCAACTCCCACGTCCTATTATCAATATGAGCATTAAATTCATCAGTCATAGCCATCTTCCAATTCGGGTCATCAAGAGCACAGGGTTACGGGGTAGGGTGATTTAGTATTGTTTACATGGAGATTAAATTGATTTTTCAGTTTAAAAATTCCATGTTGACTACGCGTAACTGGACGTGTATTTGGAAGATCAGTGGGCTGGAAATTTATTGGAGCAGGCTGGTGTTGGGAATTCGTGGGCTGTGGATGGGGTAGTGTGCTAGAATGTGGATCCCAAAAAGTTGGGCCTGGAGAGTGAGGAGGTGGGCGAGAAGGAGGACTCGGCGATTGGGCCAAAGGAGATTGAGTGGCTGGCGAGTTTGGGACCTGGTATTGGGCCGGAGGAGACTGGAGCGGCTGGGTCCAATGGGCAGTCATATATGGAGTTGGGTTAGAATCCAGGAACTCATAGGAATGAGTAGGGGCGGAGTTTAATTTTGAAAAAGGGAACTGAGTTTCGTCAAATAAAACGTGACGACTAATGATGATTTTACGAGAGGATAAATCATAACATTTGTAACCACGATGATTCGACGGGTATCCTAAAAAGACACACGTAGTTGAACGTGCTTGGAGTTTATTTATGGTGGTTAAAGGAAAGAGGGGGTAGCACAAACAACCAAACACTTATAGGTGGGTGTAAGTTGGGTCGTTTTGATATAGGATTTTTAGTGGAGATTGGTAGGCTAAATTTTTGCTAGGAAGAATGTTAAGGAGATATGTTGTCATTTGTAACGCGTGATGCCAAAATGAAGATGGTAGTGAGGAATGGGCTAGTAATGTACTCACAATGTTGTTAATGGTTCGGATTTTTCGCTCAGCTTTCCCATTTTGAGAGGATGTACGAGGACAAGAAAGGCGAAACGATAAACCATTATGTTGACAAAAGTCCCTAAAAGGTTTATTATCAAACTCCCTCCCATTATCACATTAGATGTTTTTTTATTTCTCTTTCAAATTGAGTACGGACAAATGCTCTAAATGCCAAAAATGTGGAATAAACATCAGATTTTTTAGACAAAGGGACTGTCCATAAAAAAATTAGAATAATCATCCAACAAAAGTAGATAATAGCGATGGCCCGAAGAACTCAAAACAGGAGATGTCCAAAGGTCACTATGAATAATGTCAAATGGCAGGAAAATGTACGAAGTAGAAGCAACAAATGGTAACTTAACATGTTTGCCGAGAGAACAAGCATGACAAATATTAGAGCTAAGTCTTTGATCACACTTGATCAATTTATGTTGCCTAAGAGAATTAAAAATAGGTGCCCCTGGATGTCCTAAACGGTCATGCCAAAGAGTTGGAGAAATAGCGGCGAAGGTGGATGGGACGGCTGGACTGTAATTGGTAGTGGTGATGGGATAAAGGTGGCCCCGGCTTTCACATCTCATTAGACGCGTCCCCGTGTAAAATCCTTCACAGAAAACCCAAAATGATCAAATTCAACAGTAACAGAATTATCAGTTGTAAATTTTCTAACTGACACAAGGTTTTTAATGATTTGTGGGGGCATGGAGGACATTTTTTAAAGCTAAGGGGGGGTTAGGTGGGGATAATTGTGTATGCCCGAAGCCACGAATAGGAATCGAATGACCATTACCAACAAGAATTCCAGTATTATTGCTCGAATTGAAAAATGACGTGAGATTACCTGACGCAGATGTCATGTGGGATGTGGCACCGGTGTCCGTGTACCAATTTGCGTCGGGCAGATTAAGTCCAAGAGTATGCATTGCGGCCTCGATATCAATTGGAGAAGGTGAGCCGACGACTAGTATGCCTGGTTAGGTCTGGGTCCAAAAATACCAGACTGCTGCCTTGCTGGATCAAAATTGGGCCTGGCCCAATTTGGAGGAATAAAAGGGTATGGAGTAGGTGGTAGGGCCTAAGGCCAATTCCATCCCCCACTGCTGTTGTGCACCAGCGCCGCTTTTCCAGGGAGGATGTGCCCATGGCGGAGGCGGGCTGGAGGATGGCGACCCACCACCGCGACCCCCTGAATTTGGGCCACCGCCGTGGCCACCTTCTTTCCCACTGTTTCGACCGCCAGAATTGATACTCCGAGTTTTCCCTTTATTCCGATTTTGGCCCTTTCCACCATTGTTATGAGCGTTGGAGGATGAGTTGTCGGAAAAAGTTTCCGACTCGGTGTTATCACGAGCAACCATGGCCGCGCCCGTAGTAGAAGCTTTCTTATTCAACCCGGCCTCTTCAAGAGTGACCATTGACCGAGCTTGATAGAAAGGAGGCAGAGGATTGCTTTGACGGATCAACGTCACGACTCATTGTAGGCGTCGGCGAGGCCTGCCACCAATTGAAGAACCAGGCGTTCATTAATGACCGGCGCTCTGACATTTTTGAGTTAATCGGAGAGCTCCTTGAGTCGTTGGCAATAAGTGGACGCCGTGGGGAAATCCTCCATGTTCGTGCGAGAAAAATCTTGCTCAAGAGTGATGGCACGTGAATTTTTATTGTCCTCGAATATGTCACGCAGTCTATTCCAAGCTTCCATGGCCGTACAATCTGGTTCGAGAATGGTGTGAAGGAGATCGGTGGAAATCGTGGCGTAAATCCACCCAAGCACCGTAGCATCGAGAGTTGCCCATAACTCAATCTCATCATCGGTGGTAGGCACCTTCTCGTTGCCTTTTGCCGGAGGGATGATGTGATGAAGGACACGATGTGATTTAGCGTGGACCTTAAACAATTCCGCCCACATACCGTATTGAACATTCTCCAATTCGAGAGTAATGGATATGTTATTTTTTATATTGGAAACGGCAAGAGCCGGGTGAAAAGACGATTTGGAGGAGGTCATTGTTCGTCGGAGACGAAATAGGGGTGGACGATATCTAGAGATGAAGCAGCGGAAGAGGAGAATGGTTTGGAAAGAATTGCCTTAAGCTTTGATACCATGAAAGAATCTATGACCCCTCCCTAATTACAATACTTACAATCCATATTAATAGCTAACCACGATGCTTGCTAATCTTACCACTAACTAAGCACCTAAATAAGGATATACATAACAACGTCATTGTTGCAATTTAATCCATCGATCCACGGTATCAAGATTCTAGAGGTCATTCCAATATGTCAAAATGTGGCTCTCGGGCATGTAAGATTTAGCCCACTCTGTGTCCAGCTGGTTGATGGCATTCTATCACAACTCATGCCCTAAGTTAGTTTTAGGCCTAAACATATCCAAACTTTGCACTATAGGTATACAAGAAGGTACTTGCATTTTATAGAATAAGTCAAACACCTCTCACAATCCGATATAGAACAATGTCGTTATAATTTTTGTAAATATGACAAAGATTAAGTATTTAACTGTTCTCTAGTGCAGTGGAGCCACCGTTGAGCTAATGTGGTCTCCAACAACGGCGGATTCAGGAAAAAAAGTTTGAGGGTACGAATTTTTTTTATAATACGGTTAAAAAAATTTTAGAGGTGCAAAAAAACAAAAAATCAAAAAAATAAGGTTAAAAAACAAAATTAAAAAAAAAAGGTTTTTTTTTATAAAAAAATTTTTTTGGTGGGAGGGGCCGCTCCTCCTATGTCCGCCTCTGAGCTTCAGCCCCATGTAATATTTCGAGGGGAAAAAAAAATTTAGTGTGAATTTTAATGTTAATTTTCAGAAATATTATTCTTTAGTCCAACCCTCTAAATCGGCGTAGCTCTCTAGCCCTTTAGCCCTATCTAATCTGACGAACCCCAAATAATTTTAGTTCATGACTCCGCCCCATAGTGCAATAGTTAATGATTAAAATTACCATGCTTCACGTTTTATTAAATTTTTTTTGTAAAGGAGACAAGTAAATGTGAAAACAATATGCAAGCTTCATTCTATTTAAGGCACTTGACATTAATATATGTGTACAATGTATTGCAACACAACATAATATGGATCTAAAGTCCTTGAGTTTGGTGAGACGTTTGACCTTAAGAAAAGACCCATGAGAGTTATAAAGTTGACCTCCTTACCCAAACTCGGATTATTCTTTTATGTATCGAAGAGACTCATACACATCACATATTCAAACATATACATGCATATAAACGAATAATCCCAAAACCCACAATCTATATTGATGTAATAATTAGTTTAGCCGACACGCCGTAACTCTTTCAGTTTGTAGAAATTTTAAAATGTAAGAAAATGTTAATCCACTTGTTTTGATGTGTGTAGGACGCCGCTTCGAGATGAGGATAACCGGTTCTTATGGTAATCCAAGAACTACAGAACATCAACTTGGAATCTTCTACGATCGTTGATTGGCAAAATATCCCTGTCCTTTCTCTGTCTTGGAGACTTTAACGAGATCACTAGCATCTCTGAGAAGTTGAGAGGAGCAATATTTACGCCACTTTCTTGATTTTATGCAATTTCTGGTAGACAAAAAAAATAATAAGAAATTTAAGGAATGTTATGTTAAATTTATTTTTGTCTGCTGTGTTTGATGTGGTACAGTTGTTAATAATTATTTAATCAATATAATTGGTATGTGGAAAAGATTATACGAGACATCAATCTTTGGATGATTCATCAATTCATACATAAAGTGAAAACAGCCAAACTGATTGGCTGATATTTTCAATATTAAAATTATTTGGTTTGTTTTGTCCCTTTGCATCCAAGTTTAAAATTTAATTTCAAAAAAAAAAAAAACTAAACATATAATAGTTCGTGTTGACCTTTTCTTTTCCATAACTCGTCGCTTTACTTGCAATAATTATTTATATGGAGAATAATATTTTTTTATAATTACTAAATAATTATAATACTAGATGATTAATACACACACAAACACAATGAGTTTGTTGGGTTTTGGCCCATTACCATTTTATTTGTCTGATGGGCTTTGGCCCCTCTCCCTATTACCCTTAACCGAGCCCCTTTACCTTTCCCCTTCACCCTTGCTCTTCCCTCTCCAGAAGCTTCGAACGCCTCTTCGGCTGGATCAATTCTTTGGGACTTGCACCCTCCTCTTCGTCTCCCTCGGTGCCTTTATGTTGGCATGGTTCATGATGAGGTACAGAACACTGAAACCCGAAAATTACTCTGTGTATTTTCGTTGCCTACCCCTTTCCTTTGTGTCCCTGTTCCAGTGGTGGTTGGCCGTGAGTTTTGTGCTCCGGTCGTTGGGTGGTTCCCGTCGCTGGCCGTGTGAAAAGCTTGGTGCTTTTGTGGCTGTGTGCACGGCTGTGCTCTCGGGCAGTGCTTCGGGCAGCGTTCGGGCTGTGTGCTTCGGGCAGTGCTCTCGGGCAGTGTGTGTCTCCATCTGTTGGATACGATACCTTGGTTCCTCGGTGACGACGTTGATTGGATACCCAGCTCGACCTGAGCCCTAATTCCTTAACTCTTGTTTGCATTTCAGTTTAATTGATTTATATTGAATTGTATACTTTGAGTGCTTTGTTTCTTGATTGCAGGTATCAATCGGGATTGAAAGCGGAACGTACACCTAACAGTGGTATCAGAGCGTTCCGTGCCTGGTGGAGTGCTCGGTTGACCTCAGGCAGTGCTCTTTTGGACTCGGGCAGTGTTCGGTGGACTTCGGGCAGGAGCAGTAGGCTTCGGGCAGACCTCGGGCAGCGACTGGTGTGCTCGGTGGTCTCGGGCAGTGGTTTGGTAGGGCTTCGGGCAACGGCAGTAGGCTTCGGGCAGCGGCTGGTGAGCTCGGACAGCTACTGGAATCTCGGGCAGATTCCGGGCAGGCGCTTCGGTGCTTCGGGCAGTGTGGTTTCGTCACCCCAGAGCTTTGTCTCTGGGTAGTAAGTGATTATTCTAACCCTTTAATCATTTTTTACTATCTTGTTTCTAGGTGTAATTGTGTCCCTTACCCGTAGGAAAATCTCAATCTGAAGCCCCATGCTCGTACACCGTTGAGTGTATTGTGATCTTGTGGGTGATTGCGATTTTTCCTTCCCTTAGCTTGGTTAATTCTTTCATTGTGTTTTGTGTGCCTTGTGGTCCTTGCTTCTGCTGTTTGGTTGTTGAAATTGTGTGTGCCTCTCTGCTTAGTTGTGATGGCCTCAATTTCTGGATATAACCTTGAACCGTTTAATGGAAAATCTGATTTTTCTATATGGCAACAAAAGATGAAAGGAATTTAATACAACAAAAAGTATTTAAAGCTATTGACGGTAATTGGGCTGAGAACATTACTACTGCTAAGAAACTTGAAGATGACGAATATGCTTATTCTTCTATTATCTTGAACTTGTCTGACTCTGTGCTCAGGAAGTATGGTAAACTATCATCTGTTAGAGAACTTTGGGAAAAATTAGAAGAAATGTTTACTGAAAAATCTTTGCCTAGTAAACTTTTCTTATTGGAAAAATTTTTCAGATTCAAGCTAGACTTGAACAAAGACGTAGATGAGAATTTAGATGTGTTTACTAAGTTAATTCAAGATATTAAATTGACAGGAGATAAGAACATTGACGACTATTCACCTATTGTTCTTCTAAATGCTATTCCTGAGAATTATAGTGATATAAAATCCGCCATTAAGTACGGTAGAGATTCTATTACATTGGTTACTGTAATGAACGGCTTGAAAAGCAAGGAATTAGATTTAAAAGTTAACAAAGGTAATAGGCAATCCTCTGGTGAAGTTATGCATGTTCGTGGTAGATCACAACATAGGCATAATAACAATAACAAATATCAAAAGGTGATAAAAGAGGAAAGAGTAAGGCTAGATCGAAATCTAGGTCTAGTAAAAGAAAATGTTACAATTGTGGGGACCCTAATCATTTCATAAAAGATTGCCCTAAAAAGAAAAACCAGAATAAAATTGGGAATCAGACAAATGAACAAGCAAACAATGCTTCTACCTCTGGGGAAAACATGGGGGATATTTTTATGGTGACTGAATTATGTGATTCTGTGAACTCTGTGCTTTCATTACCTGTGTGTGAAAATGAATGGCTTGTTGATTCAGGTTGCACTTATCACATGACACCACTTAAAAATTTGTTTTCTAGCTACAGAGAAATTGAGCATGCTTCTGTTTCTATGGCCAATGAGAAATTGTGTAAAGTTTCTGGTATTGGTGATGTTTGTCTGAAATTTGAATCTGGCTATTCTGTGACTTTGAAAGATGTTAGACATGTTCCTGCTTTGTGCAATAACTTGATGTCCTGTGCAGCTTTAGAGTCTGATGGTTATGAGGGTAAATGGGGAAATGGTTGCATGAAAATTATGCGGGGGTCTTTGGTAGCTTTTAAAGCTGAGAATAGGAGGAATTTGTATGTTTACAAAACCGTCTGTGATAAAATCTGTGCTAATTCTGTGTCAGATGATTTAACTGATTTATGGCATAAAAGGTTAGGTCATATGAGTTCTAAAGGATTAGAGATTTTACACAAAGATGGTTGTTTTGGTAAGGATAAATTGTCTTGCATGACTTTTTGTGATTCCTGTGTGTTAGGCAAACAACAAAGAGTTAAATTCCCTATCTCCCCTTCCCCCAATGTGACTAAGTGTTCTGATATACTTGAATACCTGCATGCTGATGTTTGGGGACCTTCACCTGTCCCAACTCAAGGAGGTAATATGTATTTTTTGTCTATCATTGATGACTACTCTAGAAAAGTGTGGATTTTTCTAATGAAGAATAAATCTGATGTTTTTGATAAGTTTAAAAACTGGAAGATTTTAATTGAAAACCAAACTGGAAAAAAGATTAAACGGCTTAGGACAGATAATGGAATGGAATTCTGCAATATCTTGCTTGATGACTTGTGCTGTGAATCTGGGATTCTGAGACACAAGACTGTGCCCTATACTCCCCAGCAAAATGGTGTTGCTGAGAGAATGAATCGAACTTTACTCGAGAGAGTTAGAAGTATGCTTGCATCTTCTGGACTCTCAAAGAAGTTCTGGGGCGAAGCTGTCGTTACAGCTTCTTATTTGATAAATAGATCCCCTTCCGTGCCTTTGAATGGTAACTGTCCTGAAAGTGTTTTTTCTGGTAAGCAATTAGATTTTTCAAATCTGAAAGTGTTTGGTTGTTCTGCATTTGTGCATAGGAAAGGAGACAAACTTGAACCTAGGTCAGTTAAGTGCGTCTTTCTTGGTTATCCTGAGGGTGTAAAAGGATATAGGCTGTGGTTAAGATGTGAACCTGGTTTTAAAACTATTATAAGTAGGGATGTCATTTTTAATGAATCTGAAATGCCTTGCTTGCTTCCATCTTTGCCTGAATCTGACTGTGTGTCTGAGTCTACACCGAGCAAGGTGGAGTCTTTGCCTATTGTTACCCCTGTTATTGAAAACGATGTGCTCCCTAATATGAATCATGAGAACTTGCCTGTTAATGAACCTGATTTGCATGAAAATGTTGACGAACATGTGCATAATGAATTGGTTGCTGATGAACATGAAGATCTGCATGATTATATGTTGACTAGGGATAGAGTTAAGCGAAATGTGAAACAACCTGCTAGGTTTAATGATTTTCACCTCACATCGCATGTTTTCAATATGTTTGAGTCTATTGATAATTGTGAGCCTAAGACCTATAATGAAGCTTTGAAATCTAAAAATGATGTGCATTGGCTTAGTGCCATGAAAGATGAAATGCATTCTTTAGTTGTGAATCATACATGGACTCTTGTACCTAAACCTGTTAATTGCTCTTTGGTAGATTGCAAATGGTTATTTAAGGTAAAGACTGAAGTTGATTCTGTTAGATATAAAGCTAGGCTAGTTGCAAAAGGTTTTACACAAAGAGAGGGTATTGACTATACTGAAATCTTTGCTCCTGTTGTTAAGTTTACTACTGTGAGAATTTTATTATCACTTGTTGCTCACTTTAATTGGGAACTTAAACAGATGGATGTTAAAACCGCTTTTTTGCATGGTGACTTAGATGAAAAGATTTTCATGAAACAACCTGATGGTTTTGTTGACTCAAAGAACCCTAATCATGTTTGTTTGCTTAATAAATCTTTGTATGGCCTAAAGCAGTCACCTAGGCAATGGAATAAGAAGTTTGATGAATGCATGCTTACCTTAAAATTTAAAAGAAGCTCTTTTGATCATTGCTTGTATTTTAAGGATAAAAAGCCAGTGCCTGTTTTCTTGTTGATTTATGTGGATGACATGTTGATTGCTAGCACTTGTCTGAAATCCATTGAGCATATTAAGAACTGTCTAAGTGATAAATTTGATATGAAGTTCTTCGGAAATGCTAGTAGAATCCTAGGCATGGACATTGTTAGAGATAGGAAGGAATCTACTCTCTGGTTAAAGCAAACTTCTTATGTAGAGAAAATTTTAAAGAAATTTTCCATGTTTGATGCAAAACCTGTTAACGTGCCCTTAGCTGCTCATTTTGTGCTAAGTAAAGATCAAAGTCCCAAAACTGATGCTGACTTTGATGCCATGAAAAATGTACCGTACTCAAATGCTATTGGATCTATAATGTATTTGATGGTTAGCACTAGACCTGACATTGCTTATGCTGTTAGCTGCTTAAGTAGATATATGTCTAATCCTGGTGTGGTACATTGGAATGCTGTTAAGTGGTTGTTGCGATATTTGAAAAACTCTATGCATTATGGCTTATGCTTTTCTAAATATGCTGGTTGTGTTAAGTTGAATGGTTATGTGGATTCTAATTATACGAATGATAAAGACAATAGAAAATCTACTACTTCTTATGTTTTTACTTTGTGTGGAGCATGTATAAGTTGGAAATCGCAGCTGCAGCATATCGTTGCCTTGTCGACAACGGAGTCTGAATATGTTGCTGTAACAGAAGCTTTGAAGGAAGCTGTCTGGCTGAAAGGTTTGATATCTGAACTTAGCTTTCTTGAAAGTAAGGTAGAGGTATTTTCTGATTCTCAGTCTGGTATTCAATTGTGCAAGAATCCTGTTTTTCATGACCGCACTAAGCATATTGATGTTAGATTTCATTACATTAGGGATGTAGTGGCTAAAGGATTAGTTAATCTTGAAAAGATTCCTTCTGAATATAATCCTGCTGATATGGGAACTAAGTGTTTACCTATTTCTAAATTACAATCATGTCTTAAAATTTTGAATTTTGATACAGGTGATTGATTACTAGGTGTTAACTATTTTGATAAGTATAACTGCTGTGTGCGTGTTATATGATTGTTACCCCGGTTATTGACTTAAACTCTTTGTGTTGGTTATTGTCTGTATTCTTTGTCTGTTTTGTGTGCTATGACAAGAATCTGGTCCACACAATGCTTTGTGTGTTGTGGGGACCCTTTGGGCGATGATGAGTCATCTATTGGGTTATCCTTACGTCGAGGTGGAGCCGGTATTGTGCCAAGGTGGAGATTTGTTGGGTTTTGGCCCATTACCATTTTATTTGTCTGATGGGCTTTGGCCCCTCTCCCTATTACCCTTAACCGAGCCCCTTTACCTTTCCCCTTCACCCTTGCTCTTCCCTCTCCAGAAGCTTCGAACGCCTCTTCGGCTGGATCAATTCTTTGGGACTTGCACCCTCCTCTTCGTCTCCCTCGGTGCCTTTATGTTGGCATGGTTCATGATGAGGTACAGAACACTGAAACCCGAAAATTACTCTGTGTATTTTCGTTGCCTACCCCTTTCCTTTGTGTCCCTGTTCCAGTGGTGGTTGGCCGTGAGTTTTGTGCTCCGGTCGTTGGGTGGTTCCCGTCGCTGGCCGTGTGAAAAGCTTGGTGCTTTTGTGGCTGTGTGCACGGCTGTGCTCTCGGGCAGTGCTTCGGGCAACGTTCGGGCTGTGTGCTTCGGGCAGTGCTCTCGGACAGTGTGTGTCTCCATCTGTTGGATACGATACCTTGGTTCCCCGGTGACGACGTTGATTGGATACTCAGCTCGACCTGAGCCCTAATTCCTTAACTCTTGTTTGCATTTCAGTTTAATTGATTTATATTGAATTGTATACTTTGAGTGCTTTGTTTCTTGATTGCAGGTATCAATCAGGATTGAAAGCGGAACGTACACCTAACAGAGTTTTTTTAGAAAGTGTGTGTTATTTTTATAAAGAACTTATTATTAAAATAACAATGTTTACTTTTGAAATAGTGATATCTGATTGAGCTTCAAAATTTAAAAGGCATTTAAAAAGGCTAAAAATCAAGAAGTGAGGAAATATATATTTTAGAGCTTATGCTTTGAATTTCGTTTTAAAAAATCTCTTTATAATTAAGTAAGTGCTTACAAATCAAAAGTTGCCCAAAAAGGAACTCCTTAAGTCGCATGTCAAATTTCTTCAATTACACCATGCTTGAACTTTCACACATGCGCACTTGGATGTAAAACTAAAAAATCTCAGGGTTTTGACAATGAACCGTTTCTAGTTTACCAATTTGAAAATAGACAATTTACCCAACTGTGATTTGAATAGACAGTTTACCCCATTGGTTTGAAAATAATTACAATACACATCATCCTTATATGTGCGCTATGTTTTGCAGACCACAGAGACTTTACAAACCACTGCATGTAAAATGTCTATTAGCGATATTAATGGGGGTAAAATATTTATTTACAAACCACATGAGATAAAATATCTAATAATGACACCACATTGAGTAAATTCTCACTTACTCAAAATCTGATAAGTATTTGATCGAACAACACTATATTGAAATTATAAAATTTTAAAATAAAACCCGAATAAAAAAATTATACAAGCAAAACTTGAATAATTATATTTTAAGCAGTTGTATATCCGTTCCAATCTTGTTGGATATATAAAAAAAAATTATACAAATATTAAATAGAGAGAGGTTGATCTGCTAACCCTCTTCCTTCTTCCTCCTCATAGGGGAGCGCTCCATATACAGTTAACATTAATTGATATTCAAGTGAAGTGACCAGTTCGCATTCTTAATCTTAATCCATGGAAAGTATTAGTGCCTACAACTGATTGACCGATTAGTCATCTAAATTTAATTATTATCATCAAGTCATTTAAATTTTGTGTAGAATCGTTAATTCGAAAACTTGACTTGATTAGGTCGACTGGAGTCACCGGACCCCTCTTTTAGCGCCGCCTCATGTTCTAGAATATCCTGTTACATGTAACATGTGTCACAAGTAATCAATAAAATGATCCTTCTAATTTCTCAATATATATATATATTGATATGATTCCGTTTTTCATGAGTTCGGTAGATTTAAGTGTTTAAGGAAAATAAAGAAAAACACCAAGATTTTTTACGTGAAAAACCCTCAAATTGAAGGAAAAACCACAGGACCCAAGTCCAGTATAATTTGTACTAGTCACTCTTCTTATTTGATATGTGACTTGACACAATATCTAAGTGAAAAATCAGCACTCAAGAATATCTGAAAAAGTAACAAGAGATGACCGAACAGACAAAATAATGTTCTCTTCGGAGTCTTCTTTTCCTAAAAAGTCCAACCTCTGTAATGAGGTTCTCCGCCTCTATTTATAGGCTCGATCATTGTGATTACTTGGCGGGAAAGCTAGGAAAATGAAACGTCAAGCAACATTTTTTGACGGGAAAAAAAAGAGCGACAAAAACTCCCGAGCAGGTCAAGTTAGGATTTTATCCGAAGACAATAAAACAAGACTTCGATACTCTCGTCTTGATTTACTTCATGGGGTGAGGTGATGTCATATGACATATTGGCCTTCTCGGATAAAATCCCCTGCAAGAAGCCGAACAAACAGATGACGAGCAAAAGATATCCTAATAAGCAACATACATGCACAAGGTAGCCGAACACTATTAAACCCTGCTCGATATAGCGGAAGACTCGGCTGTAAACAACAGATTAACCGGCGGAGATAAACGTGCATTAGCGGAGTGCGGATTTCTCGAACACACTCACTACCTTAGCGCCACTATCAAAGGAGATCAGATCCTAGCTTTCCCGCCAAGCAATCACAATGATCGAGCCTATAAATAGAGGCGGAGAACCTCATTACAGTGGTTGGACTTTTTAGGAAAATGAAACTCCGGAGAGAACATTATTTTGTCTATTCGGTCATCTCTTGTTACTTTTCCAGATATTCTTGAGTGCTGATTTTTCACTTAGATATTGTGTCAAGTCCTGTAACAAATAAGACTACTGACTAGTACAAATTATAATGGACTTGGGTCCCATGGTTTTTCCTTCAATTCGAGGGTTTTTCACGTAAAAAATCTTGGTGTTTTTCTTTTATTTTTCGCAAACACTTAAATCTACCAAACCCGAAAAAAACGGAATCACACACACATATATATATATATATATACTGGAGTATACCATCGTTGATATGAAAAATTCCATAACGTTCATAATAACGTGTCCCTATAAACAGTATCAAACTAACCTAAGAATGTATCCCTATAAACAGTATCAGATTAACCTGATAAAACGTAGCATAAAAAAGGATTGATGACATTGCTAAAGAAGTAATGGTAATTTGTATATATACAAGTGAATTTCAATGATTGATTAGCCTGACCTCAGCATCAACTACTACAAAAACATTGGGATCGTAGGATCATCCTTTAGGGACAGCTTCGAAATGTTTGAGATTAGTGTCAGTTAAAAATAATTTTTTTGAGGTTATATTTGATTGGTCCTAAATATTAAGACTATTATTTGAAATACACATTTTATGAGATAAAATTTGAAATTTACCCGAATATTCGGTTATTGATGTATACGAATTTTATATAAAATCCATGTCATAACTCATAACCATGCGTAAAAGATACTATATTTTTACCAAGCATATCATAAAGTTATAAGTCGAATGTACAAGGGTCCATCTCACCTCATTTTTTTTTTTTTAACGTGGGAAAAGAGATTTTTGTAAATATTTTTAGGTTATTGCCCGGAGTCGAATTCGAATCATCCTAAAGAGGAATATGAGCATTTACCATCGCGGAGCCTCCCATCTCACCTTATCTTAGAAATGATAAAATGGAAATGAGAAAAGAAATATGGTGTGCATTGAATACCACGCGTTTTGTGAGGCAGCCAGGAGGAGAAGAAAATAAGGAAGAACTTTATTTCACTAACCAAGCAGTTGACTTTTTGCATGCATATGAGTAAATGCTATTTTCTCTCTAGCATTTGACTATTTAATACTTAGAAATCTTAGCCCTTTTACTCATTCTTCTCTTCAAGTCAGCCTATACATACAATCCTCCAGTCTCTTCAGTCTTCTATATATATTTACCTTGGACAAATCCCACCCCCTCACTAAGACTCTTGTCTCTTATGTGTCTTTAGTCTCTAGCACCAAAAAAATAGAAAAAAGAAGAGAAAAAACCCTAAAGGAAAAGACTCCATCTTTAATTTCTTGGAAAAAATAGAATCTTACCTGTTTTACAGAAAGATATTTGATGGGGAGACCACCTTGCTGTGATACAATTGGTTTGAAGAAAGGGCCATGGACTCCAGAAGAGGATATAACCTTGGTTTCTTATATTCAAGAACAAGGTGCCGGAAATTGGAGAGCTGTTCCTAACAATACAGGTAAAAGAAGAAAAAATTGATAAGAAAAATTTAATCTTATTCGATTATTTTTATGGTTTTGGAGTTGTACAAGCTGTATTCATTTTTTACCATGGTCAAATTTGTTCAGTGGTTAGTTAGAATCATTTAAAGCTGTGCAATAAATACTGTAGAGCTCCTCCACCGCTTTCTTCTTGAATGCATGTGTGAAACCAGTAAAAAATATTTGTTATTGGTACTGGTTTTATATGAACTTTTCCTGATTTTAAAATCTTGCTTCGATTGAAAATTTAGGCTTGCTCAGATGCAGCAAGAGTTGCAGGCTCCGGTGGACTAATTATCTTCGGCCGGGCATCAAGCGTGGTAGCTTTACAGAACATGAGGAGAAGATGATCACCCACCTGCAAGAACTTCTTGGTAACCGGTATGCATAAATCTTTGCATGATCTTTAAATTAAAAATAAAAACTAGGCAAGATTTCAACATGTTTCTTAAAAAGTAGGGCTAGATCTAAATATTGGGTCCAATTCCAAAAAGAGAGATTATTTGACCAAATGATTTGCCAAGTAACTTAAATGATTTCAGGCCATTAATGAAGTGCGGTTCAATGATTGTATGCGAAAACTGTAAATTTTTAAAAAAATTCCAGTTACCCATCATGTCAATTTTCTCCTTTAATATTTGAAAAAGAGTGCAGATTTTTAACATTTCACAAATTGTTACCAAAATATTTACAATTAAGTATACTTTCATGTGTTTTAATGCTTTTAAATAACTGCAGATGGGCTGCCATAGCTTCATACCTTCCTCACAGGACCGATAATGATATCAAGAACTATTGGAACACTCACTTAAAAAAGAAGCTCAATAAGCTAAAAGGGTGGGAAGATATTAGCACACATGGCCATTCAGCAACAATTGCCAAAGGCCAATGGGAGAAGAGGCTCCAAACAGACATTCACATGGCCAAACAAGCCTTATGTGAAGCTCTGTGCATCGATGAATCGGGCTCGAAAGCACTCTCTGAGTCGGAAATCTATCCGGTTACATCACAAGCTAACCCAGTTATTTCTTCCACTTACGCATCCAACACTGAAAATATAGCTCGTTTACTCGAAAACTGGATGAGAAAGCCTCCAAATTCCTGCCAAGCGGGTACATCTGAGAGCAATCAGAGTGCTTCTTTTTACAACCACCTTTCAAATGGATCAAGTTCAAGTCCGAGTGAAGGAACAATCTGCACAAGAATGTTGAGTTTTAACTCATCGAATTATTCAGATATTTCTCAGTCTTTTTCAGTGGAGGAGGATGCTAAATTTGATCCTGCAAATTTCACACCTCAAACAAATGAGAAAGAAACGCAAATTCCTTTGAGTTTTCTGGAGAAATGGCTGTTTGATGATGCAGCTGCACAAGGGCATGAAGGTGATTTCATGGACTTTGCTTTGGGGGAAACTACTGTTGATTTGTTCTGAGGAAAAAAAAGTGATTTCTTTAGAACAAGTTAGCAGTTTTATTGTATAATTCTATGTTGGTTAGACCGTAGTTATCTGATAGGGCATCATTTCAAATTTTCTGCTATATATAGTGTTAATGTTGAGAGAATTTATAATCATATGATTAGTGTTCGTCATATATTCAGTTAAGAAATATGACGATATACTAAGGCACCGTTTGGTATAAGATGTGATAAGAAATTGATGAATATTAAAAAATATTGTTCATCATACCCTTATCAATATACAAAACGGTGCCTAAATGTAGCATAATATTTGCAATGGGGCTAGATATTGATCAAGAGATAAAAGAATGTTGTTGTACCTGTGATCAAATGTTCCAAATTTTAGGGTTTATTTGTGGTTGTATGGGTTTTTTTTTTAACTTGTAGTATATAAAAGTGTAATTAATTCACTTGTACTTCTTCGAACCAAGTGTTTGTACTTTGTGCACCTTTTGTTGTACTTTCTGGGAAAAATGCTTTGTAATTGTAACTCGTTCATAGAGCACCACTTCTCTATGCATAATAGCAGAGATATATATCATTGGGCTTTACAAAAATATATACTTGGATTTATCTAAGACGATGTTTATCTATGTTTTTATATAGGGAAGGGGGTGGCGGTGGGAATTAATTTGGTGGGAATTAATTTTCATATAATATAAAATAATCCCAAACTTTTATTTTTAATCAATACTAATCCCAACATTTGGTTTTTAATAAATACTAGTCGCAAAGCTCTCTATTCAATTATGAGACTACTTTTGTTAAAAAATAATTTCTGTGGGACTAATTATTAAAAAAACATATGCTAGACTTATTTGTGATTAAAAATAATTATATTGGATTGGTCCTAAAAGTTTGGGACTGATATTAGAAAAATCCATCTTACGTGGGACTATTTTTTAAATGTACCCTTTATTTTAGTTCTTCACTCATATTTCATACTTTTGAACAGAATGTATGATGATAATTGATATATGCGATAAAAACCAATTTCAGAGCGTAGTTTAAAACTTAATATATATCTAATTTTTTTACACCGGTTAAGCAAAACTTATACCTTGTAAAACAACAGGATTTTAGCATAGCGGTTGTCATCTATTTATCAAAATGTTAGAGGTCTCGTATTCGAGTCTACATTCCCTTGAATATTTTTTTTTTTTTTTAAATAAAGTTATTCCTTTGTAAACATGACTGTACAGTTGACGACTAAATCAAAGTAAACCTTTTTCGAAGGATATAATTTTTAGATTATAGTTTTGACTTTTAAAGGTCACTGGTGATGCATTAGTTTCAGCTGTGCAAGTTGCTAGATAGATTCAACATACACATTAATATGATGTTCTGCTTGTAATGACGCTTCTTAATTTATGATCATTCATTAAAATTCAAGGGTGGATAAAAGATCACGGAAATTTAAAAAATATATTTATTAAATAGGGTTTTCTAGCGATAAGGATGGAAATAGAAGTAGTTTAATGGCTATGTTGGATAGCTAAAATGTGTTATTCTATTTTGTATGTGCCAAAAGAGTGCATTTTTTATTTTTAATAATGAAGTTGAAACAAAGAACACTAAAGTAGTCCTACGTAAATATTTTATCAAATATAGTCTCACAAAAATTATTTTTTAAACAAAAATAGTCTCAAGTTTTGTTAAGGATTTAGGAACCATTTTTATAATTTCCTCGAAGCTTTTTTCCAAAATCTTAAGTATTTTTTACTCAACTACTCGAAACATAAAGGGTTTACTCAAATCTTACATATAATTTTCCCAATTATTCTTAATATTTTTTGTGTTTGACTTAATTTAAATTAATGTAGCAAATATTGGATACATTTTATTCTAATACAAAATATAACTACATAGAATAATTTCTAATATATAGTAAAACATTTATATAATAACCATTTTATTTCCCATAACAAAACAAATATATTTTATTCCCAGGCTATAACTTCTTCCCCGAGATGTCCAAAAAACAAAAACCAGTATATTTTCTGAACTTGACCATTTGTTTCCAATTATAATTAATGAGACACCTCTTCGAAGGAGACTTTTGTTGCCGAAGAACATGGGTTGGCCACACCTACAATACAAACATTAATAAGTCATAGCTACTAAAATCACATGGGACTCGATCTTCTTCTTAGGTTTCTCAACCCATTTATTAATTCGTCACAGGTCAACTCCGGCTTGGAAATATGCAAATTTCATTAATTTTAATGCCCTTCATCTTTTCGAGTTTGACTAGGTCCAAAGGAACGTAATCACATGTTGTCTAGTATAGAGTAAATTTCGTCCCTCAATCAACACCCTTGGATCACGTGGTCCTCTTATATTCTGGGATAAATTTAAAAAATGATATTAAAAACTAGGGTATTTATAATGTTAGTCTCGAACTTTTATTTTTAATCAATATTAGTCCTAAATTTTTGTTTTTATTATTCCATATTTTATGGGACCATTTTGAAATTTATCAATATTCTATGAGAGACTAACGCCATTGATGTCATAGGA
Organism: Haberlea rhodopensis; assembly: GCA_907163345.1. NCBI lineage: Eukaryota > Viridiplantae > Streptophyta > Magnoliopsida > Lamiales > Gesneriaceae > Haberlea > Haberlea rhodopensis. The sequence goes on from CAJQUN010000191.1 coordinate 581,890, forward strand.
TGAATCGGTTTCTTCGGTAAATTCCATGTAAACGTCGAACAAGAAATATCAAGAACAAGAAGCCCCGAGCAGAAAGCCCTGAAGAACATTATACCCTGCTCGCCATACTGGTCAAAACGTAGTGGAAGACCCGAACATAACCAACAAATCAATTGGCGTAAATAAACGTGCAGTAATGGGAAAAGGATTTCTCGGACACATTTTGCCCCAAAAATGCCACGATCAGAGGAAATCGTGTTCCAGATTTCCCGCGAGCTAACCACCGGGATAAGCCTTATAAATACCCAATGATAGTCTCATTGTAAGGGGTTGAACTTTCCTAGCAAGAAAAGACTCCGTAGAGAGTACATCATAGTCTGTTCGATCTTTTGTTCTTATGCTATTTTTTCGAAAGTTTTTATTTTGTGCCTAAGTGTAAATCAAAGTAAAAGTTAGAGTGAAAATTCATACTGGATTAGGTCACGTGGTTTTCATTCGATTTGGAGGTTTTTAACGTAAAATTTTGGTGTCTTTCTTTTATTTTCCCCAAACACTTAAATCTATCGAACACGAAAAAAATCGAATCACATCATTGGCGTCGTCTATGAGAATCTTCGAGCTAAGACGTTGAAGAAAAGAAATTCTGTGCAAATTTAGGAAGACATGGCTAGAAGTAAAGGACGTGGGCTAAGTTGAAGGGGGTATATTTGTTGAAAGAAATTCATGAAGGTTGTTGTGGTAATCATTTGGGTGCAAACATGCTATACCAAAAAGCAAAACTGAATACATTGTCAGAAAATGCAGTAATTGCCAAAAACATGCCAACTTATTACTTCTTGTCCTTTCAATCAATGGGGAAGGATATAATGGGACCTTTCCCCCATCATCTGGACAAAGGAAATTCCTCTTAGTCGCGGTTGAGTACTTCACCAAGTAGGTGGAAGTTGAACCCCTTGCCAAGATCACTGAGGATGAAGTGATTAGATTCTTATGAAGGAACATAGTATGTCGGTTCGGAATACCGAGGAAATTGATCTCGGATAATGGAAGGCAGTTCCAAGGGAATAGAGTTCAGGATTGGTGCAAGGGTATGCAAATTACCCAAATGTTCAAGAGGGGGGAGTGGGGAGAGTAGTCCCAAGTTGGTATGTGGTATCTCAAAGTGGGCCGAGGACCGCTCGGACCACCAGGAGTAGGTTGAGAAGAGGCTCGAGGTGCAGAAGGAATGGTTGAAGAATAGGTTTTTTTGGTGGGGTGTTTTCGAAGAAGAACACTGGCCCTCAAGGGTTGCCCTTTTGCGAGGTCGAGGAACCAGGGGCTCCTCCTCATGTTGATCCACGATGTCAATGATCGGAGAAGTAGGAGGAGCAGGGGTAAGATCAACATGTGGAAGTGGAGGTGGAGGAGCAGTGAACCCCGACGCCTAGTGTGAAACTTGGCCCTTTTTTGACTTAGCCTTCAAGTTCTCAGTCATCCTAGCCTTCATCATTTTTGTCTCTGTACAGAACAAGTAGATGTTAGTCTGAGCAGGTTAATAAAAACTGTGCTCAGAACACTCACAGAGGGGCATTTTCAAGGATGCGCCCTTCGGCTCAGAAAGAACAAGTATAGCAGTCCGTCGTCAATCAGTACCGCAAGATTATAGCACTGGTCGCCAAGTTTATGACAAACCGACATATACGGTTCTTTTTCAAGGTGACCCTTGATTGATTTGCCATTTGTGAGGTTTTCTCTCCTCTCCATGGGACAATCCCAAGGCTAGCGTGGACAAGCAAAAAAAATAGAACTTCTTTCAATCATTTATCGACGAGGGTAGTTATTGAGGAAACCAACTTCCGTTCAGGAAGAAAAGTAAAAAAAGACAGATCTCTTTCTTATTCAACTGGAAAAAATAATGAAAGAGTTCGGGGGTAGGGGTAAAGCTAGGGTGCTTATCGGGCCGGGTCAATCTGGACCTGGCCCGAACCGAACCGGTTAGCCCAGTTCTGAACTGAAATAGGCCTAACCGGTTCCGAACAGCTCTGGAACCGGTAAAAACCCAGTCTAGGGCGGTTCCGTGCCTTCAAACTTGTAGCACCACCAATTCCGGTGCTATCGGACCAGTTTCAATTTCGGAACAGGAACCGGTAAGTTTCAAAAAAAAATAAATAAATAAAATCATTTCAGTAAGGCAACAACTTTATGGTCGTTGCCTTGCTGAACGTTTGGCAACGGATCGTTCAGATTTTCTTTTTTAAAAAAAAAAAACTATAAATATATGGGTTTTGATTTGTAAATCTTCATAATTCATTCTTTCAATGTTGTACTTTGATCTCATATTTTTCTCTCCATTGTGTGTAATTTTCGAAAATTATTATGTTAATCCCGGAGTGATTATAATCACTAATGGATTTTAATTGTGGTAATTATGAGATAATTACCGTGTTGAGACTCCCGATAATTTTAATCCAATATCGGGATCCAAGGGTTGAGATTTTATCCTCATTGAAGTGATAAACCTTGGAATTGTGTTAGTAGTGTGATCTTGAATCTGGGAGCTTTGGATTGAGGTTTGTGACGTAAATGAGTGAGAGAGATAATTATTGAGCACGCATGATATTGTAAAGGTTTATTGTACGAGTATTTGAGACTCGGGTTTTTGGAGCCTTGGTAGTATATATACCAATTGGACTCGGTGTTCAGTCATTTCCCTTTCCTCTCCCTCTCTCCTCTCTCCACGCCTTCTCTCCTCCCCCACATTCTCCCCTTTTTCCCATTTCTTCTCCCATGGAAGAATCGAGCAAGGCTCAATCTCAGAGCGAGGTTTCTTGAAGATAATTTGATAATGTTCTTCCCCTCGCTTTTATCTTCATTTTGATTGTGGTTTTGTGTAGTTTGGTTGGGTTTGGTTTTGGATTTGGGTTTTGGGGATTTTTGGCAAAATTGTAAAGTGTTGTTTTTGGAGTTTTAATGGCTTTTAATGGAGTATTTGAGGTGTTGAAGGTGTTGGGGTGTTGGTTTTAAGTTTGGGTGTGAAAAACACCATGGAAGCACAATTTTTTCGAAAAATCGCAGGTCGCGATGGATCGCGGCGTTGGCGCCGATCGATCGTGACATTTCGATGATTTTGAGTGACTGCTGAATTTCTCATGTAGCAGTGCTCATCATTTACTGGTTGATCGATCTTAAACATCCATGTGTTGGCGCAAATGTGGCGAGTAGCCCCAGTCCACCCGCCATTCCTTGGAGTTCCGACCAACAAGGTTCACCTCCGACACCACTACAGTCGGATGCATGTCATCCATGTCTGAGCTGAGGTTGTCCTCAGCAATGTTGGCATGAGCAGGCATCTTGCCTTTACCTCTGTTTGGGATTGCCTTCCTTTTACCCTCATTGAGTTGGCGTTGAGTGCAGTCCTTGGCCTTATGGTTAGGTTTACCGCACACGTAACAGTCACAGGTGAACCTCCTGTTCTGAGTATCTCCGTTGGAATCAAAAGTGCGTTTGCACTTATTCCCGCTGGAGCTGTCCCCAACTTCAACCACGTTGGCCTTGGAAATCATACCGATCGATTTCTTGTCAACTTTTCGGTTATCTTGCTCGATGCGCAGCCTCCTTATAAGATCCTCAAGACTCATCATCTTTCGATTGTGCTTCAGGTAGTTCTTGAAGTCCTTCCAAGATGGCGGTAATTTTCAATCATCATCGCCACTTGGAGTGTATCATTTAGCCCCATATCTTCGGCAGCAAGTTCATGATATATCAGCTGCAGCTCTTCGCATTGCTCAACAACGTTCTTGCCATCTATCATTCGATAGTCATTGAATCGACTGGCTACAAATTTCTTTGCGCATGTGTCGTCAACTTTGTATTTCATTTCTAACGATTCCCAAAGATCCTTCGCAGTTTCTTTGGGGGAATACACATTGAAAAGTGCATCGTCAAGAGAATTCAGTACATAGTTACGACAGAGGTAGTCGACACTCAGCCATGATTTGACTATTACAGCAGATTGAGGATCCTCTTTGTCCTCCACTGGTTTCTCCTCTTTGAGAAACCTGGTCAAGTTCAAAGTGGTCAAGAAGAACATCATCTTCTGTTGCCAACACTTAAAGTTGGAACCTTTGAACTTTTCCGGTTTCTCAAATTGAGAGAACGACATTGGGTTTCTCAGAACTGGCATAACGACCTCAGCGCCGCTAGCTTTCATCACTGGAATCACCACTGCAATATCTGTATTCTCAGCATTTCGGTTTGGGATCTGGTTAAGCTAAAAAACAGAATACAAAAGCTACAACACAAACAATATCAAACTAGTTTTAAAAACCAACCGTATATATCTATGATAGTGCACAAACAACGATTGTTTGAAAATTCAACAATTTTATTTTTGAAAAATCGATTATTTTACAAAACAGAAACAAAAACAGATTTGAGTTTACGATTGTTGTACCACAAGTTATCTGATAACTGAACTTTAATCAAATTACAATTATAATCTAATATAAAAAATACTGTAAACTTATAGCAGTAGTATGTAAATACTATTCGAAATTTGCATAGGAAACTAGAACAGGCCGAGGCCACAACAAGCTGTATGCCCGTTACTCAAATTTGCCCTCCTACAAGTTCTGGCCTACTGGACAAGAGAGTTCCAAGGTACAACGCTCAATCGCCTCTGTTCGGAATGAAGCAGAAATCCGAGTAGACTCTCTCTAACATCAGTAGTGTGTAGTACTCTCAAATGTATGAATGTACGAGTGAGTGAACAATTTTTGGATTGATGAAAACAAATGGCTGAAGCAGCTTATATAGCTGAGCAGCATACCTCTCCAAATGTCTCAGAAATTAAGTGTAATGTTTAGTGAGGTAGATGAAAAGTCTCAACACTTAACATCAGATTAATATGGATTTAAGTCTCACACTTAAATCAGACATCAATTATGCAGGTAGGTGAAAAGTCTCATACTTAATACTCAGCAGAATATGAAAAGCCAGATAGATGAAAAGTCATTTCAGAAATCCGAGAACTAAAAAGATAGGGCTGCCTTCGCGGCAGCGACACGTGCGGCGAGGCGAGCCGAGCGGACGGACGGACAACGCGCGAGGGGCACTCAATCTTTTCTACTTAACTACACTCTATTGATTTGTATCTCATTATAAACAAATCATAAGTGTCTCAACTTTCAATGCGAGATTTCTTTTGCCTAATTGACTATTCATAATTAATTTACCATATTTTTGTTCTCATTAACAAAATTAATAATAATTATTGGGCTTTTATCAATTAAACCCAATTATAATTATTAATCCCATCAAGTTACGCCCGGGTCTTCCGATATTCTTTGACCAGTATGCCGAGCAGGGTTTAATAGTGTTCGATTATCTTGTGCTCGGATGTTGCTGTTCGGCTATCTTTTGCTCGGATGTTGCTGTTCGGTACTTACAAGAAATTTTACCTGAGAAGGCTAATATGTCATATAACATCACAGATAATATTTAAATTGGGTCGTTTCTAAATTTGCCACAAAGAGTGACGATGATTATAGTATTTTAAGAATCCATCCTAGTTAATTAAACTAATTAGACCAAGTGCTGGAGACACACAGTGTAGATGTTACTGTTAAAATAGTATCGTATCTTGTAATATGCTAACATTCCTTGAGAATGGACCAATCTCTTTTTTTAGCATATGATATTGGATTCAATACTTTTATTAAAACTTCCTAAATTTTTTTTTACCACCACTCTGGTCTGCTGGCACGTCCAAGGGCGGATCTGTACTTGGGTAAGGGGTGCAAGTTCCCCCACTTGCAAAATAAAATAAAATCACTACCTAAAAAAATTAAAATAATTATTTTACACCCCAAAAATTGCAGTTTGCCCATCAAAAATTACATTTTAGCTCCTATATTTTGACCTCCTAAAATTTTCTTTGCCGTCCATTTTTTATTTTAATATTTTTGCCCCTGTTATGAAATTTTCTACGTCCCCCACTAGCACATCCAATTCACAAAGGACATCGGATAAAAAGTAAACTAAGGATATGATTAAAATTAAAAACATACCAAACACGGTCCGGAAACAAAATGGGGAAAATGTAGAGTTCCTTAAATATATACAAACACCTTACACCTACTAAGTACAATATTTGACTACTGCAAAATAATATTTTTGGAACAGATGAAGCTCAATGAGAAAACATTCTTTCAATCGTTCGTCATTTTTATTAATCTTAAAGGCTGTGTTTTTTCCGAGTATGAAAGTACAATAAAATATACAAGAAAGTGTTTTTTGCAATATTTTCAAGCGTATGAGATCTGATCTGAGTATATGTTAAACACTATTTGTTCTGAAATTTGTTTATAGCAAACTAGATCAATTAACACTGCGGCGGTTGTAACTACAAGTAACATATTGAATCATCAATGGATAAAATTTCAAATTATTTAATTATTGATTAGATATAAAATTCCAGACCCTAAATAATCAAATGAACTTTATTTTTTGATCAGCAATATGTTAAATTCGAAACGAGACCGAGGTACAAGATGTAGTTGGCCATAAAAACAAAATTAAAAGGGTCGCATGACTCAATTACATAACAAATAACAACCACCAATCAACCTAATAATATAATGCGAGAGAGAACCTAATAATATGATAATATAACACACCAAGGGTGAATGCATGAGGGGGAATTCCCCCTCTAATTTTTTTTAATATATATATTATATTAATATATATATATATATATATATATATATATATATATATATATATATATATATATATATATATATATATATTTTGCAACCTGCCAATCTTTCATGTAATTTTATTGAACAATTAGTGTAATTTATTTTGAATTTATAGTCCCCTTGTACGTTTCATGCATAAATGGTGATGATCATTGCTCCATTATTGTCTAGAGGATATTAATTTTCCGTTATATATATATATATATATATTTTTTGTTACTATTTACTAAAAAGTTTTATAATTAATATATTATTCTATTAGTCAGCAGACTAAATGCTTTCTTTGCAAAACAAGATTATTTTAAAGGGAGAATTACACTATCCGCTACGTGGAATAATTTTATTATAATTTTTGATATCTAATTTGAATAATAATATATATATGTCTTTAGAATAGATGTATATGAATTTAATTTCTCTAAATTGTATTGGATAAGAAAAAATTACAGGTATATAATATATTTTTTATGATTTGATATAAAAATAAATAGTCGAAAATTGCTGGTTTGTAATGATTAGATGGGATGACACATTTGGGCTAAAATCAATGATAACCTGCGTTATGTTAGCGTGCGTTAGAACAAAAGGAGAGCCCCCAAATGATTCACTCTATTTTCCAGAATTAAAATAAAAATGATTCACTCTATTCTGTACCAAATATAGTTTAGCAATTATCATTGTGGATGCAAGAATATTTTCATAAATTTTTTTTCGATAATTTAAAATATTGTGTTAAATTAGATAATTTCAATTGAATAAAATTTGGTTTGTCAGACAAAATTTTAATGAAAAACGAAAACCTCGTTAGATGTATATGTTAATACATTTGTTTGTGTCCGACGAATTTTAAATACAGTTATTTTTTTTATCAACAAAATATTTCATAAATGTAATTGAAGCACAAGACGTATTTGGCCAAATCGGAAACAAAATATTATAAGAATCTCGTGACTCAATTGCACAAGTAAAAACCAACAACAACTAACGAGGTTATTTAACTATTTATCAATTCACGTGGAAGAAATTTACAATCAAGAATGACCTCAAGCATCGGTTTTGAATTAAGATTTTCTTTGATTTTTGAATTATATCGTTGTTTCTTAATAACCATATAACCAGGGTCGGAGTCACTATTGGGCTAGGTGGGATCCAGCCCCATATAATTTTTCAAATAAAACAAATTTTAGTGTTGATTTTCAGAAATTTTATTTTTTAACCCAACCCTCTAAATCGGCTCTCTAGCATTACCTAATCCGGCCAGCCCTATGTGATATCCGTTCAAGGCTCCGGCCCGCGTATAACTATCTATAAGGATATATAAATTTGAAGGGTAAAAAGCGGACAGCCCCCAACATTTACCCATTTTAGCACTTTACCCCCTAACCTTTCAAATCGTGCATTAACCCCCTGAACAAATTTAAGTAGTGCACTTAATCCCCTAAACAATATTCGGGACCAATCTTTTCGAATATTCTGGCTGCAAAATCCCTCACATACGTCGCACATGTCGAGGGTCTGCATGTCTTTTCATGTAATTTTTTGCAGGAATTTTACGAGTATACCAATCAGAAAATACATGAAAATGAAATTCACGAGTATACCACGGTCATGAATTTTATTCATAAAATTCCTGCAGAAAACACATGAGAAGACATATACTTTCAACCGTGGCATGTGAGACACATGTGAGGGAATTTGCAGCCAGAATATTAGGAAAAATTGTTTCCGAATATTGTTTAGAGGTTAAGTGCACTGGTTAAAATTAGGGGGTGAAATGCTAAATGGGTGAACGTTGGTGGCTGTCCGCTTTTTACCAAATTTGAATATGGCAAAACAAAATCGAACTTTCACATCATCATCATAAAAAAAGGGAAGCATAAAAGGTATCTGATTATTTTTAATTTCAAGGGTTTTAAAGTTCCAAGTTCCAACTATAATAATAATTCCATGTAATTTAATTCTTTGTAATCTATTAACCTCTCTCGCCCACCCTAAATACACAAATCAATCATGTTGATTTGCACACTAATCAACGATGAATGTATACGTATATATATAAATACTGATATACATGCATCTATACACGTATATAATATGCATGCATGAAACAAAGTTAGGCGTTTAATTCATGCGACGGCGCACGATCTTCCATGCACTAAATCATCATAATTACACCCACACATTAATTATTTATCGGTTTTCATCGCTAATCTTCTCTTCCTTCATATATATTCAGTCGAAATTACAGGAGAAGCCCACAAAAATAACACAGGTACGCGGGTAGAACGATATTCATGGAAACTCAGCACTCAGGATGGTCAAGTTACGAAGTATTTCCCGAAGAAAAATATGATGATGCCTTCTCTTTTCCAACCCAACTGCCCCCACTTGATTTGAGGTGATTATTGTATTTAATTAATTAATTAGTTTGTAGCGTTTAGGATTGTTTAATATATAAAAAATTACAGATATTTAACAGCTTATTAATTTCTGTGACATTTAATATATATTTTTCTTTGCCTTTTTTGGATATATTGGGTTAAAATCCAGTGGATATTATACTGCTACGGATTTTCAGAATGAAATTATAATTCAAGAAGATTCTGTTGATCCCGTTCCTTTAGTAGGGATGTTTCTGAATGAATATTTTTATCCATCTTTAGATCCTGTGGCATACAACCCTACTACACTCATTCAAGGTGAGTGGTACACTTGATTCTTTATTTTCTAATAACTAGTTCGTTTGACACTGCGACTCGATTAATCAGTAATATAAACTTTTTGATACTGCTGATAATGCAGATAATTTCTTGTGCAATTCTGGTGTATCCGTAATTTGCGACGAAACGAGCGACGCATTTCAAATTGAAGATCATGCAGTTGAATTTGTAAATGATACTGGGAAAGAATTCGCGGTTGAAAAGGAGGAAGTAGAAAAGAAGGAACTGATGAAAAGTTGGACACCAGAAATAATGGTGAAAAACAGTCCGAGTTCTAAAAAATTGACTAGACAAACGATTAGCAAGTATTTTTACATGCCAATAACACAAGCAGCGAAGGAACTCAATGTGGGATTAACCCTTTTGAAGAAAAGGTGTAGAGAGTTGGGAATTCATAGATGGCCGCATAGAAAACTCACGAGTCTTCAAACCCTAATCAAGAATGTCCAGGTACCTATATCTTGAGTCTTGATCAAGAAATTTAAGTCAAGGCTACAATATATTTATGTCGTAAATTTAAGTTTTACAACCAAATAAATTCCCAGAGCCATCTTGATGTCAAGCATTTTGACAGGAATTAGGAAAAGATGGAGGAGAAGTGAAGTTGAGAGAGGCCTTAACGATTCTAGAACAAGAAAAGAAATTAATGGAAGAAATTCCTGATCTGCAATTGGAGAACAAAACCAAGAGACTAAGGCAAGCATGTTTCAAAGCAAATTACAAGAAGAGAAGACTAATGGGAAGCATGACTGGTTCTTCTTCCAAATCCATTGACAACCCTTCAGAATCTGATAAAAACACTTCAAACTCTTTGTTTCATAAAGACGATACTCCTGTAGATGCTGATGAGGAAGAGTTGGAGTTATTGTTTTCTGATTGTTTTTCTTCCAACTCCTGTGATATCCTGATGTTTTAATTAAGTGTTAGTTGCTGGTACTGTGATTTTAGTGTTATCTTTCTTTTAGGCGATTTATAAACAATTTCTTTTAGGCGATTTACAACCAGTATGTGTAATATAAATGGTGTGCATGTGGCCTAGTTTCAAATTAATTTTGTTTTATTTTCTACCAACCAACATCTGTTGATTTTTTACATTAAGATTTTTTTTGTATGGACCGGGTATTATCATACACCAAGACGTATAATATATATCTAACTATGTGTTGGGATAAACACACGAATCAATAACGCAACGGAACAAATAATTATCCCCATATTGTGTGAAACTAGCAGGAAACAATATCAAATAGATAACCAATAATTCCAGCAAGCACGATCAAGCAAATATAAAACAGCAAGAGAAATTTTTGTAACGTCGAAAACATCTCCAGTGTGAAGAGTAAAAACCACGAGATCGTAGTCCACCAAAATAATCCCCACTATAATGAATAATGAGATTACAAACTGTCCACAATCATAAATCAACAATACACAACCATTAATCACTTCCAAGATAACAAATTCTTGAAATAACACAAGAATGGAAAAATCTCACCCAAAGGCCTCCAAACCAGAATCTGTTCCCGTCGATAAATATATACAAATTTGATCTTTACCATTCAAAACATACCCCAAGATATTATGAACACAAGATCCAAATTTGATCTCAATCCAACAGTTCAATTTATGTCAATGGCCTCTGAAACCAGGCTGCTCCAGGTTCGCACTAGAAACCATAGCCTCTTTCAATCTTTCGAAAACCAACCCAAACGCCAACTAAATCTGATCTTCACCGTTCACTATTTAGTAGACTTACTTGTGAAGTTTTGTCCAAATGACAGCTTGATCCAATGGTTGAGTTTTGCGAAAACGCTTTTCCAAGAAGGCAGGTCTCAATAGATTCAGATCCGAAATCTCACTTCTTTCTCTCTTTTTTGGTGTGTTTGTGATGTGGAATCTGATGGTGTGCTAGGACTTTAGACACCATTATATACTCCATATGAGTTTGCATCATATGAGCCAACCTATTGGGCTTATACTATCTCCATATGAGGAAACATAATCCAATAAATCTCCCCCTTTTCCGACTATGTGGAGAGCCAGGCCGTCCGTTGATCGTACGACAAACCTCAAGCTTCTCTCTTGGCAATACTTTTGTCATTAGCACCATTTTCACCAATATGAATCTTTTCAAGTTCAAGCAATTTATCACATTTCTCATCCAATGATATCTAACATCAATATGGTTCGATCTTGAATGAAAATAGAATTCTTACCAAGATGTATAGTACTTTGATTATCACAAAATACTATGTATTGCTCTTGCTTGATACCAAGTTCCTCCACAATTTTTTTCATTCATAACAGCCATTTGCAAACTTCAGTTGCTGCTATATATTCTGTTTCTGTTGTAGAAAGTGCAACACCTTTTTGAAATCTTGATTGCCACGATACAACGCCACCTGAAAAGGTTACCAAATATCCTGAAATAGATTTTCGAGTATCCACGTCATTTGCTATATATGAGTCGGTGTAGCCAACTAACACTGGTTTTTCACTTCCAAATCTTAACCTTAAAGTGGAAATACCTCGCAGATATCTCAATAGCCACTTTACTGCATCCAATGTTCTTTTCCTGTATTGGACAAGTGATGACTAACAACACCAACTGCATAAGCTACATCTGGTCGCGTACACACCATATCCTACATCAAACTTCCTATTGCTGAAGCATACAGAACTCTTCTCATTTCTTATTTATCTTTATATGTGGTAGGACTGTGATGAACACCAAGCTTAAAGTGTGCAGCAAGAGGCGTACTGACCACTTTAGACTCACTCATATTGAATCTTTTAAGCATTTCTCAATGTATTGCTCCCATGACATCTACTATATCTTATTCGCCCGATCGCGACAAATTCTAATGCCAAGAATTTGCTTTGCTGGTCCCAAATCCTTCATTGCAAATGATTTATTCAATTGCTTCTTCAACTCATGAATTCTCGAAGCATTCCTACCAACAATTAACATGTCATCCACATAAATCAATAATATAATATAGTCATCATCAGAAAACCTTTGTAAAAAGATACAATGATCATAAGTTGTTTTCTGGTAGCCTTGCTCTTCCATGAATGCTTCAAATTTTTGATACCATAATCTGGGTGCCTGCTTCAAACCATACAGGCTCTTTTTCAGTTTGCATATATAATCCTCTTTTCCTTTCACTGTAAAACCTTCTGGATGTTCCATGTATATTTCTCTATCCAACTCACCATGAAGAAAAGCAGTTTAACATCCATTTGCTCGATCTCCAAAGCATAACTGGCTACTAAACCAAGCACAATACGGATAGATGACATTTTAACCACCGGAGAGAAGATTACATCAAAATCGATATCGTTCTTTTGATTGAAACCTGTAAGAACCAATTTAGCTTTGAACCGTGGTAATGAAGTGTGTTCATTCGGCTTCATCCTGTATACCCATTTATTTTTCAAATCCCCTCAGGCAGTTTCACCAGCTCAAAAGTATCATTTTCATATCTATGTGCACATCTTTCATTGCTTCATCATAGTATTCAGGTTCTCACCCATCAGTCAACAACACATACTCGCTGGTAGAATATGTTTTCGAGGGTATATACAGTCTAGAAGATCTTCTAACCGGAACCTGAGTATCTGATATTGGAGTATGATCCACATGATCATCCTCAACCTCTAAATGACCATCAATATCATCAGTATCATCAATAACAGACAAGTCAGTTTGAATATAATCTTCAACCTGCACTGGTACTTGATTTTGAGGATCTAAATCCAAATCATCATTAGACTTACTCACTGTCTTATCTGCCTTGTCAATATCATTTATGGTCTGATTCTCAATAAACACTGCATTCTGACTTCTAATGAGTTTCTTTTCCTCTAGGTCATAAAACCTGTAGCCAAACTCATCCAGAACATATCTAGTAAATATACATTGTCGAGTCTTGACATCAAGCTTAGATCTTCATCTTTAGGAATATGGACAAAGGCCTTGCATCCAAACACACGTAAGTGTTTATAAGATACAACCTTTTGAGACCACACCATGTCTGGAACATCAAAATTCAAAGGAACATATGGTGTAAGATCTAAGACATGTACAACTGTACTTAAAGCTTCACCCCAGAATGACCTTGGCAAACCTGCTTCTGAAAGCAAACATCTCACCCTTTCAACAAGAGTTCTATTCATCATTTCTGCTAGTCCATTCAACTGAGGAGTTTTGGGAGGTGTCTTTTGATGACGAATACATTGTTTCCTACAATGCTCATCAAAAGGATCAGAATACTTACCTCCATTATCAGTTCTGATGCACCTTAATTTCTTTCCAGTTTGTCTCTCAACCAAGACCTGGAACTGCTTAAACACATCAACAACTTGATCTTTTGTTTTCAATGTGTGCCCACACTTTTATTGAGTGATCATCTATAAAAGTCACAAAATAGAATGCACCACCAAGAGTCTTTGTTTTCATAGGACCACAAACATCAGAATAAATTAAATCAAGTATACCTGGTTTTCTTGAGGGAATAGATTTCTTAAAGGCAACTCTCGTCTGTTTTCCTCTCAAGCAATGAGAATGCTTTTTCAGACACTCATTCTTTATCTCAGGAATCATATTATTCTTGGCCAAAATCATCAATCCCGTCTCACTGAAGTGACTAAGTCTGTTGTGCCATAACTCAACATTGTTTTCAGCTTCCACTGCATTTATAGAGCGATCAGATTGCTTTGCTTGCATCAAACACAATGAACTATGTTTCTTGCCTCTAGCCACAACTAATGAACCTTTAGTAAGCTTTCATTGATCATTAGATAATGTGCTGCAGAATCCCTCATAATCAAGTTTTCCAACAGAAATCAAATTCAAACGAAGGTCAGGTACATGTTTAACATTTTTCAAAAAGAACATCATACCTTTATTCGTCTCCAAACATATATCTCCCATGCCACTGGCTTTTGATAAGCCATTAGCACCCATCCTAACATTCCAAAAGCACCTGATGTATAGGATATAAAGAATCTCTACGAGATGTAGCATGAATGGATGCACCACTGTCAAGTACCCAACCTGTCTCATTATGTGCAAATTTAACAGAATTGTAATCATGAATGATAAGGAAATCATCAGTAATAGTAGAAACCTGATCGTCACCAGTACCACCATCTTTTTTTATTTTCTTTTCCCTTATCTTTCTTGTTTTCTTTCTTTGGTCGTCGACAATACTTTGCTATATGTCCGTGATACCACAGTTGTAGCACTCGACATTGGCATATCTGTTATATTTGCTTCTGCATCTATCTTTTTGTTTCGGACCCCTGCTTTTGCTTCTCTCCCTCTTTTCTGTAACCAGGATATCTGAGTGTGAATGAGAACCCTCTGACTTTCTTTTCATCTCCTCATTCAGAACATTGTTTTTAGCCAAATACATGGTAATGACACCATCTAGGGCAGAGTTAGATAAAGAAGTCTTGACATCTTCCATGAATCAGGTAATGTACCAAGAAGCCATAAACCCTGCAGTTCTTCATCAAACTTTATATTCATTTCAGTCAACTGACTAATAATACCCTCAAAAGCATTCAAATGATCAGTCATATGATTCCATCTTTGTATTTCCAACCCATCATCTATTTGATCAAGTACAACTTGTTATTTCAAGTTTTCCTTGCATACAACTGCTCAAGTTTTGCCCACAAAGATCGTGCATCTGTTTCATCACTGACATGGTTCACTTTTCTGTTCGGGCTTTGTACTTTCAATCACAGGTAAATAATAACATTTCACATATAAAAGATCCTCTTTTTTCCCCTTCCATATATGATAATTAGAACCATTCAGATTTATCATTCTACTTGTATTGGTTTCCATTTTCACCACAAGGCACAAATCAGAACGTGGCTCTGGTGCCACTTTGTTGGGATAAACTAGGGGTGCTTATCGGACCGGTTAGTTCGGTCCGAAACCGGAACCGGACTAACCGGTCCCGAATCGGTCCGGAACCGGTTTGATACCGGACTGGATCGGTTCTACCATTCCGGATCCGGTATCTTACCGGTTCCAGACCAAACGGATCCGGTTCCGGATTGAACCGGATCCATTTTAAAAAAAAAAAAAAAGAAACAAAAATTTTCGATAAATCCTTTCCTTTTTTCCTTTTTTCCTTTTTTTTTTAAAACAAAAAAAGAAAGAAAAATCCGGTTCCGGGTTGGAACCGGAACCGGATCCGATCCGATTCCTTACCGGATCGGACTGGTTCCGCCCATAACGGGCCCGGAACCGGCCGGTTCCGGTCCGGATCGGACCGGTTCGAACCGGTAACCACCCCTAGGATAAACACACGAATCAATAACGCATCGGAACAAATAATTATCACCATATTGTGTGAAACTAGCAGTAAACAATATCAAATAGATAACCAATTATTCCAGCAATAACCGACAGTAGCAAGTTTTTTAACGTGGAAAACATCCCCGGTGTGAGGAGTAAAAACCACGGGACCGTTGCCCACCAATATAATCTCCACTATAATGAATAATGATATTACAAACTGTCCACAATCAGAAATCAACAATACACAACCATTAATCACTTTCAAGATAACAAATTCTTGAAATAACACAAGAATGAAAATATCTCAACCAAAGGCCTCCAAACAAGAATATGTTCCCGTCGATAAATCCAAATTCGATCCCCACCTTCAAAACATACCCCAAGATGTTATGAACAATCGATCCAAATTTGAGCCCAATCCAACGATTTAGTTTCTGTCAATGGCATATGCAACTAGGCTGCTCCAGATTCGTGCGAAAAACTGGCAGCCTCTATTCAACCTTTCGAAAACCAAACCAAACGCCAACTAAATCAGATCTCCACTGTTCACTATTTAGTAGACTCACTTGTGCACGTGTGTCCTAATTACAACGCGATCCAATGCTTGAGTTTTGTGAAAACGTTTTTGCAAGAAGGTTGTTCTGCTGCTTCTGCACAGATTTTCAGATCCGAAATCTCACTTCTTTCTCTCTTTTTGGTGTGTTTGTGATGTGGAATCTGATGGTGTGCAGGGTTTTAGACACTATTATATACTTCATATGGGCTTGCATCATATGGACCAATCTATTGGGCTTAACCATCTCTACATGAGGAAACTCAACCCAATGATATGTATGCATTTGTTTGTATGGACCTAAGTCACATAATCCTCCTACCCCCCTCCACGCACTGGCGCTCTGGCCGTGAACTGGCGAACTCGGTGCGCGTGCGGCGCATTAAGGCGACTTAAGAATTTCTAGTTTGCGCTTTAAGAATTTCTAGTTCGCGCACTAAGATTTTATAATTCGCGCACTAAGATTTCCTAATTCGCGCAGTAAGATTTCCTAATTCGCGCATTAAGATTTACTAATTCGTGCACTAAGTTACTAAGTCTTGTTAATCCTCCTTAATTCTCCGATTTTTTTTTTTTGTAATTATAAAAAAATTCTTCGATTTTGGGTTTAGATGAATTTTTATGGTTTCTAGGTATTTCGGGTTGGTAAGAAAATTATATTATATGGTAAATAGATAGATAATGAATCATGAAAAGACATAATAACATATGAAAGATTAAAATATGTGATAAAAGAAAGTATGATAAATCTGTGATTTTGTAACATTATTGCGGAGTAAATAATAATAAATTTGATATCTTAGTTTTTGCATGAAAATTAATAGAATGAACTTTATAAATAAAACTTTTATTTTTATTGAGTTAATTTAAATGTTTATATTAGTCATTTCATAAAGTAATAATATAAGTCTCCGGAAATAATATGAGTCATTTTTAATAAATTCATACTATTATCAAACATGTTGAAATAAATATGAACAATTTGGTTTCATTTTTCAAATTCGTTAATTTATATCTTAAAATAAAACAAAACTTTAATACTTCATTTCTATTTCTACAATATATTTTTCGGAGAATTCTTACTAGATGAACGATCAAATACAAGATTCAGATTACGTTGTATCACTGGCTATAACATTTTTGCAAAGCTGCAAATTTTAGATTCTTCAATAAATCTAAGCTGCAAACACCAAAGTTGTTAAGAACTTCATATTGTAAATTTGTAAATAATATAATAATGATGTGAGTTTGTTAAATATGATGTATATTATGTATGTTTAACTTCATTTCATCAGTATGTATGTATATATATTAATTTATTTATTAATTTTAATAGGCGAATTAAGGCGCATCCGCACTCAATTTTTTTGCAAATTGACGCACTCACGCATCCGCATCCGCATCCGCTCCCGCATCCGCCTTATGTGACTTAGGTATGGACCCGTTTAAATTTCACAAATAAAAGCACAACGATGACCCCCAAACCTGTTCAAACTCCACTCTGTTTTATCTGATTAAATTAAATAAAAACTTACTCAGAAGCCCTCAAAACTCCGATGAGAGCAATCCTCTCGCTCCATTGCGCGCATCTATACTTACACAACCTTCGAAATATCCGACGTTGCAACCTCCACCACGGTTGCCATTTTTCTTTCCCTCGTTCTTACATCAGACCCGCTGCAGCACTTGATGGGCACCACCACCAGCCGCTCTCCACCGCCTCCTTAACATCCAACACCACCTCCATGATGAAACGACGACGATTTCTCCGCCGGGTTACAAAGCGAGTCAAGGGCT